>OX421842.1:20718450-21093348 GCA_949127995.1 Suillia variegata
GTTTTTCATCTGATCACTGTTCGTTACCAATTTAAGGGGTCATGATTCAGCATCGGATAGCAGCATTGACGAAGGGAAAACTTATCGCTGCAATATGCCAATGAGTTAATCCGCTGCCATTAACCATAAACTATGCAGGGCGGATTAGTGCCAAATTTGATGAATCTGTTTTGACGTTTTACTGCGAAAGATGACATCACTTGTTCCGAGATGATCACAGATAATATCAGCACCACCCGAGAAGAAGAAGAAAAACCCCGATGATTGCCAATTTTTATTTACAATTATATAAAAAAAAGAAATACTATTGCTACATATATGTACGAAACAGAAAGAATTTAAAGAATAAAGTAAATATTTTATACGTAGTTTTTGTTGTAAAAATTAAAATTAAAATTTTCATATTTTAATATTCAAATTTTATATTTTTTTTTCAATAAGTTTATGTAAATGTATTTTTGAATTGTATAGTATTTAAATGTAACCTATCCAAACCACTAGTTGCAGAAAAAATATAGAAATTGATTAGTTGGAAATAATTTTATGGTTACCGAAATAATCGAATATTTAACAAATTGTGGGCGTAATAGGTGAACGTGGCATTTTTTTTTGTGCAAAACAATCCTTGGCGTGAGCACAGTAACTACCCAAAACTTTAGGCAATCGGATTAATGGTTTCGACGCCCATTTGGTACAAAGAAAGAAATATGAATTCATTTTTTATATACTAGCGAATGCCCGGCATGCGTTGCAATGCCACTTAAAAAAATGGAAGCTTCCCGGTACTTCCGTTAGTAACGGAACTTGCCGCTACTCCAGTTAGTTAGCGGAACTTCTCGGTATTCACCGTTGTAGCGATTCTGAGTTATGGCTGTGAAATTATCGGCATACAAACTCAGAAACAAAATCCCAAATTTTTATGAGCAATATTAGCAATGTAATCGTATATTATCACGTAATTAAATAAATTGAGGGCGTAATAAGTGGGCGTGGCAAATTTTGTATATCCTGTTATTCTTTCTGGTGCATCCCGTTACATGTTTTCTATATAGCACATCAAGTTTCTGAGCAATGGTGTTAGGCGTCAAAATGATCAACCCCTGTTTTGAAAGTAGGCGTTAAATTAATCCAACCTCGCCCATTTTTGGAGAAGTTATCGACAGTGTCTATACAAACTCAGATACCAAATTTCAGATTTTTTAAAGCAATATTAGCGAAATAATCGAATATTTTAACTTAATTTTACAAATTGTGGGCGTAATAGGTGGGCGTGGCAAAATTTTCTTTGCCCTAAACTTAAGTTGGCGTGAGCACAACAACTCCCTAAAATTTCATCAAAATCGGATGAATGCTTTAGACGCCCATTTGGTATAAAGATAAAAAGAAAAATAGATGAATTAATTTTTATATATATAGACCAGCGAATGCCCGGCATGCGTTGTAATGCCACTTAAAAAAAACGGTAGCAAAACTTCCCGGTACTTCGCAGCACTTCCCGGTACTTCCCGGTAATTCCGTTAGTAACGGAAGTTCCCGGTACTCCCGTTAGTTAGCGGAACTTCACGGTATTCACCGTTAAATCAATTCTGAGTTATGGCTGTGAAATTATCGGCATACAAACTCAGAAACAAAATCCCAAATTTTTAGTAGCAATATTAGCAATGTCATCGTATATTTTTACTTAATTAAATAAATTGAGGGCGTAATAAATGGGCGTGGACAATTTTGTATATCCTGTTATTCTTCCCGGTGCATCCCGTTACATGTTTTCTATATAGCACATCAATTTTCTGAGCAATGGTGTTAGGCGTAAAAATGATCCACCCTTTTTTTGAAAGTGTGCGTTAAATTGATCCAACCACTCCGATTTTTGGGGAAGTTATCGACAGTGCCTATACAAACTCAGATACCAAATTTAAGTTGGCGTGAGCACAGCAACTCCCTAAAATTTCATCAAAATCGGATGAATGGTTTAGACGCCCATTTGGTACAAAGAAAGATACATTCATTTTTTTTATATGTATAGATAATATTTTTAACTTTTCGAGTATGTTAGGGGGCTTTAACCTTTTAATTTAAGTTTCAATAATTCGAGGTCGCACACAATTTAGAAAGAGAGCACAGTAAAACTAAGTTAAGAAGAAGCTAATACTACAATTACAGATTTAAATAAAAATTAGTTAAACAATAGAAATAATATGAATTAATTTTGTAATATAACAAAGCAGACGATTATTAAGCCGACGGATGGTTGTAAAATTATCCAAATGAGTCTAGTAAAAACAGGGTGGTGCCAAGTTATGATGAAACAAGAGCACATGATTTGTCAATTAAGTTATACAATTTTTTTTTAAGTTGTCGAATAACAGAAAAGCTTTTTAAACCGGAGGATCTGCAAGTAATGTTATATTGTATTAAACTCAGTTTATTTGGCAAGGCATATAATCTTGTGAGGTCTGTTGTAAATATAATATATTTTATTGTATTTATTGTATATACAGTGTAACACTAAAGTCTTCGTACAGCAGATAGTTTACTCTTTGTCATTACACTTACGCTTTTTGGAAAAAAAAATGTTACTCCGATAACAGTTCTTTGCAAAAATTGTCAAACGGATGGCGTGGCACGAAGATCCTAAGCATATATAACCATTACACAAGGATGTAGTTGGCGTACGACACTCCACATGTACTAAAAACACAGCTACAGAGTCTTGGTTTGAACCAATTGAGCGTATGTGGAATTTGCTTGAAAAAAGGAGCAGGACTCATCACATAAGCCTAAAGTCTTGGCTAAAAGCAGTTCTTTTGGAGGAATGGGTAAAAAACTTGTGGAATCGATGCCAGACCGTCTTAAAGCCATTATAAGGAATAAAGACTACCATACAAAATATTAGAAGATAAACATTTTGGTTTTTCAAGGTTTTTTTTATAAATTTATTTCACATGTGTACGAAGACTTTAGTGGAATCAAATTAGTGGCTTAGTTAGGTTTTTAGTTAAAAACTTTTGATTTTTTTAATAAAATGAATAATTTTTTGTTGATACATTAAAAAGAAATGTTAAATAAACAAATCTGCATTAAAACTTTTGTTAAATACCTACTGAATTTACTTGTTTTTAATAGCAAATCCTAAACTATCTGCTGTACGAAGACTTTAGTGGTATACTGTATTTCGTTGTCAAACCCATCGTGTACTGGATGGGCGAATTGAAATGAATTTTTATTTTAAATTTTACTTTATTTTAGTGATCAAATTATACTATGAACTACACTTTTGAAACGAATTTTTTTGACTGAAATTCCAATTCAAAATTTTTGCATAGCGATGCGATTTTTGTACATAGGTAACCGATAATTACAATCCGATTCATACGAATAAGTCAATATAAAACATGAAATTATTTTTACTAGGTCCTTTATAGTTTATTCTACAGCTAATGGTTTGAATAGGTTTCATATCAATAAGTAACAATTCAATTTAATTCAATACATTTATCGTTGCTCTTTAAATTAAATCTCGGCGTAAACACTAAATCTACGCCGCACATAACTTAACACATAAACTGCATTACGTGACACTTGTTCCCGTCATGCACTACTACTATTCAGAAACTCAACCTAGCGATCGCTATCCTTATCTATTCTAAATATAGAAAAGGGACTTGAACTTCAAAGGCATGATCGTACATACTAATGCACATGCACTATGACATTATCGTTAATTTATGCTCCCACTAATTTCGTGGGAGCATAAATTTCCAGACTGTTTTCGTGCATTCATAAAATGTTCTTTATTTATATTTACTTATCGCCGCTCACCAAATGTGACCAACGCAAAACCAATCGCTAGATTTAGTTCTGTATACTTCAACAGTTACAATATTGCAAACAAAGAATTAATATCAAATTTGTATATTTAAAATTAATTATGAAATTTTTAAATTAAAAAAACGAGGAAAGGAATGCTAAGAAATCCTGATGTAGGTTCTGTGATGAAGTTTCAGACTTGACTTGAGAAAACAGAAAATAAAGAACCCTACTCTATACTTTAAGTATTCCACTAAATTTCAAAATTAGTAGACTACATCACACCAATAATTGTATTTGCAAGGAATTAATGGAATGAATTAAATCCTCTCCATTTCGATTTATTCAAATTTACACATATAGTTTAAAACTTTTCAAACGAAACTGTTCTAAGCTGCTGTAAATCTTTTAACGAGATTGTAGAGTTGCTACAAATCAAACTATGCTGGATTTTCGGGCATTTTAAGGAACTATAAGGCCTTTTAACTCCCTCGACAGGGTACAACAAAAGAAATTCTACCCAATAAAAGGAAATATGGCATTTCGCTATCAAAACTTCTCACTCGGTAGATTTCTATCAAGGAAACTAACTCCAGGTGGATGGAAAGTACCATCTGCAATACTACGCGTATGATATGGCTACAGCTAAATCTAAAATAATCACTAGAAATTAGTATGAATAAAAGTATGATAGAAGTAACAAATTAAAAAAAATTTTGATTGAATAAAATTTTCAGAAACTGAAGAAGAGATAAGCATAGATACAACTTAATGGCAATGAGGAATTCAAACGTGTGTTGAGGAGTAGATTTTCCTTCGTCCTCCGAATTTAATTAATAACTCCAATACTATTCACTTTTTCGTTTCATTTAATAATCTTTATTTTTTATTATACCGATTAAACTTTATTTTTATTTATTAAGACTTAGGTCACTAGCTCAAACGAACTTATTAGACTAATATTGGGTTGTCGAAAAAGTCTTTTCGTATTTTGTCAATAGATGTCAATGGAGGCGTCTATCTCCAGTGCTATCAATCACATTGTGTCATACCTATGGTGTTGGAAAGGTGACATTTTAAGCTTCATTTAAGCAAAAAAAAATTAAATTCGGAGAAGTTGAAAAAAAGTTACAGCTGTTCAAAAATGAGTGAAAATAATAAAAAAATTCGCTATATTTTGAAATTTTTGTATAAAAAAGGAAAGAATGCCACGCAAGCCACCAATGAAATTTGTGAAGTTTACGGAGACGATGCTGTATCAGTTCGTGTAGCACAACAATAGTTCGCTCGCTTCCGTTCTGAAAATTTCGATGTGAAAGATGCACCTCGCTCTGGTCGACCTATCGTTGAAAAAGTCGATGAAATTATGGAAAAGATTGACCAGGACCATCACATAAGCAGCCATGACATCGCCAAGGAACTAAACATTCATCATCAAACGGTTTTGAACAATTTAAAAAAGGCTGGCTACAAAAAGAAGCTCGACGTTTGGGTACCACATGAATTGTCTGTGAAAAATTTAATGGACCGAATTAACATCTGCGATTCTTTGCTGAAACGAAATGAAATCGAACCATTTCTGAAGCGAATGGTAACAGGAGACGAAAAGTGGATCAAATACGACAATAATGTGCGAAAAAGATCATGGTGCAAGCGTGGTGAAGCTCAACAAATGGTCGCAAAGCCAGGATTGACGCCTCGAAAGGTTATGCTGAGTGTTTGGTGGGATTGGAAAGGAATCATCCACTAGGAGCTGCTCCAGCCTGGTCGAACGACTGATTCTACACTTTACTGTCAACAACTGATGAGATTGAAGCAAGCAATCGAAAAAAAACGGCAAGAACTGATCAACAGAAAGGGCGTCGTCTTCCATCACGGCAACGCTAGACCACACACAACTTTGATGACTTGGCAAAAACTGGGAGAGCTTGGCTGGGAAGTTTTGATGCATCCATCATATAGCCCTGACCTTGCATCATCGGACTACCATTTGTTTCGGTCAATTCAGAACTCCCTTAACGGAGTAAAGTTGGCTTCAAGAGAAGCCTGTGAAAATTACTTGTCGCAGTTTTTCGCCGAGAAACCACAAAAGTTTTTCACTGACGGAATAATGTCTCTAGCGGAAAAATGGCAAAATGTGGTCGACCAAAATGGTACATATTTGGTTCAATAAAGTTCATTATAAATATAAAAAAAATGTGTTGAACTTTGGTTAGAAATACGAAAAGACTTTTTCGACAACACAATATTCCTACCCAAACCAAAATCTAAAGAAACCTACCTAGCTTTGGCTACGCCCAACGTTTTACTTTTTGTAACCCGCTCCTAGCCTAGGCCAATAAAAACAGAGAATCGTTTTTGCATTGGTTGACCTAGTTTTATGTATTTGCTTAATCGTATTCTTAGTAACATAAGAAAGTCGATTACGATTTTGTTTGTTTACAAAATTGCAATTTCCGCATTGCTTGCAATTTTTGTAGCTTATAGTATTTGGCTATAAGTACAATCCGCTTCATGCTAATAAGCCAATATACAACATTCCTCACCCCCCTAAAAGAAATCATGAAATGATTTCCAACTAGTCTCTTTCTAGATTTTTTTTACAACTAGTGGTTTGAATAGGTTACTTTTTATTTTTATTTTTTAAAGGCCCGAAGGCCCAGGCCTGAATTATATAAAATTATATTTATACACAATTAACAAAAGCAAGATAACAAATATTTAATTATTTAGTTTTGCTAATAATGACTTTTTTACTTTTATGGTGGAATCAGTCCAATCTATGATGGAAAAGTAAAAATTGAATTCATTGCACATTGATCGAAAAGTATCGTGCTGGGCAAAGTTTGTTTTGCAAAAGTATAATTTTAGAGCAATATAGTTTCGAGATGGACGATTAACAACATTAAAACATATTTTATCAAGAAGGTATTCGGAATTTAAATCACCTTTTATAATTTTTAACAAAAACGTAACATTTAACATTATTCTTCTACTTTTTAATGTAGGTAAATCTAATAGCTTTAAACGCTGTTCGTAAGATGGAAGATTAAAGTTAGTTAAATTTCGTAAAGCAAACAACAAAAACTGTTTATGAACAGATTTAATTTAGTCAGAATAGCAAATGTACTGCGGATTCCAATCATATTCTAAAATAGGTCGAACCAGTGAAATATAAAGGGTTTTTGTAACATAAGGATCATTAAATTCTCTATTTTTGCCTTATTACTACTTAAATTTATATGTAAATGAAAACGAATTTTTTTATCCATTGTGACTCGCAAAATTATAAATGATTCAACTTTTTCTAAAGTATAGCTTTCAATATGATAACTTGATGTTATGGCTTTATTTCTAGAAAAAGTCATAGACTTGCAATTTTTCAAATTAAGGGTCATTAAATTTCTATGACACCAAGTTATTAAATAGTTTAAGTCACACTATAGCAGGCTTATATTCTCTATTTTATTGAAAGAAAGAAAAATTTTAACATGGTCCGCATGCATTAAAATTCTTGAATTTTTAACTACAGATGGTAAATCGTTTATAAATAAAATATGTCCAAGATGGTTAACTTGAGGGACACCTGAAACAACATTTATAACTTCTGATATAGAATTTTTGAAAAAGACTTTCTGATTTAATCCAATTCAACAGCAAAAATGAAAATCCAAGAAAATCTAACTTCTTAATTAATAATTTGTGACCAAACTTCGGGCCGGGGATGCAGTCAGCGGTGTCCGAGGGTCCGTCTCACAGAAATTCATTTGATTTCGGAAACTATGACAAAAGAGGGGCAACTATATATTTAAATAAATCTCCACTTCACTCAATTTATTTTCTTAAAATATATATTTATTAATTGTTCAATTCATTTTCATTATTTTAAAATTTATTCGTTCACAATATTTCACTTAATGGCTATCTCTATTAAGTATTATACTGATTTAATTTATCGGCGGCTTTTAGCCGGATTAATCTCGGCGTCGTATATTATTTTTGAATTGACGCAGCTGTTTGCAGCTATTTCCGCGACGGGGTGTAGCGCTAGGGCTCCGCTGCGTTTTCTCGAACACTAGCGTTATTCGAAGAGACAAATGCAAGAAGAGTAACGGTCAGGCCTCTTTAATTTCGTTGCACTGGGTACGAAGTTGGGGTGAGGGGAAGGGGACGACTGTATATTTAAATAAATTTTAACTTCACTTAATTAATTTTCTTTAAAATAGATTTATTAGTTCAATTTGTTTTCAATACTTTTTTTCCAAACTTTATGTATAAGTTTATTTTTTCACTTCATGACTATTTCTATATCTAACACTGATTTTAATTAATTGACGCCTTTCTGTCGCAAGCAAATGGGTGCTGCCAAATTATGTGCGACTCAGTTCCGTTGTTAATGCTGGTCGCGGGACTCCGTTAGAAAATAACGATATTCAAGGCCATGTCACTTGAATACTGTAACGTAGAGTACGAAGCTGAAGAGGGAGAGCGAGCATTCAAGGAAGTATCTCTTGAGACTCGTGATGACTGAAGAGCGAAAGTTGTCAAGGCAGTGTCTCTTGACCGATGTGCTCAATGTCGAGAGTGAGAGCGAGTATTCAAGGAGGGATCTCTTGAAAGACGAAGCGCTATTGCTATTTTGTTTAATAATTCTAAGCTTAATCTTTAGAATTATTAAACAAATTATTTCTTTGTTTGTGAGGTTGAAATTATTGATTTAACAAAATGAATTATTTTTTTGTGATAACACTAGCCGACAAATTTCAAAAAAAGTTCTGATCTGAATAATTTGATATAAAATTCCTATGTAAAATGGGGCGCTGATTTTGAAAATCATAGCCAAATTCTGTCACACCGTTTAGGAGATATCGAAAAGGTGGTTTCACGTAACTCCACATTGAACACGTTTGCGTTGGTCGAGTGATACATCAAATTAAAGGTAATAAAATTATCTATCAACAATGGTAATAATATTATTTAACAAAAACATTAAATTTACGATATTTCCTAAACGGTGTGACAGAATTTTTGGAATCAGCGCCCCATTTTACATAGGAAATGAGTATTGGTTTACCCAGATCATTTTGGCTGTCGGGTAGTGTAATTTGTTCAAAAAGTTTTGGAATAACATTTAGTTTGGCAATACCTCTATAATTAGATTCATTTTATTTAGACCCACATTTGAAGATAGGGAAAATAAACGATTCTTTCCAAATAACTGAAAAATATCCTTGTTGTAGAGAAGCGTTAAAAAGGTCAGTTAAAGGAAGATATAAATTTATTGAGCACATTATTAAATTAAAACTATCAGGTCCACCAAAATAAGAAATACTAAGTTTTGCAGATGAGAGTAAACTTCCTCAGGGGATATCACCATGTTAATAATAAATTTATCGTCGTAAATTTCATTTGAATAAGTAGTTTTGAAAAATTCTGCAAACATATTTGAAATTTCCATTTCATCATATGATTCAGGATTATTCCATTTCATAACAGTGGGAAAACCATTATCCTTCCTTTTAGAATTGACGTAGTTATAAAAAGTTTTTGAATTATATATAATTTTTAATTTTAATTTCGTTAGGTAATCACTTTTTATTTAAAAGCTGTTATTTTTGATTTCATAAGGTATATTTCAAATAAATTGCAGGATTATTTATTTTTTTATAAGCTTTATAGGCATGACTTTAAGCATTTTTTAATTTTTTTAAATTCCCAAGTAAACCAAACTATACCATTATAAGTATGGGTTTTAACTTGTTTAGGAACAAAAAAATCAAAACCGGATCACTGACATATACCAAATCTTAAATTTTTCCAGTTCTATTTAAAATTCCGTTTGATTGCTTTAAGCACAAGTCTGAAAAGTCATCAAAACAGACTCGAGACGAACAAGGTAAAAATTTATTCGTATCCTTACAAAAACTCAAAGATACAAAAGGCAAATTAAAGTCACCAAGAAAACAATAAAGACTAAAGGTTTAATTTTTGAATAAATGTTTTTTATAATAGAAGCATATTCAAGGTAAAAAGTAACGTCAGAGTTTGGAGAAATATACGAACATGTAATAAATATATGTTTATTGTTGATTCTAAATTAAAATCATCAGCAATCAAAAGTTCTTCGGATGGAAATTTAGTATTTACAGCAATAAGTACACCACCACCAGTTGTAAGAAATCGGTCTTTGCGATAAATTTGAAAATCATTTCCTAATATCTCAGAATTGTTTATATTAGGTTTCAGCCAGGTTTCAGTAAATACTTAGACCTCGAAGCTACAATCAAAACTATTTAGATATACATCAATTAGTTTTGTATTTAACCCTCTAACATTTTTGTAGAGAATGCTTATATTAGTTGAAGAGCTTAACGGTTTTTTGATCGTTTGTTTGAATTTGAGCAATATTTTCAGCTCGAGGAGGTCTACTTTTTTTAATAAATTCATGAACTATTGAATCTTTAATCTTTTGGCCAAAAATTTTTGTCAATAATTAAATCAATAGCGTTATAAGAAACAGTTACTTTAAAAGATGAAATGTCTCTAACATATGACAAATTAAATTTCATAACATTTATATCATAATTTTATATTTTCAATATAGAATTTATGTAATTTTTTATCTGGTCAAGACCGACTTAAGAGCACACCAAACTCTTTGTGGTAGATAGTTTTATATGCTTTCACCTAGAAGAGATTTGGTGTGTGCATAAACTGGTCATTTCTAATGAGGTACCTGGTGGCAGGTATAAAACGCTAGGGGTACGGCTTCCTCGAATAACAAAACCAACAATGGAGGTCCCAGAAGGAGAAAAACGGAATATCAGCCCAAACGTCGGTGGGAGAAGTGGCCACTACCACCGGCGGGCACATTGATACGTTAAGCCGTGTCGCCAGCAGCCACACCTCTACTGTGAAGGGAGCAGTTCACAGTAGCTCTACTGTTACTGCCAATACAACGTTTACTAGGGTGGCTGCAGGCCCTAGTGAAGGTAATGTGACTGCAGACAAATATATAAAACGCTGAAGATGAGCTTTTGGCTTCCACAAAGGCTTCGAACTCACGCTCCGCCTGCGCAAGCAAAAGTGGACAGCGGAAGAAGCCCAGTAAGGAGGGTCAAAAAGCCCTTGCCCAATACAAAGCGGCGATGAAGATCAACCTGGGCAAAGGAGGTAATTGATAGAGGCAGGGAGCATTTCTCGAAAATCGAGAGATTTGCGACAACGCACCCTGCCTTTGTCAATAAAATCGAGGAGAACGTGGTGAAAAGCCTTGTGAAGACGAAGCGACAGCGGTCTACGGAGAGTGAGAAGCCGGCCGCCAAACGTCCTCGTACCTAACAGGCAACTTTACCTAAGCCTCCTATTCCAATTGACCAACCAATTTGCTCCAAGAAGGTAATGAAGGTCAGTGAGGTAGCCAGACGACACCTGATTGACCGAAGTCACCCAAATGGTCAGATGACGACGGAAAAATGGAAGAAGGTGGACGGTAAGCTTGTAGAAGCCATTGTCGAGGGGATTACGAACGAGCCGGACAAACCTACATCCTCTTTCGAAGAGGCCGGGTGGTTCAGGGGAGTCAAGATCCTCAAGTGCAATGACTACTACACTTTGAAGTGGATCATCAGGATCGTCCCGACACTGACGGGATTGTGGGATGGTGCGAAGCTTCAAATAGTGGACAGGGGCGACATCCCGAGCATACCCACTGCTAAGGTAAGGCTAAATCGGAAGTCATCCTGCTACTGTTTCAGCGGCAAAATCCTGACATCCCGACAGTGGACTGGAAGCTGCTCCAACTGGAAAGCCTAACTCAAGCGGAGCACAAGACTTGATCCTCCAGATCAATAAGGAGGCAGAAGACAAGCTCTATCCACGCTTCGGGAAGATGTCTTGGGAACAGGTAGTGTGTACCTTCGCCTCAAGAAGCGTCACCCGAAGGATGGAAATGAGAACACACTTGAAGTAGGCGAAGTGGAGCGGGATCTCGGACTGAAATCCGTGACCGAAGCAACGCTGGCGCTGCAACTGGGTGTGGTGGTTGAAACGGGTGGAGTGTCGGCGACCATAGCTGCACCTATCCAATGGAAGGATCCCGATGTCACTAAGGATCCTCCAAATAAACCACCACCACAGTAAGGTGGCTTCAGCCGAGCTCCTCCTCACTCTAGAGGAGGGCAGCTACGAGGTGGCCCTAATCCAAGAATCCTGGTTTTCCTCTGAAAACAAGGTGTCTGGGTTTGGGTCACAAAACTACAACGTATTCTTCGCAACAATGGTAAGGAAGACCCGATCTGCCATCCTTGTTAAGAAAAACATTAACGCTTACTTATTATCTAATTTCAGCTCTGATGACCTTTCGGTGGTAGCGGTAGAGGAGGACGGAGCCTATATTCTTCGCATCCTGCTACATGTCCCACGACACACAGGCGCTACCAAGTGAGCTGGTACGACTCTCGGAGGAGGTGGACAGGAGAGGCCCCAAACTTACGATAGGTGCGGACGCGAATTCGCACCATCATCAATGAGGAAGTAAGAACATCAATGAACAGGGTGAGTCTCTTTTTATTTATATTTTACAATTTAATGTAAGTATAGTTAATAGGGGTAATATTCCAACGTACGTAGGACCCTAATAAGAAGAAGTTTTAGACATCACGCTCTGTCAGGGTAATAATCGTAATATATAGGACTGGAAAGTGCTTAAGCAATCTTCCTTCTCTGATCACAAATACATAATTTTTTCGGTACCTTTAAACGTACCACAATCCAAGAGAGTTTTTAGGAGTCCAAAGAACACGAACTGGAACGTTTATAAAAACCTCTTGACTCATTACTTAGCCAAACCATCTCAAATCTCCTCCAGAAAGGAAGTCAAAACTGAGACAGTACTCCTGACCTCCAAAATACTTTCGTGCTTATAACAAATCCTGTCCACCTACTAGACTAAGAGACAGATCTAAGCCGGTTTGGTGGAACAAGGAAATTGGAAGGCAGAGAATGGAAGTTAAAGAGTTCTTTATGCTAGCAAAACTTGCCGATTGTGAGGAATGTTGGAGGGAGTAAAAAACTCTACTATCACTCTACAAGAAAGAATTATGGAGAGCCAAAAGAAGTTCTTGGAAGGATTTCTGTGGCAAACTAGACAAGACCTCTGAAGCATCTAGACCTCGGCAGATACTTGTTAAAGCTCCTACTACTCAATCACTAATCCAAACGTTAGAGGCGCTATTGGAAGCCCACTTCCCGGGATGCTCAGAATCAACACGTGATCCTGCCCCTACTTGCCTTTTAGAAAGCGGTGGTGATGATGATTTTGATGATCTTATTGCAACAACCAGATTGGAGTGGGCATTAAAATCATTAATTCCCTATAAATCCCCGGGTCCAGATGGAATATTCCCTGCTCTATTGCAAATGGGTAGTTCCATATTAACATCGAGGCTTATTGTAATTTTCAAAAGTTGTCTGAGATTCAACTATATTCCGAATAGCTGGAGGTGTGCAAGGGTCATATTTTTACCGAAATCGGGTAAAAGTGGTCATTTTATCCAAAAGACTATCGGCCTATTAATTTAACTTCATTCATACTCAAAACACTGGAAAGAATGCTTGATTCCTATATCAAGGAAGGCATTACACCAGGTCTGATTTCAGATAACCAACATGCGTACA
Source organism: Suillia variegata (assembly GCA_949127995.1). Classification (NCBI taxonomy): domain Eukaryota; kingdom Metazoa; phylum Arthropoda; class Insecta; order Diptera; family Heleomyzidae; genus Suillia; species Suillia variegata. The sequence continues at coordinate 20,731,939 of OX421842.1, forward strand.
CCAAGGGTAAGTCTACTGAAACAGCCTTTCATCGTGTAGTGCAACATATCGAAAAGGCTCATTATTACGGAGAATACGCGATGGGGGTCTATTTAGATTTTTCTGGGGCGTTTAACAACGTTTCTACTGTAGGGTTATTGGACGGTCTCTCATCAATCGGAGGTTAACCTGCCATACAAAACTGGATAGGTAATCTACTGAATTGCAGAATAGTTAAAGCTGAGTGGAACACAACTATTATCTCAAGAAAAGCTAACAGAGGGACCCACCAGGGAGGAGTTCTATCCCCGCTTCCGTGGAACTTGGTAGTTAACAGAGAAATGGTGGACCGAAGCTAACTGCATCATCTCAGGCAAATACTTAAACTGCATGAGTGAAGTTCTCGAGGCTACGCTAAAAGAAATTCATGACTGGTCAAGAAGTATGGGGCTGGACGTAAATCCAGAAAAGACGAACTTAGTACTTTTTACAAAGAAGTACAAGATACCAATTTGGACCCCACCGAAAGTAGGAAACTCCACGCTTACACGAAAATTATCAACGAAATACCTAGGGGTTATTATGGAAAGTAAATTGAAGTGGAACTTAAATGTGGAGGATAGAGCAAAGAAAGCCTTTAATGCCCTATACGCTTGCAGGAAAATGACCGGTAGGACCTGGGGCTTTCTCCACGTCTTTCACATTGGATTTACTCGAGTTATAAGGCCCATAATGCTATATGGAGTGGTAGTTTGGTTGCCGGCTATGGAAAAGAAGACATACGCAAACAAGTTGGTGAAAGTGCAGAGAGCAGCAGAGTTACATATGCATAACTGGCGCATTGCGCACTACTCCAACAGCAACTCTAGACAAACTACTGAACCTGATCACAGTTAGCCTAGCTGCAAAGAATTCAGCGAAGAAATCTGCACTAAGGCTGATGCTGAAGAAGGTTCACATACAAACAATACGAACATAGTAAACTACATGGAGGATTGAACATGAGCTCAGACTATGTTATTCCTCAGTACAATTTCAAAAAAGGCCCACTTGTAGAAACAGGTAGGAACAAGTGGAAGGTAGGACTTAGACGACACTTCCACGCTTTCAACTTTTTTACAGATGGATCTAAAACAATTGAAGGAGTTGGAGCTGCTGTGTTCTGCTCGGAACTTGATATCCAGCAGTCTTACTGACTCCCCAATTTTTGCAAGATCTTTTAGGCTGAGATCTTCGCTGCATCCAAGGCAGCTGATTTCGCAACTGAACATACATCTCCAAACTCTCATGTTAATTTATTCATGAATAGCCAGGCTGCAATTAAAGCAATAACGGCTACAACGACTAAGCTACTTTGTGTGCAGGAATGCAGAATTAAAATGGATGAACTTTGCACAAACAGACAAGTCACCATTTTCTGGGTTCCGGGACATAAGGGGATCCATGGCAATGAGATGGCAGATTCGCTTGCTAAAACTGGTGTTTTTCTTCCAGAAGTAAGCGCTTCATCAATACATCCATTCCTTGGTGTTTTGAAGGCGAAACGAACGAACTCGGAAGCTAAATTTTTGTGGGAATCTCTATCTTCCTGCAGGACTGCTAAGATCATGCTATGCAACTACAGTATTAACACTACCAACTATCTCCTATCGCTCTCAAGAGAAGGCTGCAGGTTAATAGTTGGGGTACTGGCGGGACATTCTCTCACACCTGCTCGTGCGCCCACTTTGGGTCTGGTGCAAAATGATTCATTCATAGCTTGCAATGAAGACAATGCTAAGGGGACCCTAGAACATCTACTTTATCATTGCCTGCTTTCAATGAATCTAGGCTAAACTACTTTGGGTTTAGCTACTTTCCATCTTTGAAGTACAATTCTATTCAAAAGGCAGCTAACTTATCAATCAATAGTCACTTTTGAATTGTTCAATACCTTTTAATACATCCATACAATCTTGGTAACACTAAGGACCACTACAGGTCTATGTGTGATCTCTCTTTCTTGTTAGATCAGCCAACATAACCTAACGTAACCTTTATCTGGTCAATAGTTGTCTCCGGTGCAAATCTATAAATAAATACAGACTTCTTTGGTGAAACCACAAGAAGATTATTTGGAGGTTCCAGCTCCGTAGAAGGAATTATATTAATAGTCGGAGGAATTAATGCATCTGAATTATTTTGATTTGGAGTAGGAGACCGACCATTGGCATCGGAATAAATCAACAAAGGAGTAACAGGGTTAAAAGGAACTGAATACGTCGTAAATACTTTACAAATCAAAAATACATTTACGTAACATTATTGCAAAACAAAAATATGAATATTAAAATATGAAAATTTTAAGTTTTAAAATAAAAACTATGTATAAAATTTTTTTTTTCTCTTTTGTCCATATGTATATATAGTAATAATATTTATCTTTTCTTTATATATATTTTTAAATAAAAATAAGCAACCATCATGGTTTTCTTCTTCTCGGATGGTGCTGATTTTATCTGTGATCATCTCGGAACAAGTATTCTTGAGCGATGTCATCTTTCGCAGTCAAACGTTCAAACAGATTCATCAATTTTGGCACTAACCCGCCTAGCATAATTTATTGTTAATGCCATTGGATTAACTCATTGCCATGTTGCAACTATAAGTTTTTCTTTCGTCAATGCTGCGACCCAATTCTGAATCATGACCTCTCAAATTGGTGACGAACAGTGATCAGATGGAACTCTTCTTCTTGTAGACATCAGTGGTTAATATTGCTCTTGTACTGGTTGTTGATGGTTAACGTTAACAACCGTCGAGAGTCGTATCGTTCTCTTGTAGAGGTTGATGAAGACTAGTGTGAATAGCCATTTCTTTGGTGTCTGCTCCAGGACTCTTACTGTGGCGACACAATCGTAGGTATCAGTGTAACTTAGATACTGAAGTTGTACATTCTCGATGAAGCGCCTCTAAAATTACGTATATTAACGGGACGTGTTACTTCTGGGCGGAAATTCTGCTGCTATCGTGCGTATTGGTAAGAACGCTCTGATGCATCTTTATGCGTGAAATTGCGAATTGGGTGGCAATATATTCCATTCGACAAACGATCATTAGTAGTTAAGCGACATCAGTGGAATGAGTATGTGATAATGTCTCTTTCGTAATATCTTCGCAGTTTTGATTCCTTTGCATTCGACGTCGTACAGTTGATCTTCGCAATTGTTTGCTCGTGCTTTGGGTAGTCGTTTTGGTTCTCATTTGACGTTATCCTCCGTAGTCTTCCAACGCCGATTCACTAGATGGGAACCGGACGAATCATGTCAATATACTAAATACTTCTAATTTTTACTCAAAAATAGTTCTAAATAATTCAAAATAAAGTTTTCTGGACATATATAGTAAAATAATAAATATACGACATAAATTATAGTATACAAAGAAAATATATATCATATACAAAATAAAAAATTACCTAAACCATTATCTAATTTCATTTTACGAAACTCACTAAATCGGATGAAAATAAAAATGGTTAAACTTTAACTCTGAAAACTACTCGTATTTAAAACTATCTCGCTACTTTACAATAAAGATTTTTACAAATACAAAAAAAAAAATTTAAATTCTGCTTATGCAAAACTTTATGCAATTTCAATGCTCACACAAAACCTTACATTTCAAAAAAACTAGGGTTACCCCTCTTTTTTATGTGTATTGTGTGGCCATTGTAATTGCATTATAGTTCAATTTCTCATCGACGAAATTTACAAACATTTCATAATATACAATATACAATATTAAGACTTGAATTTAATTTTTAAATTGTTTATCATCAAAAAGTGATAAAAAAAAAACTAAACTATAAATATTTTAAATTTTATATATCTTTTCATTGTTATCTTTTTTAAAATTTAATATGACTTTTTTTCTCTTTTTTTTAAATATTGTTCTCTTTTTAATCTCTTAAATTATTTTCTATTATTTTTTTTCCAGATTTTTTCTTTATAAAATATATTTTTCATTATTTTCTTTTCTTCTCTATACTTTTTTGTTTGTTTTTTTTCCATATATGTATATATTGTCTTAATTTTTTCTCAACTCTGTTTTTTTTCATATAAATCTCTTCTTTATTTTTAAATAATAATATTAACTTTAACTAAAGTTTAAGTAACTTGCTATACTACATGAGCAAGTTGACATCCAACGTTTCTCGTGCTTCGTATCGTCTAGTTTGCAACTTCTTAGAGATCTAAACGTCAATGATATCTACCTGTAATTAAATAAATTAAAACTCATTGGGTGTGCTATGACACACCTTTTTACATAAATTTCAAAATCATACATAATTTACCTTTTTACTATTTTTTTTACCAGTACTTCAACTTTTCAGTACTCTTTACTTTTCACGTACGAAGTTCATCAATCGTCGCTGGTTTGTTGGCATAGACTATAGACTTGACGTAGCCCCACAGGAAATAGTCTAACGGCGTCAAATCCAATAGACTGGGCCATTTCGTGAGATAACACGTCTAACAAACATGGTTTCCAATAAATTGATTGTGACATTCGCTGTGTGGCTTGTGGCGCCGTCCTGTTGGAACCACATATCCTCCAAGTCCATATCATCCAATTGGGGCCAAAAATATTTGGTTATCATTGAACGGTAGCGAATCCCATTCACAGTAACGTGCCGGTCTTGATCATCATGGAAGTAGTACGGCCGAATGACGCCGCCGGCCCATAAACCGCACCAAACCCTAATTTTTTCGGGATGCAATGATGACTCATGGAGTACGTGTGGATTGCTGCCTGACCAATAATGAATATTTTGATTATTGACGAAGCCATTCAGCCAGAAATGTGCATTATCGCTGAAGATGATTTTTCGATGAAAATCCGGCTTCAGTTCTTGCGTCAATTTGATCGTGTCAAGGGCCAAGATCTTTTCGCAAAATTCGCCACAACGACGTCACAGAGATGCCCAACGCTTGAGAACGACGTGTGAGAGACACATTTGGGCTTTCTTGAACTGAAGCCTCAGCGGCAGCAATATTCTCGACACTACGGGCACTTCTTTGTCTCACTGGCACGGGAACATTTTGTACTGTGCCTGTGAATTCAAATTTTTCCACCAGACGCTCAATTGTTGATCTGGTAGGACGATTATGACGACCATAAATTGGAAGTTGAGACCACTGACTCCGAAATTCAGTAGATAATTTTAATAATTTTGACTCATTGTTGGCTCGTATATCTTTTCATGATGATATGGCAAACGTTACTGAAGATAAATGTCAAGAGAGCAGGAAAAAATATGGCGTTGTTTGCTGTCCCTATCGGTCTACTTTTGTAGCGTCTTTCTTGAAAAACCCTTTATTACTTAATATTAACCGTATCGTGTTAAAATTCTACCATTTATGAATCATTATTAATAAAAATAAATTACTGAATAAAAGTATAATATTTTTTTTTTTTTTTATCAAAGCTCTATGCTCGACAAAACCTGCTTATACAGCATAAGTCATGAACTTGACAATGAAAATTAAAAAACTACATTTATACATACATATGAGTATGTTCATTTCTTTCGCTTGCACTTTTTACTAATTAGTGCTGCTGAACTTTTCAGAATTTAATTCGATTACTGTATCATTTTATACAATATTAAATATATTAAAATTTTTTTTCGTGTTTGTTTAATAACTATTATTTTACTTCTCCACACATGATGTTTACAGCATTACCACTTTGTAATTGCTGTAATTTTAAAAATAGTTCTATTTCTACATACATATATGTTTTCAACAATTTGTTTTCATATTGTTTTTAAACATCTCAAAATTTTTTTTATGTATTAATTGGGTCCGTTCGGTTTTTCTGACCATCATTTGGTTCATGATATAGATTTAAAAGATTGTTGTGATTTTTTAAAGTTTCAACTTAATTTTTATCACCGTCGTGACAGGTCCCTTTATCAACACTTTGTAATATGGGCTTGTCCAAATTGGAGAAAATTTGTTTTTCCGGGTATTGTTTCTCATAATCACCCTATCTCCCACTTTTTTTTTGTCGCATTGCACCAATTGATGTTCTCTTTGAATTTTATATTTTAGTAACTTCGCTGGGTTTTCTGTATTATATACAGGGTCCGTTTTTTGTTTCAAGTTATTTGGTACTTCTATATCAAATCCATATAGTGTACGAAAAGATGGTTGCTTTGTTGATGTATGTGGTGTGTTATTATGTACATGCATAGCCGCTGACAACCACTGATCCCAATTGGATCCGTCTTCATTAAAAAAACTTCTCCAATATTCCGCTAAAGGTCTATGACTCCTTTCCAGCGAGCCATTAGCCTGCGGGTGATAAAGTGTAATGTGAAACTTTTTTATTTCTAACGTTTCATATACATTAGAGAACAGCTCCGAAATGAAATTGGTACCTTTATCTGTAATCAACATTTTAGGAATGTCATGGCGAGTAACTATCTCGTTGTAAAAAGCTATGGCAACTGTGCTTGCTTCCGCTTCAGGTATGGCAATACATGCCATATATTTTGAAAAATCATATTGAAAAGTCAAAATATTTTTACTGCCTGATATTGTTTCCAAAGGAATTTTTCTCGTATTCTTAAATAAGTCCTTAATGCACCCTGCTGACCTCCCAAAGGTAAATTGTGATTGTCTTTTAATATTGTTTCAATTTGTTTTGGATCGGTCAAAATTTCTATATTTTCAGCTGAAATTTTGCTATTTTTGTCTTTACTATCATCAGTGCTTGTGTCAAGTACTGTTTTATTACGTCTAGAGGTCGGTTATGGTGGAGTCAAACTTGCCTCTAACAGACCTATTCTGGCGCAGTATCAATAGTCACCACAGTATCAATTGATACTAATGTTTTAACACATTTGTACTCATCAAGATGTCACTTTTGAAATGAAAGATAGCATTATACGCCATACAAATATTTTCCATTGCACTTTTTTCTTCAACATTTAGGCTTAAATCCAAATTTAATTTACATAACAATTCAGTTATCCGATCACTCGTTTTAAGTTCATACCTGCTCATGATTTTGTTATCTTCCGCTTATTTGTACTTATTGAAATCGGTAGTACTGGCTCAAAATCATTACTCCATTCAACGTCGTTCTCTGATGCATTTACCACTGGAGCGTAAACTACACTTTTTTATTTTTAACTAAAGTTAAATAGTGATTTTTGTTAACACAATTTCTTGAGAACCATATGAGATATTATGTTGAAACTTCGTACAACAAATTCTGTTGTCCTTGGGAACAACTTAAAAGTTTAATAGAATATTTTTGTACACAAACGATTTTAAATAAGTAGAGTAATCTAATTTGAGTGGTTAAAGACTTATAAACTTGGGGTGGTTCAAGATTAATTTTTTTAAATAGCATATTAAACCACCCTAATTTAAATGTGATATTTAACAATGTGGTGCATTTGTAATAGACGGTATGACCGACTATAAATTCTTACTTGTATTTTTCGACTTTTGCCATTACCGGCATTTATTTTAAATGAAACTTTCTTCAATTGGACCCGAGTCCTGTGCTCCACATTATTATTTTTAACCAGATTTACTTCGTCTTTCGTCTGTTTATTAACCTCCGTACTCTGATCATTTTGTAACAAATTTACTCCATTTTTCATCTGTTCATATACCTCTGTACCTGGGTTATTCCGAGCCAGATTTACTTCGTCTTTCGTCTGCTCTTTGACCTCTATACTCTGATACTTTTGAACCAGATTTACTTCATCTTTCATTTGTTTACTTATCTCTGTACCCTGGTTCTCCTGAGACAGATTTAATTCATCTTTCGTCTGCTCAATTAACTTTTTACTTTTCATCAATTTATTAACATTTTTCGTAACATCAGTTTTCAAAGTTGCCTTAACCGGACTTTGCTCGTTTTTATATTTATTATCTCGTTTGTCATTTTCTAAAGTATTTTGGGGATCCCGGTCGTGTGATAACGTCCGGACCCCATTTAGTTTCCCTGTTTCTTCAAGAATGTTTTTCTGGGTGCGCATTCGCTTTTCATATGTCCTTCTTTATAGCAGAAGAAACACAATCTCGGACCGTTATTGTTGTAATTACCTCTATTTTGATTTCAACTATTGTTATAGCCATTATTCTTTCATTTATTATTATCATATATCTTATTTTGCTGAAAATTTTGATTTTTTCTATAGTTATCGTATCCTGAATGCTGTACGTTCTGTGCATTGCCAACGCCATGCGGATTTTCCTGATGTCTACTTTTTTTGACTACAATTCGGACCTGGTTCGTGTCCATATTCTCCACATTCTCTACAATAAGAAGTATTTTCTCGACTAAAGCACTTAGCTTGTGTATGACCTGCCTTATTGCAAAATGAACAAATTTGAACTGATGGCCGGGGCTCCAAAAGATTAGTTCTTGTTGCTGGTCTTGTTTCTTTATTATCCCGCTGCAACTGAGATTCTTTATTTCCACTAAAGATGGCTCTATATTCATTTGCGCAGCCACTCGGTCTGTTTTGTGTCGTCATCGTATACTACTGCTGTGTTATTTCTTGCTGTTGTTGTGCCAACTGTGTAAAAGCGTTTATAGTTGGCAACATCTCTTGAGAGTTTATATGATTAAACTTTGTTTTTCATTATTGAAAGACGTACCGAAATGACATCTTTTCCACTCTACTTATGCGCAGTTGGCTTCAATTTCTAGTTCTTCTAAAGTTTTTGCGCTTGACCTCATTATATGAAGTCGAAGTGTGGGGTCTCTAAGTCCTAACCTGAACGATTTTATTGAAGTATTAATTTCTTCTAATAAAATATCACAATCTTTACCTGGATATCGATCGTCTATAATAGTTTTAGCTGAAGTAAATAAACAAAGTAATCTTCTCGCAAATCTGATAATATCTTCTCCTTCCAACTGTACTGCCTGACGTATTTCCTGTTGAACATCTTCCAATATGGTTATTTTTGAATAAGCGCCACTAAGTAAACTTATTAATTCATTTAACGATTTTATCTCTAATAACCTCACAAGATTATATGTCTCGCCAAATAATCTGAGTTTAATACAATCTAAAATTACTGGGTGATCTTCTGGTTTTAGATCCTTTTCTACTATACGACAACTTATAGCAAATTTGTGTAATACCGATGCCAAATCATGCGCTCTCGTAGCATCAAAAATTGGCACCACCCTATTTATCTCTTCTGCTATCCTCACTATACTCATTTTGAATATTTTAGAATCTTCTGTCGGTTTAACAACTGTATGTTTTTTATTTTTCAAAGTTAAATCTGCTAATTTCCGTTCAAACTCTTTATGTTGATAAATCAATTTCGTATTCAAAACTATAATTGTATTATTTGCCTCCTCTATTCTGGTTATGGTCAGATCCTTTTTGAATTCTACGTCCTTTGGTAAACCTATCTCCTGTCTAAAGTGTTCGTTTTCTCGTTCTAAATCGTGTGATTCCTCTAAATTTTAGTCTAACCTATTGTACAAAATCACGTTTTTTTTGTTAGAACTATCTAACTCTTTCAATAGTTCCTCTCTCTCTTGGTATAATATACAACAGGTTATTAAATTTAGAACCCAAAAATCCTGAAAAAAGGAGTTATATTTTCAAATTTACCTATAATGTTTTTGTATTAGTAAGTAATAATACAAAGATGAGCACGTGTAGCCACCAGTCGCTAGGTTTTTTTTTTGTTATTTACAAACAAATAAATTTACTCACCATTTAATCCTTGTCCATGTTTTCCAATATTGCCGTTGTTGTCGAGGTGTTGTACTCCACTGTCAATGCTGCTACCACTGATCGTGTCTAGTGGTTGGAAGTGATGATCCTTTGGTTTGAAAACCGGCTGCGCCAATGTTGAGGAGTAGATTTACCTTCTGGGGGAAACGTGATTCTCCGTTTAAATTAAGCGTCCTCCGAATTTAATTAATAACTCCAACACTATTCTTTTTTTTCGTTTTATTTAAAACTCTTTATTTTTTATTATACCGATTAAACTTTATTATTATTTATTAAGAAATAGGTCACTTGCTCAAACGAACTTATTAGACTAATATTCATAGCCAAACCAAAATCTAAAGAAACCTACCTAGTTTTGGCTATGCCCAGCGTTTACGTTTTACTCTTTGTAAACTAGGCCAATAAAAACCAAAAGCTTGACTGTGAATCGATCGCGGCTTCTGCATTGGTTGACGTAGTTTTATGTATTTGCTTAATCGTATTCTTATTAATATAGAAAAGTCGATTACGATTTTGTTTGTTTACAAAATTGCAATTACCGCATTGCTTGCAATTTTTGTAGCTCATACAAAATAAGTACAATCCGCTTCATGCGAATAAGCCAATATACAATACGTGCGTAAAATTATAAGCAGGTGTTGCTTTTTTTATACCATTCGCCACGTGCACGTACCGAATGGTATATTAAGTTTGTTCTTCCGTTTGTAACGCCCAGAAGGGGGCGTGGCGTCCGACCGACCGTCTGTCCCAGCGATAACAGCCGTAGCTGAAATTTGGTATGCAAGCTCCTTTTCACCATGCCGAGGCTTAGTTCGAAGATGGGCAAGATCGGATCAAAACTTCTACCCCCTCCCATACAAACCACCCCTTTTCATACGAAAAAAAAAATTGATTAAAATAGTTCCAGTGCAGATATCCATACGATAGTATTCACTTTAGTAGTAACACAAAACTGCTCACAAAAAATGGACGTGATCGCATAAGAATCACGCCCACACAAACCACCCCTTTCCATTCGGAAAAAAATTATTAAAAATAGCTACAGCGTAGATTACCAGTTCAAATTCGGTATTTAACACTTTGGTAGGAACACAAAACTACTAACCAAAAAGGGGCGTAATCGGATAAAAACAGCTAAAAAAACACATTTTTGGTGTCACTGAAATGGCGAATGGTATATGAGCTTCGGCATAGCCGAAGATAATTCTCTTACTAGTTTTTTTTTTGACGATGGAGAGTCATCAGTTTTATACCAACACAACAAACTCAATTACATGGAACAGATAATATTTGATGGTTTTCCGCCGAATTTAAAAATACATTTATTTTTCAATAACTTCAAAAGTGAATTAAAAATATATATAAGTTAACGAGTCCCACCCAATTACTTCATCGTCACCGCAGTTTCGCTAAGCCAGCATTTCCATGCTGCAGCTAATCGTCACCGTTGGATCGCTGAGGCAGCAGTTAAACATATTTTAATATATTTATTAAAGGTTCCATTTTAAGTTAGTTTAAGATATTCCGGCACTTTAATTTGGGGATTAGAACCGTCAACACTTATAAAGGTAACTAATTATATTTAAATTAAATAAATTGTTTTATTCTATTGCAAGGAAAAGGGCCGAGTGGCTAGCCCCATCTTTAAATTTTTGATACTCCCTTTGGAAGAGATTTTAACTTATATAAAATAATGTTATAGTAAGACGAAGCACTTTACGTTTTTATACTTGTTGTTACTTGTTACTTTTCATCTAGTGTTAATTGACTTTACGTTTGTAAATTTTCTTAAATAAAATTGTACTCTCTAAAACATATTCAATATAAAAGGTTATGGTGCCCTCGTCACAAAATTAAAAAATAAAAAGTATGTCTACTCCGCAAGCACACCACATCGAGAAGCTGCGTGGCAGTGAAAATTTCGAAGACTGGAAATTCGCAGTTGAGGCGTATTTCCAAATGAGGAAATTGTGGAAAGCGGTGCTCGGAACAGAGACGAATGCGGACAAGCTCATCGATGCGCGTTCTGAGCTAATCCTGATGGTAGAAAAATCGAACTATTCACACATTAGAGACTGTGTAACGGCAAAGGATATCTGGGAAACGCTTAGCAGAATTTTTGAGGACTCTGGATTGGTAAGAAGAGTCGGTCTAATCCAGAAGTTTTGTTCGACGAAGCTTTCTGATTTCGCGAGCGTCAACGATTATGTGAACGAAGTCGCTAACAACGCGCACAAGCTTCGTGGCGTCGGACTCAACGTAGACGAAGAGTGGACTGGATCAATGATGCTGGCTGGATTACCGGACGTCTATAAACCAATGATCATGGGTATACAGAGTTCTGGAGTCCAGATTACTGGTGATGCCATTAAAATGAAGCTCCTACAAGACGTGCAGGATGGTGCCACTGGTCAAGCCGCGTTTTCTGGACACAAGAAGTTCGCACAAGGCAAATCCTTGAAGGATAACAAGGTAAAGAAAGGTCCCAAGTGCTACAATTGCCAAGGTTTTGGGCATTATGCTGCTAACTGTCCCTCGAGAAGGTTCGAAGACTCAAAGAAAAAGAAAGATACAAGTTTGTTTGGTGGTTTTTCGGCACAAGCAATAAAGAAAACTGAATGGTACTTCGACTCTGGTGCTTCGGCGCATATGTGCTCTGACGTGAATATGTTTGGAGCTGGGATAAAGCCGAAAGAAGCTGAAGTTTTGGTTGCCAACAAATCAGTCATGGGCGTAGAAGGTGCTGGACCAATCAAGATGACGGCGGTTACCGGTAAGAATGCGACGTGCGATGTCGTACTTCGTGACGTTCTTCATGTGCCGGATCTATGCACAAATCTGTTGTCGGTGTCGCAAATGGTCACATACGGACACAAAGTTTGCTTCAACAGAGATGGTTGCAAAGTCACAAATGTTAAAGGTGAAGTCATCGCTACTGGTCAACGCATCAACGACATGTTTCGCCTAAATTTGGTGGAAAGAAATGCAGCTTGGTTGAGTCATCAGAAGAAGGAAAGCTCTACTTTGTGGCACAAGCGAGTTGGTCATGTGAGCAACGATGTATTCAAGAAGATGGTACAAGGCGCGGTAACTGGAATCAACTGCAGCGAAGAAAAAGACAAGTGCGTAACGTGTGTTAAAGCCAAAATAACACGTCTTCCTTTTAACGAATCTGGACGAAGAGCGACTGAAATCCTGGAGTTGATTCATTCGGATTTATGCGGGCCTATGGAGCAGAAATCCTGCAGAGGTTCGCGTTACATGTTGCTGTTTTTGGACGACTTTACCAGGAAAGTATTTTGCTATTTTCTTAAAAGTAAAGATGAAGTCGCTGAAAATTTCCTCGAGTTTAAACGTTTTGTAGAAAACCAAACTGGAAAATGCATTAAGGCGCTAAGGAGCGACAATGGCACAGAGTACTGTAACGCTAAGATGAAGAAGATTTGCTGCGATTCAGGCATTCAACATCAAACCACAGTACCATACACACCAGAACAAAATGGCATGTCTGAACGGATGAATCGGACGCTAATTGAAAAAGCGCGATGTTTATTGATCGACGCCAGTCTAGAGAAGCGATTGTGGGCTGAGGCAGTAAATACTGCTGCTTATCTGGTCAATCGGACGCCATGCAAAGGTCTTCCAGAAGATATCACGCCAGAGGAAGCGTGGTCAGGACAGAAACCAAACTTGAAGCACCTAAAAGTTTTTGGGTGTCAAGCTGTCATTCATGTTCCGAAAGAAAAACGCAAGAAATTCGACGCTAAGGGGAAAGAGGTGATCTTCGTTGGATACACTGCACATCCGCGGTCCTATCGGTTCTATGATCCTCAAAAAATGGATGTAGTCCTGAGCCGCGATGCTGTGTTTTTTGAGAAGCAGTTTTTTAACGAAATAGCTGACGATTTTAATCACTCCTATCCCACTGTCCCAATATGCGATTCAGTGGGGGAAGTGTTCGACAGTGCTCGAGAAGAACCTACACCAGAGCTGCACGAAGAAATATTGGATGACTGTGAAGAAGATTTTTTCTCCGGAGACGATGATGTAATCGTTACGTCGAATGAAGGAATCGCATATCCAATAGAAGAACCGACAATACCTCCTCTACGAAGATCGACACGGGAGAGAAAGCAAGTCGTGCGAGATGGATATGTGTCGTATGCTGCAACACAAACAGATGACCCATCTACTGTCAAACAGGCGATGGACAGCTCAAATGCTGCTAAATGGAAAGCAGCAATGACAGATGAATTCAATTCATTAATTGAAAATGAAACCTGGGAGTTGGTGAATTTGCCAAAAGGCAAGAAGGCTATCGAATGCAAGTGGACGTTTAAGACTAAGCGTGATGCTAAAGGTAACGTGGAACGACACAAGGCACGATTAGTCGTAAAAGGATACTCGCAAAGGTACGGAATCGACTATACAGAGACGTTTTCGCCGGTCGTGCGTTATGCTTCAATTCGCTTACTATTGAGCATAGCCGTGCGATTTGATCTGGATATAGACCAGATGGACGTCGTAACAGCATTCCTCAATGGCGAGCTTGATGAAGAAATTTATATGAAATATCCAGAAGGATTTGCAGCTGAGAAGGACAAGGTTTGCAAGCTAAAGAAATCGCTTTATGGACTTAAACAGGCAAGTCGAGTCTGGAATCTAAAGTTGGATAAGACGCTGAAGAAAATTGGTTTACGTCAATCAAAAACTGAGCCGTGCATCTATTACAATACAACGGCAGATGAAATGACATACGTCGCGATTTATGTTGATGACATACTAATATTCACGAAAAATTCTGTATACAAAGAAAAAATTAAGGAACAGTTGCGGTTAAATTTTAAAATGAAGGACCTTGGAGAGGCTAGTTTTATTCTTGGCATGCGAATTACCCGCGATAGAAGGAACGGCAAACTTTGGATCGACCAAGAGCGCTACATACGAGATGTACTTGCTCGATTTAACATGGAAGACTGCAATCCAACTTCGACTCCTATCGATATAAATCAAAAATTGTCGAAGGAGCTTTCGAAAGATGAAGATATGAGCGCAGTACCATATCAAGAGGCAATCGACAGCATCATGTACGCAGCTCAGGTGAGTCGTCCAGACTTAAGTTTTGCAGTAGGGATGTTATCCAGGTTCAACAACAATCCTGGAAAACCACATTGGACGGCCGTTAAACGTGTTCTACGGTATATGAAGGGTTCTGTTAATTCAAAGCTTGAGTTTACGCGTGACGACAATGGAAAACTGGAAGGTTTCTCTGACGCAGACTGGGCTAGTGATATAGACGAGCGAAAATCTATCACAGGATATGTCTTTAAATATCAGGGTGGATGTATATCGTGGAATTCCAAACAACAGCCAACAGTTGCACTGTCAACTACCGAAGCAGAATACATGGCACTAGCATCAACATCGCAAGAAGCTTTATGGTTAAAGTCCTTATTTCATGAGCTGTTAAAGTTTCCTGCATATGAGCTTATCATCCATTGCGACAACAAAAGTGCAATCAATTTGTCGCAGAACAGCATGTACCATCGTCGTTCAAAACATATCGACATTAGACATCACTTTGTTCGAGATTTAGTAAACGACAAGAAACTTCAAATCAAGTACCTCAGCACTGATGATATGGCCGCCGATATTTTCACAAAGGGATTGGCACTGCATAAGCATATTCAATGCTGTAATTTAATTAATTTAAAAGGTGCTTAGTCTAGTGGGGATGTTATAGTAAGACGAAGCACTTTACGTTTTTATACTTGTTGTTACTTGTTACTTTTCATCTAGTGTTAATTGACTTTACGTTTGTAAATTTTCTTAAATAAAATTGTACTCTCTAAAACATATTCAATATAAAAAATAAAATATAATAATGTATTAAAAATTTTATTACTGTCCAAAATAATAAATTAATCTTAATCATTTCACCTTTACAAGTGATACCATATAGAATAAAGAGCAGTTATACACTGACATCGGATAGGGAAAAATGAAGCAACTTAAGCAAAGACAGACTTCTGTTTGTTCCTTTTTTTTTTTTAAATACAGTATAAAAAGTATTTACTCAAAGTTTTTTTACATAAAGAAAGTGTTTACTACTGTACTTTAGCTACTTAGTAGGCAACGGTAAAAATAATTTAAACAATTTGTATATATTATACTCTTCTTGTTTTTAATATCTGAAAAGTACTTACTTGATATGAAAACTGACGCAAAACTTTGTAAAGGCGGTTAGCTTCTTCTGCAAAATACTCCGCTTGAGTAAATAAATCTTGTGTTGTCCTTAATGACCCATTTCCTTTTGTGAACTGATACATAGAAAATGCCATTGCAGACATATTTTTTGCCCGTTTTAAAATATCGTTGTCATTTAATTCTTCGTTCCATTTCTCATTTTCTGTATTTATTTCATTTGGCACATCTTTCACGTCTAAACCAGCAAAGTCTGTTTTTTCTTGTTCTTTTTCATTCGGTTGATAGGATTTTAGCTGGCTTGGAGTTATTTCATATTTCTATTATTGAAAAAGAGTATTGAATTTTTAAATCATAAACCAAAATATAAATAAGTTAAATTTTTGAACTTTAAGCAAAGTTAAAAAAATTAAATAAAAAAAATGCATTTATTAAAAATATATTAAATACAATAAATAGCAATATATTAAAAACTAGCTCACAGTACTTAAATTAATTTAATTTAATTAAAATTTCATTTTTCTCTATATTTCTGGAATTATATTAATATATTAAGTCGGAACAATCATTCAATGATGTTTAAAGATTATATATTATGGTTCTAGGTAGAAAGGTTAGCTTTTATACCAAAGAATAGAGTTAGAGCAGCCATATTATAGCTAAGGATTTCAGGCCGATAAGTGTAACATCATTTCTCCTGACTTTGGAAAGAATTGAAACAAGTATAAAAGAGATAATACCAAAAAAGTTTCTATCTTAATCTCAACGCGCATACAAAAAAGGTAAATCCGTGGAAACTGTTCTAGACCGACTATAAATAATGGAGTCATCTCTTAATGTGATTCATCTCTTAATGCCTCCTTCTGGGCGTTACAAATAGAAGAACAAGCTCAAAATACCATGCGGTACGTTTACTTTACACGTGACGAAGGGTATAAAAAGTGTACTGATATGCCGGTGGAGCGCTCAGCACCGCTTGACCTAATAAGTTCGCCAACGGTCGTGCCAAAACCTAAAACGAATTCGGGTTGCTAATTAAAAAATTCCCGTTCAAACTCTACCAACAATGAAGAAAGTTGCAAATATAACCACATTAGGCGCGCAAAAAAAAAATAAAGTTTACCGCCTTCCTCCGCAAGTGCGTGTGATCAAAAACAAAACAAACATCAGCAAGCAACAAAAAATATTACAGTGAGTGTTGTGAGCTCTGCCAACGCTAAAATCCACAACCCAGTCGGAAAATCAAAAGACCGAGTTAGAATATTGGTGACCAACGGCGATGCGATGAGCATCAACCAACAAGAACATAGCGAACAACAAATTCTTTATTTTCAGCAGCAGGTCCAATAACTACAACAACAACCTAAATAGTTACCTGGCCAGAATGAAGCCGGAGACCTCGGACAAATGCCCTGTATGTAACTCCGCGCCGCACATCACAGTCCATCTCTTTGAATGAGGCAGCTTGCTTCCTCGAACTGGATGGGTAAAGCTAGATCTCCTTTCCCAATTTGTATTATCCTGCACTAATAATTTTTCCCTCACATGTACATGCATGTGAATATTCCAGTGGACGCTACAACAACTACAAAATCAGCAACAATAAAATGTAACGCTCTCGTTAACATCACAAGCTGTGTCTCTCTTGGAGTTCTCAATGCTTTACTCTAAACATGAACATATGTAATTCTGTATCTCCCTTTACAAATTTCAATACAAAAATCCCTCTTTGCGATACTCCCACAAAAAAAAAGTTTAAATTCCCAATACAGGCAAAAGTTCTACAACTATAACAATAAACGAAAACAAAAAATTGGCGGTAGTTCAGACTGGCACTACCCAAATCGGAAACTTACGGCTCCCCGTGCTGGGAATATAAATTTGTCCAAAATTAAAAAAACAAATCCCAACCATGAGTCTGCTAAGCTGGGACAGAATCGGTTCGCGATTCTTGCCGATCATATGTGTACGGATCCCAAACCGAAATTTCAAAAACCGCCTCCTATATACGTGAACAAAACTATAAATCTAATTTTTTTACTCACACAAAATATTGGTGGGTATAATTTTCATGTAGTCCCTATCCGCAAAGGAGAAATACATGCAACTAGAATTCATATATACAGTGAGCAAAATTACAGGATAACTATCGATTCTATCGACGAAGTAAAGAAGAGATCAGATCAATAGCTTCAAAGACCTATCAGTAATAGTGAAAGTCATTGAATCTTTCGTTGAATGCAAAGAAATTCAAGAAGCGCTAAAGGAAGAGGGATTCTCAGTTAAAATGGTATCTAATATACTATATCGAAACAAAACTTCCCAGCCACTCTTCCGAGTGGAGCTGGAATTCGATACAGAATCCCTTAAAAAGTGTGAATCCCACCCAATTTACTTCCTGCGATATCTCTTGCATCGCAAAATTATGGTACAAGAGCCCCATAAACGCCGAGGAACAATCCAGTGCCAAAATTTTCAAGAATTTAGCCACTCAGAAACTAACTGCACACTCTTCAGTGTATGAGTAATTTGTGGAGAAATTCATACATCCCAAACATGCCAAAAAATAAGAAAAGATGCTAATGTAAAAAAATGCAGCAACTGCTTTGGAAACCACACAGCAAATTATCGTGGCTCTCCAGTATATCATGCTAAAGTTGACCACATATATTCAATGCTATTCTTAAAAATAGTCACTACCCAGATGACTAGAAACTTTCACAAGTTAAAATGATCCCCAACGCTGCTTGTCACCTTGTCGCGGTGTAGGGTCTTATTATGAGCTGGAACACGTCAGATGAATTATTTTGAACTGATCCAACACAGATGAAATATTTTGAACTGATCCAACACATAAACTAAGTACTACCTCCAACGTGCAGGTTGAAAGTAGTTTTCTACGATCGCTGGTCAGTCGTTATGGCTAGCTAGCAATCTAAGTGACTGTGAATCAGTCTTGATAAGCAAGCAGCTGGTTAGCCCTTCGGGGAAGTTCGGCTATCTTTGTGACCAATAGCTTATTTCTAGTACGGTTATCTCTCTGCTGGATCTAAGTCACTTGAAAGTCGGACGGAGGAGAAGGAAAACTTCCTGGTTTGTCTACACTTCAGACTGTCGAGGCCTTGTCTTGACACTAAAACAAATCCCCT
Organism: Suillia variegata; assembly: GCA_949127995.1. Taxonomy (NCBI): domain Eukaryota; kingdom Metazoa; phylum Arthropoda; class Insecta; order Diptera; family Heleomyzidae; genus Suillia; species Suillia variegata. Next base: position 20,751,043 of record OX421842.1, read on the forward strand.
AAACTAGTGGAACAGCTATGCCAGTGAGCTTGCTTCAGGGGGTAGAATAAAGCATAATAGCATGGTCCGTCGAACCCACAGTTTTAATTAGCCCTCCCAGAGGGGCGCCTCTGGGTGAATAAATTTCGCACATTTTTTATTTTAAATCGCATGGATTTAAAAAACACGCAAATATGGTCTGCTCACATTCAAATGTGCATAGCATGGCTTCTAACCAAAAAAACTTGTTGACCAAGGGGGTATCTGGTCCCTTTACCGACGATAAAATAGACCACGACCAGTTGGAAGGGACATTCCGTCTTCCTTCCAACAGGCTGGAAGAGATGGACATTCTACTTAGCCAGGAGTCGGCTGGGATGTCCATTTATTTGGATCAACAGAAAAATCTTCTTGAACCGGGTCCAGAAAAGACTCCAACAAACAAAAAAAATACTGAAGGCTTTATTTGCTACTGGCAAACCGCTGGAAACAGTTCGGTCCATGGCAATAAAGTCATCAGTTGTACCTGGCGAAGGGCAAATGACCCCGTGACGTTCCCGATCGGACAGTTTTACGCCGACATCGAGCACCAAACTTAAAAATCGATTCGCATTAGAGGGCAACAAAATTGCTGGTAATCTGCCAAAAGGCGCCCTTCGGGGTTTCCCTGTTTAAAGTCTTCTCTGGCAGAGACTTTTATCGCTAAGAAGATCGGGATAATACCCAGCATTTTCCCGAAGGCAATATGGTCTACGGAGGAAATTGCAAAGGTAAAGAGGTGTATCCTCGATATGATGTATGAGACCAAAAGGCCTACAATAAAACCTCTCTTTGCTGGCTACTGTTTTAAGCCCGGATGGTTAATTATTAACTGTCTGGACGATGAGACTGTGGCTTGGTCGAAGGATTTAAAACCAGCCCTGGAGCCATGGGAGGGAGCCAAAATGAAGGTGGTGGTCGAGGTAAAAGTACCGAAGGCCAAAATCTTCGTCGGCTACTTTCCTGGTTCAGATTCTTGGCAGAATGAGCGAGTTTTGGGACAAGTAGAGTCCCAAAATTCGGGCATTCGTGTCAAGGAATGGCGGGTGCTTCATCGATTGCAGAAAGGCGATCTTATCGAGTTGGCGATTGCTGTGGATCCCATGTCGGCTGAAAAGGTAGAAGAGCTATGCAACAAAGTCATCTATGACTTTGGCAGTGCCCAGTTCAGACCTAGGCTGAAGCCAACCAAAGCAAAAGCTGCGGAGGGCAATGAGGTGCCTGCACCGAGTGCAGAGAAAGGCAAAACACATGCCAAACTCACTGCTCTGTCTTTGCTGCTAACGAAATGGGAAAGGAAAGATGCGGAGGCTGCGGCAACCGTGGAAGTACGAATTAAGGTAAGGTCCGAAGGGGCCGTTCTGGGAAAAAATATCCCAGGCTTCACCACAAAACCCGCCAATTTGGAGACGGTCTAACTGTCTCCAAATAAATCTCCACCAAGCCATAGCAGGCTCCTATAGGCTCAGTCCCCTGGTGGAACTAAAGTGTCTGGACATTGCGGCCATCCAAGAACGACGAATTAATGGTCACCAGACAAGAAAAAACAGTCCTGACGTTCTTATACCTCCCTGGCTACTCCGAGGAAGCGGTATCACGTGAGTTTCTGCAGCTCGTGGAATACTGCAAGACTCGTAACCTTCAATGGGTCGTGTGCTGTGAAGCAAATGCACATCAAACGGTATGAGGAAGCACGGGTGTAAACACACGAGGTGAGTATCTTCTTGATTTTATTTCAACTAACAATATTTTAGTAGTTAATAGAGGAAATGAGACAATTTTTGTAAATGCGATAATGGGGGAGGCATTAGATCTTACTCTTTCAAGTGCTTTTATATAAAATAACATATCAAATTGGAAGGTGTTGGATGAAGTCTCCTTGTCAGATCATCGTTATATTAGCTTTGATCTGAGAGGGGAAGTTAAAGACACCTTTGAAATTACAAATGTTAAGAAAACCAATTGGTCACTTTTTAACTTCTACCTAGGACAAAACATAGGTCACCTATGGGAAAAAATAACTAACTCTCAGGAACTAAATCTGGAAGTTAACAACTTAGAAAATTTAATAATAGACACTTTTGAAAACAGTTGCAAACTGGTAGTGAAGAAACGTTCTAGAAACATCCCATGGTGGAGTGGGCAATTAAAAGAGAAAGCCCGTCAGTTATTTAATAGAGCCAAGTCTAATGGCGATTGGGCATCCTACAAGATTGCTCTAACGGCCTATAATAATGAACTGAGAAGATCTAAATGAGAATTCTGGAGGAAGCACTGTGAGGAGATTGAATCAATCCCAGCAGCTACTAGTCTGCAGAAATCACAAAATAAAGTTCAATCGAATACACTTAAAAAGGCAGACGGAAATTTTACAGAAAGCCTACAGGAAACGGGACAGCTATTGCTGGACACTAAAGAGGACAGTGGAACCATCGAGGGCACTCGGTCCTTGAGGAACTCTCACTGTCTCGTAAGATTTTTACCGTCAACAAAACTAAATAGGCTATCTCCGCCTTCAGCCCATTTAAATCTCCAGGTGTCGATAACATACATAACACAGTTCGGCAAGGAGTTGATATATTGGCACCGACGTTAGCCAATATTTTTAGGATAAGCTTAGAATTAAGCATTGTTCCTAAACGTTGGACGAAGGCTAGGGTAGCTTTCATATCGAAAGCAGGAAAAAAAAGGCGGATCACACGCCAAAACCTTTCGGCCCATTAGCCTTACGTCAGTCATGCTTAAAGCTATGGAAAAAATTCTAGATTAATATATCAGGGAAGTCTACCTGGAAGATATACCTCTCCATATTGAACAATATGCTTATCAATCAGGCAAATCGACTGAGACTGCAATACATAGTCTAACGAGAAAAAGGCGTTGGAGGGTAAGGAAATTGCTCTCTGTACATCTATTGACATTATAGAGGCTTTTGACAATGCTACTTTCAGACCAGTTGAGGAAGGAATGGCCAGGAAAGGAATACGCAGACTGGTTATATCTTGGGTTCTCAATATGCTACAAAACAGGGCAATAATTTGTGAACTATGGGCAGAGAGATTAACTGTCAAGTCAACTAAAGGCTGCCCCTAAGGAGACGTCTTATCGCAACTCCTCTGGCTAATGGTCATTAATGAGCTTATACAAACTGTGAATGACCAATAGTTCGAAGTTCAGGGCTTTGCTGATGATTTGGTAATCATAGTTAGAGGCAAGTTTGACTCCACCATAGCAGACCGCATGCAACTAGCTCTTGACACTACGCTGAATTGGTGTCAGAAGAAAGGACTTTCGACTAACTCTACTAAAACTAACGTGGTACCCTTCACCAGAAAGGCCACGGACTTCAAACTTTCCGAGGAAATTAAATATCTACGAAATTAAATAATCCTAGACAAAACTCTAACTTGGAAAAACGCTTTGCTTGCCAAAGCAAAGCCAAGCAAACTTCTCATTCCAATCAAAACTGGTATGGGATTGTCTTAAACTTCTCAATACCCTAGCAGCAAGGAACTCGGTTACTCTGATATGTGAGCCGGGACATGAAGGGTATGAGGGTAATGAAATAGCGGACTCTCTTGCAAAGAAAGGTGCAGAAACTCCGTTCATAGGTCCGGAAGCCTTTTGTGGGGTAGAGTAGTTTCATAAATATCTTGATATACGTTTGATAAAAACAAAGCCTATTTGAGCATTGGAGAGCTTAAACAGGCATGCGGCATTCAAGAAGACTCATTGACCCAGAACATATCAAGGAAGAAGCTATTCTTAACCTTTGCAGAAAAAATATAAAACTCTATAGTGAATTCTTAACAGGACACTGTAAACTTAAATACCATTTGAATAAAATAACAGTGGTAGAAAATGCTGCAATGGCCGACTCTGCCAAGAGGAGCAGGAAACCACTGAACATGTTCTTTGCACTTGTCCAGCGGTGGCAAGATGCAGATTTGACTACTTAGGCAACGGGATTCTAGTTCCAAGTGCCATAGTAAAAATTAAGCCCACAACAACTACGAGATTTATAAATAGTCTAGAATTGTGTTTGTAGGGCAACGAGGCTGCACAGCTTTCAGGTCGCAGTGCATTTATAGCCTTTATTAATAATAATTAACCCGGAAAAGGTCCTAGTAATGTGTCTAATGTGGCCTATAAGCTTGATCCCGGTTATTTCAAAGTTTTTTGAAAAACGTTTAACAAAGCAGATTGTACGCAAAATTACTGAAAAAGTTGTTATTCCCAATCATCAATTTCGGTTTCGAGAGAAACATGGCGCTATTAAAAAAATGTATCGCATTGTGGATTCAATAAAAGCCACATTTGATATCACCCAAGCATTAATAAAGTATGGCACGAAGGACTTATTACAAAATTATATCATATTCTTCCCGCTAAAATGCTCTGCTTTATTAAAAACCACTTGTATATCATAAAAAAAAAGTATTGTAAAAAAAACTTGTGTCTCCAAAAAATACGAAATACTATTCGGTATATCAGAAGGCAGTGTTCTCGGTCCACTACTGTACATTCTCTAAAATCAAAAATATCAACTTTTGTTGATGACACGGTTATTTTCTGCTCCCATGGCCTGGTCTGAAAATTAACGGCCAAGTTGTATCCGAAAGTCACGAAAATAAGTATCTCGGTATGCACCTCGACCGCAACTAAAATTACCCAAATTAAACTTAAAAGGCTTTTAGCAAGAGAATCTAAAATCAATCTCACATACAAAGTCCAATTATACAAAAGTATAATAAATCCCATATAGACATATGGAATTGAGCTCTGGGCACAGCCGCTCCATTAAATATTGAAAAACTCCAAAAAGCTCAAACTAAAATTTTGCGACAAATTGCCAAAGCTCCTTGGTATAATAATAATAATAATAATAATAATAATAATAATAATAATAATAATAATAATAATAATAATAATAAAAATAATAATAATAATAATACAAACAAACAGAGACTTTAAAATCCCAACAGTAACGGTTGAAATCATAAATCTTACCCAGAAATACAAAATGAAGCTAATGTTTCACCCTAGCATTCTGGCAAGAAATTTATTAAGACCTCCGAATCTTCTTGTCTTGAACGTTTTCAATAATATTCCCAATATATTGGTTGATATGCGTGTCTATTTTTTGTCAATCACTGGATTCATTAGTTAAAGTTAAATTTATAAATTTGTTTAAAATTATTGTTATATCAAAGTTAACTTAGATGATTCAATAAAACAGCGTTAGATAAAAAGAATATAGCGAGTTGGGACAAACAAGATCTCATCAATTTGCAACAATAGGAACTCCGCAAGGAGGAGGGTTTGTCTTAGCTCTTGTGGGTCCTAGTAGTGGACCATATACTTCAAGCGAAGTGTCAATGTGCTACACGAATGTCGTTATTTATTTATTTTAAGAGACTGCGTCCTAGCAAAAAGGGAGTTCTTATCGACAATAATTCAAAATATATATTACTTTAAACTAAAATGAAATCCTCAAACTATTAAAAATTTGTGGATGATTAATTGCAGTTTAAGTACTGTTTAATGAAATATATAAAACAACGTCTCCAACATTAATGAAAGTGTATAATAGTAATAATAAGCTCTTAATTGATCGACAAGAGTTTTGGATTACAAAATTGTTTATTGACATATATATTCGTCCCGCTCTTTTCTTATAAGTTTCTACATTGTACATGGTTTGTCCCTAAAATGTTACAACTGTTAACATATTTAAAATGTACACAGTGAAAAGTGTAGCGTTTTAGGGTAGGTTACATACATATGATACGTAACAATATAAAGGAATTAATGAGAGATAATGAGATTGATCATTGCGTAGTTCCGTTACCATGCTGTCAGTTTTAAATCAACTAGCTTTAAAAAAAATCGTTTGTAAATAAAAGCAAAAAAAAAAAACACAAAATTAATGTTCAAGCCAACTGGCATTAATTTGTATTGTATCTTAAATTTATTACAGCCGTGTCTGGATATAATGAACTAATTATTGCAAGGCCTGTTCACAGTATTGAGGTTGATCAATATATCAAAGTTCAAATTTTTACTTAAAAACTCATTTTATTTGCTCAAAATTCCCTTTGTTTATATAAATTTAAGAGATTATTAAAATAAATTAGTAGGAAAACATAAGTGTATGCTTATTGAAAGAATTGGCAAATAAAAGTTTGCTTCTAGCGTTCACAAAGTGGCTTTTGAACCACAATTTGTTTGCACTCGACAAAAATCATTACCACTAAGGTCACGAAACAGCTGATTTTGTATCAATCAACAGCAAAAATACAAATTAGAGGAAAAACCTCTTTTATTTTAGATTTCTTTTTATGTTTTTGTTGCTTTTTGCTTGAATTTGCATACATAATTTTGGTCACTATTTAGAGGTTTCCGATAATTCACTATTTACGGACCTATTCCGGAAAAAAGGTATCAATCAATTGTCACGAAACAATTGATTAATTTTTGTTACCCTTATTTGATTTTGGTATTCTGGCAAAAAGGTATCACCGAAAAAGCTTAATCAATTTCACCTTCGTGGTGAAAGCTTTTTAGGACTACTGTGACTGAAATGTGAAAAAAGAATAAAAGAAAATGAAAAATATTTTTTTTTTGCATTAAAATTCCACATTGATGCTATAGAATCCTTTCCTATTCATGTAAAGGCTGAGTGGGTTCCTTGCATCGTTTGTTGGTGGTGAAATTATGCCAATATGCGTGCAATCGATGGCTCCAATCGTGTCCTAGATACCGAAATGGTTGTGGAAACTAATAACAACTCAATTAATATCCATCCAACAATAATGACATAAGTATTTATACTAACCCTGTCTTTGTATCAAGTAGTTACTCAGTCGTCATTGGAAATTGTATATTGTTGGACTTAATTTTTATTATGAGTTGGGAAAAGTAATGCAATGAACTGAATACCGACGGTTGGCTCATGGATATTGCGAAATTGTACACATTTTTGATAAGACCCATGTGCATAGAAAGAAAGCGCTGCCAGGAAACGAAGAGAGAAAGTCATTGACGACACCTGAGCATCATGCGGTTGTAGATCCTGAATCAGACTCCGGCAGAGTATTTTATTGTTTCGAAAATACTGAACAAAAGCGCTGTTCAGCATGCTGAATGGGTCGCTGCTGTCTCGCAGATGCTTGAGAAGTCGCCTCCTTTCAACAACTTCTTTTTTTTTGCAAGAATCGCTGCGTAAATCACTAAAAACTATTCCTCCATTTTTATTGAAAATAAAACGTATTTTTGTTACCTACTTTATTTTCCGTAACAGTTTTTGAATCAATTGACACCGAAAAAGCTTTTAAAAATTTGACAGAATACCAAATACAATCAATTGTCACCTTAGTATCAGTTGATACTGTGGTGACTATTGATACTGTGCCAGAATAGGTCTGTTAGTGTACTCCAGGTTAAAATTTGGGTCTTCACTATATCGAGGAGTCCACTATATAGAGTGTTCACTAAACCCAGACACTACTTTGTTATTTTGAAGGACATATGCCGCTTTGGTCATTCTTGTCTGTCAAATGATTTAATTTTGAAAATGAATCGTTTTGTATTTTGTTATTGTGTTTTTGGGTTTTTTCGGCATTCATTTTGTAAAAGCCAACATGTAAAACCAATAAATTTTAATTTTTATTGTATGTATTTCCCCCAATAAATTTGGACTTTTATTTCTTTTTCATATTGAACTTTCTCCTAATAATTTTAAGATGCTTTTTCACAATGATTGATTTCGTGTTTTGGAGACGACCCTCCAAAAAGCGCTTGGAATTTTCATACACATGTTTGCCATAACGCATTGGTATCCGTGACTGATTTTATATTTATAACTCTCGGATAATGACTGCATCTACATTACTGAATTTTCATAGAGCTCCAGTCCTGTAGTATTTTAGATTTCTTTAATACCTAAATCTGCGCTTGTTACTATAGAAAATTTTAGGAGGAAATGGACAGACATTTTGAAAAATATTATTTAAATTAGGTCTGATACGATCATCATATTCCGCTGGGATAGATAATAGAATAAACTGAAAACAAAAATCATTTACATGTATCTAAAATGTGTTATTCTGTAATATTGTTATTATTATATAAAAAGAAGGGTAAAACTCTAATATATGATAATTTGGGGATATACCCGAAAAGCTGTTGTTCCCAATATACCCTCATTACCTGTTTTGTTTATAGGGAGCTTAAGCGTTTTCAAACCCATAGGTGAGGCGAGAGATAATGTATATGTTTAGGCCAACCGCCATAATTTGAATTTGCTCTTGTTTAATTTATAATTAATTTTAGTTTCAAATTTAAATGCAGATGGCGATATTTTTGACCACTGCAAATCTGTTATATTTGCTTCAATTTTAAATTATATGGTTTTATGATATTTTTTGTCATTCTCTCATCTCACCGAATGGCTTATAAATTCGGTAATCAATAAAATTTGTGGCTGATTTTTTCAATTATAAATAGCATTTTATGTTCTTTATTTTTATATTACTGGGACTTGCAACCGGTATAATTATTGCGAGCTGTATTCTTTTTTGTCTTAAATTGGAACGTCTTATTAGAAGAATTACCCTCAACAACCGCAATTTTTTTGGTCCTTCGAGTCGGATTGCAGAAAAGTCGCCATTTGGAAAATTAAAAACATTTTTTGAAAATTGTATTTCGCTATATATCGCTATTCAAAATATATCAGGTGCGTTACATTTTAAGTGGCTTACAAGTGCGGTAAAATTTACAATGATTTATAGCTTCGCCAATTAAAATCATTATTTAGAAAATTTTCGTTAAATAAAAAAATATCCGTCTCGCAAAATATTTGCAAGTCAAAGGGTTTAATACTTTGATATTCGGACAGTGCTCTTTCGTCTTTTTATCACCTGCTCCTGTCTCCACTCAATCGTAAAACAAAGATTTTGATTTCAGTATTTTTTTTATTTGCATCTTCCCCCGCTTTCACATTCTTTCGTTTGCCATATTCGGGTCGTTCTATTTATAATTTGTCGCGTTCGCATTGTTAATTTCGGTAAAATTAATAAAAATTTATAAATAAAAAAGTGTTATTTGTTCATTGAAACAATAAAAAACAAATAAAAAGTGAGATAGACAGACAGTCCGCAGAAGCAGCAACAATGAAAAAAGTGCATCCAGGTTACATTTAAATATATATTAATATTTATTGGTATTATTTGTGTAATTAGTGTTTTGTAACACTTTATTATATTATTTTAAATATTTACACAATTTTTCATTTTCATATGTTTTGCTGTTCGCAAATCAGGGTTGCAACTTTTTTTATTTTGAACATTTAGAAATCCCAAAAATTATTCCCAATTCTCTAAAAACTCAATTTCTATTAAGTTAATTTCGAGTAATTTGAACCAAATTTTTGTACACTGAACAAAATTTGTACACTTGGAATATTTTTTAAAATATTTTTATAAGTTTTGAAAATATTTGGTTTTTTTATTTTTTTTGGATCTTTATCTGTTTTAATTTCTAAAGTAAAAAAAAATTATTTTCCTATAAATTATAGATAAGAATTTTGAGATTTTTATATTAAGTTTGAATTTTGAAAATTTTTGTTTTAATTTTTAAATTTTGACTGTTTTGGCGGAGGGCTTGTTCGTCTCCGTTCTAGGGGTGCGCTGGTGTTGAGAAAACTTCTTTTGCGTCGAAAAAGGAAAAAAAGCTATTTTGTTTTCGTTTTAATGAAAAAGGGTTCTTTATTCCTCAATGTTCGGTTTTAGAATAATAAAATTCAAAATGGTTAGCAAGCATGCTGCCATATCAAAAATAAAATAAAATCTACTAATAAAATTTTAACTTAACGACGTTTGGCGTGAACATTGCCGCCCGCCTTGCAGCATCACTGCAATTTAAAATTCAATAAACATAAAATATTTCATTATAAATTCTAAGAAATATTCAATCTGAAACAATAATAATCTCTAAATAGCGTTGCACAGATTTTCAAATTCTGTGGTTTGGTTTATATCTTCTTCATAAACTTAAATAATTCAAAAAAACTCAAAATTCAAAATATATTATAATATAGGGGGTTGGTTTTACAAAACCAGTTCAATAAAACCACGTTACACTGGGCTGGAGCCCATAACTACATCGCTATGAGCAAACCATATCCTTGTTTAATCCCTTCCTTCAAGATTCTCGGATAAATGGATTGATAAAAGGTATTATCTGCCAGTATCATATTGTAGATATTGATTCTTCACGAGAGCATCGACTGAACGCCACGAAGTCACGCTCTTGTAATCGTGGCGGACTTGCATATTCACGTTTTGTTTACCAAAAACACCAATCAACGTTACGGTTGTGTATCGGTCTAAACCTTCACCAATCGTTTTCAACTTAAAATGGTCAACCAAGATACTAGAAATGCACGGGTTCTGGCTACATTGCTCCAGCATAGCTCTTACTTTTTGATTCCGTCCACCATTCGCTAATATTGTAACTACGGTCGTGGGTGACAACGTCGTGATACGTTGCAACGGAGCTCTTTCTATGACCAATACGTTCTCGCGCATCTTGGGGTCTTGTCGATCGCGAATTTTTTCTTCGACTTCTGTTCATCATTATTGCGTCGATTTGGACCAATGCGACATTGCGCATATTGGGGCCCGTCGGAACGCTTTGTGTTTCGTCGTTTTCGGTCAATGCGGCCTTGCGCATCGTGGGACCCGTCGGAGCGCTGATTATTGCCAACGGACCTTGCGCATCATAGGGCTTCGAGCGTCTTTTATGTTGAGGAGAGCCAATGCGACCTTGCACATCTTGGGGCCCATCGGTGGTTTCCTGGCGATCTTGTTGAGGCGCGATTTTGCGCACTGGCTTTACTCCCAAAGGTGGACGAAAAGCGCTCGAATCGACAGCGACCCGCTGTTGCGACCACGATTGGGGCGGACTATGCTCGACGCTATTGACATCATCGTTTTTGGCTTCTTCATCGGCGGTACAAAAAAACGGACTCGGGGATATTGAGGGCATCTCGCTCGTATCATCGGTCAGTTGATCTACATTCATGACCCGATTTCTCCATCCACCAAGATTTCGCTTGTCACTGCGTTTTGTCGAAAGCTTGCGGTATGCATACTTATCATGCAGCATGCTATGATGACTTTCGCTACAAAACTCACATCGTACTTGACTCCGGCATCGACTAACTACATGGTCGGCGGACAAACAATTAGAACAGTAACGATAGAGTAAAACTGTACGCCGCCGTCTCTCGTAGTTCATCTCCTTAAATTGTCTGCAGAACCGAAGTGGGTGAGACCCTTCGCACACGCGATTCGGGAAACCCGAGCTGGTTCTTTTCGGCGTAAAGTTGTTGCAACGACCCATGGTTATTATTGAACTGAAACATGTGATAGATTTATTTTTTAAGAGCTTCATTCGTCGGAAGTATGCAACTCGGACTCTTTGATCTTTACCTACATAAACTTTTGCCACTCTACCTAATCTCCACTCGTTCGGGGGTAAATTTTCTTCTCTAATCGCAACCACATCATTTACTTCGCAATCTTTATTCGGATGTGTATAGTGGTTACAGACTTATTATTGAGAATAATTTAAAAAAGTTCGGAATTCGCTACTAAGGTCTTTAGACGCTCCTATGAAATAAGTTCCATTGTCCGAATAAATACGAGCGGGACAACCTCTTCTTGAACTAAACCTTGGAAATGATGCCATAAAAGCAGCTGTAGATAATCTACTTATTGCTTAAAGATGATTTGCTTTCGTCGCAAAGCACACAAAAGCACACACATAACCGTTAATAATTAAGCAAGCGCAGCCAGTATAATTTTTAATTTCAAATGTACCCGCAAAGTCAATCCCTGTAGTTGTAAAGGGTTTTGCAAATGTAGTTCGTGATGTTGGTAAAGCGGCCATAACTTAAGAAATAGTTTCTTTCTATTTATTACACAAATTTTGCAAATATTAATCACAGTTTTAATTGACGTTTTAACTTTCAATATAAAAAATTCCATTCGTACAAGTCTCCTGACAAATTGATTTCTACCATGCAAGGAAATCGAATGAATAAACTGCACCAACAACTTTAAAATTTTGCCTTTATATGGTAATATAATTGGAAATTTCTCGTTGTAAGATATTTCGGAAGCTAACGATAATCGCCCATCACTTCTCAAAATTCCCTTTTCATCAAGAAAAGGCTTTAGAGTTAGTTTTGTGCTTTTGGTACAAATTTAGGTTTTTGCGAGAATACACTTATATTCATCAGCTAAGTTAACTTTTTGGCACAATATAATCAGTAGTGTTTTCACGAAATTAATTTCCTGAAATGACGAAATTAATTTGAAATGACGTAAACATCACTCTTAATGCTTTCGTCAGATGAAAAACGATCTAAAACGTCATCATAATTTGTGAAGAAAGAAAAATGTGATTTGAGTGGTTTCTGTTCTTCTTCAGTCTCAATTGACTCTCTATTTGCAAAATTTTGACAATTGCATTTATCTAATTTAAGCCAGGTGGGGCCTTCCAACCACAATTTATTGTTAAAAAGGTCTTGAGCTAAAATTCCTCGACTTCCAAGATCTGCTATGTTGTGATGTAGCAATAAAATTTTCCTCGAAACTAATCTCACATGAGGTTCTAAATGCTTGTTTTAGAATTTCTTCTAATTCCCAAAATTTCGAAATCTGTTTATCGAGAGAAATGTTGTTAAAGAACGCTAACATTGTAGATGAGGGAGCTGTTTCGTCAAAATGCCAACCTTTTAAATTAAGTTTAAATTTAAGAATATAACTAATATTTTTGTTTGAGTATGAAGTTAAAATTAAAAGTGCGCCAATGAAGGCTTTTTTACCATATTAAAGTAACTGTTAGTTTTAAGAAATAAAAAACACTTATCGATCAATTTTTGAAGCGAACGCACGGCCTTTTTTTGTCGTTTCTCGTTACGGTTGTTTGGCAGAAAATATTTGAAGTGAATATTAAAACGAAAAAATACTTATTTAAACTAACATAAAACAATACAAAACATAGTTTAAAATAACATTAAAAAAACAACAATTAACATATTAATAAAAACAAAAAAGAAGTTTCCAGAACTTCAATTTGCAAAAACTATTCAAATTTTCATGGCGCTCGAGCAGGGACACTAAGTGAAGCGCTCTATATTTAATAAAAAAGTTTAAATAAAGTGTTTATTTTGTTGCCAAACATCCGCGCGCGTTCGCAAACTTTCTGTGCAAACATTAACTTTTCGTTTCGCTACACCCAACCATTTTTCGTTTAAATTAACAAAATCGGTTCGGTTAATTATTCACGAGCTGACGGACATTTTGCGGCTGCTGAGCCGCTATCACCACTTGTCCAGGAAACAGAACATCGTTGGAGGAAGATCATGCCAAGGGAAGTGAAGTCAAGAGATAACTCTCCCAATTCAGAGGTATTCAAGTGCGAATAATTGAAAGGTGTTTTTAATAAATTTAAAGAAATTTGTGAAATTTATTGTTTTCGGTACTACAATTTTCAGCACTAAACACTTTCAATTCTTGGCATTTTCTTGCAATTTGACAAAAACCACCACCAAAGTGTTTGGTATTTTTGCCACCGATATAAAACGTAAACAACAACAATTCAAAGCCGCCATTTGATCGTTGTTGTTAATAATTACATATTTTGTTAAAATTTTCACAAAACCCGCACTATTTAAATTAATTTCTAATTAAATTAGTTTTAATCAAATCAAGAAATTCGCGTTAGTTATTTTCGTTTTCGCATTAATATCAAACTAACCGAATATTTTTTTTTCGTTTGTTTTGACTATTCTTCTTGCAAAGTGCATTGGGTTTGTATGTATGTACGTATGTATATAAATTACCATCCCGTTGGCCAATGCACAGTAGGCACATATATACATATTTGTGAACAAATATTTTGTTGCACAGTGGGCACATACATACATTTTTGTGAACAAAATATTTTATTACACAGTGGGTAAAAACTTATTTTTAGCGGTCAAATACATTATTACAATATTAACTGACATTAATTCATTAGTGCACGGTGAGCATTCAAATCATTTTGTATATAATTTATTGTACTAGTAAATTATTTTCAATAAATAAAACATTATTTTTCGTTTTAAATAAATTAATTTCAATAAAGTTTTAATGACTAGTATAAAAATGACTAGTAAGAGAAGGCCAAATTCACCCTGCAAAGCCGAAGAGCTTGAGCAGTTGAAGCATCAACGATTTCTAATGAAATCTAATATAATTCGGATAAAAACGGCAATGCAAGAACAAATTATTTCAATAAATCCAGTTGAATTGGAGTGTCGGTTAAACATTTTAAATTCTTGATTGAATTTTTAGACCGTAGCGATGTTTTCCGAGGGGAATTAGAGGAAATCTGCATTAGTGCTAAATCTTTAATAATGACTGCATTGAGTAAACAAAGAAAGTCTAGCAGTAATGATGTCACTTTAAATTGAAAAACTCCAAAAAGCTCAAACTAAAATTTTGCGACAAATTGCCAAAGCTCCTTGGTATAATAATAATAATAATAATAATAATAATAATAATAAAAATAATAATAATAATAATAATAATAATAATAATAATAATAATAATAATACAAACAAACAGAGACTTTAAAATCCCAACAGTAACTGTTGAAATCATAAATCTTACCCAGAAATACAAAATGAAGCTAATGTTTCACCCTAGCATTTTGGGAAGAAATTTATTAAGACCTCCGAATCTTCACGTCATGAACGTTTTCAATAATATTCCCAATATATTGGTTGATATGCGTGTCTATTTTTTGCCAATCACTGGATTCATTAGTTAAAGTTAAATTTATAAATTTGTTTAAAATTATTGTTATATCAAAGTTAACTTAGATGATTCAATAAAACAGCGTTAGATAAAAAAGAATAGAGCGAGTTGGGACAAACAAGATCTCATCAATTTGCAACAGTATGAACTCCGCGAGGAGGAGGTTTGTCTTAGCTCTTGTGGGTCCTAGTAGTGGACCATATACTTCAAGCGAAGTGTCAATGTGCTACACGAATGTCGTTATTTATTTATTTTAAGAGACTGCGTCCTAGCAAAAAGGGAATTCTTATCGACAATAATTCAAAAATTATATTACTTTAAACTAAAATGAAACCCTCAAACTATTAAAAATTTGTGGATGATTAATTGCAGTTTAAGTACTGTTTAATGAAATATATAAAACAACGTCTCCAACATTAATGAAAGTGTATAATAGTAATAATAAGCTCTTAATTGATCGACAAGAATTTTGGATTACAAAATTGTTTATTGACATATATATTCGTCCCGCTCTTTTCTTATAAGTTTCTACATTGTACATGGTTTGTCCCTAAAATGTTACAACTGTTAACATATTTAAAATGTACACAGTGAAAAGTGTAGCGTTTTAGGGTAGGTTACATACATATGATACGTAACAATATAAAGGAAGGAATGAGAGATAATGAGATTGATCATTGCGTAGTTCCGTTACCATGCTGTCATTTTTATTGTGACGTTGAAAGTTATTCTGCTCATGTTCTGCTAAATAGAGTTGGTAATTTTAATTTCTGTTTAAAAAAATTTTTGCTGCCAGCAAATCGAAAAGCTTGCAAACTCAATATTATTACATTATAAAATCAACTAGCTTTAAAAAAAATCGTTTGTAAATAAAAGCAAAAAAAAACACAAAATTAATGTTCAAGACAACTGGCATTAATTTGTATTGTATCTTAAATTTATTACAGCCGTGTCTGGATATAATGAACTAATTATTGCAAGGCCTGTTCACAGTATTGAGGTTGTTCAATATATCAAGGTTCAAATTTTTACTTAAAAACTCATTTTATTTGCTCAAAATGCCCTTTGTTTATATCAATTTAAGAGATTATTAAAATAAATTAGTAGGAAAACATAAGTGTATGCTTATTGAAAGAATTGGCAAATAAAAGTTTGCTTCTAGCGTTCACAAAGTGGCTTTTGAACCACAATTTGTTTGCACTCGACAAAAATCATTACCACTAAGGTCACGAAACAGCTGATTTTGTATCAATCAACAGCAAAAATACAAATTAGAGGAAAAACCTCTTTTATTTTAGATTTCTTTTTATGTTTTTTTTGCTTTTTGCTTGAATTTGCATACATAATTTTGGTCACTATTTAGAGGTTTCCGATAATTCACTATTTACGGACCTATTCCGGAAAAAAGGTATCAATCAATTGTCACGAAACAATTGATTAATTTTTGTTACCCTTATTTGATTTTGGTATTCTGGCAAAAAGGTATCACCGAAAAAGCTTAATCAATTTCACCTTCGTGGTGAAAGCTTTTTAGGACTACTGTGACTGAAATATGAAAAAAGAAGAAGAGAAAATGAAAAATATTTTTTTTTGCATTAAAATTCCACATTGATGCTATAGAATCCTTTCCTATTCATGTAAAGGCTGAGTAGGTTCCATGCATCGTTTGCTGGTGGTGAAATTATGCCAATATGCGTGCAATCGATGGCTCCAATCGTGTCCTAGATACCGAAATGGTTGTGGAAACTAATAACAACTCAATTAATATCCATCCAACAATAATGACATAAGTATTTATACTAACCCTGTCTTTGTATCAAGTAGTTACTCAGTCGTCATTGGAAATTGTATATTGTTGGACTTAATTTTTATTATGAGTTGGGAAAAGTAATGCAATGAACTGAATACCGACGGTTGGCTCATGGATATTGCGAAATTGTACACATTTTTGATAAGACCCATGTGCATAGAAAGAAAGCGCTGCCAGGAAACGAAGAGAGAAAGTCATTGACGACACCTGAGCATCATGCGGTTGTAGATCCTGAATCAGACTCCGGCAGAGTATTTTATTGTTTCGAAAATACTGAACAAAAGCGCTGTTCAGCATGCTGAATGGGTCGCTGCTGTCTCGCAGATGCTTGAGAAGTCGCCTCCTTTCAACAACTTCTTTTTTTTTGCAAGAATCGCTGCGTAAATCACTAAAAACTATTCCTCCATTTTTATTGAAAATAAAACGTATTTTTGTTACCTACTTTATTTTCCGTAACAGTTTTTGAATCAATTGACACCGAAAAAGCTTTTAAAAATTTGACAGAATACCAAATACAATCAATTGTCACCTTAGTATCAGTTGATACTGTGGTGACTATTGATACTGTGCCAGAATAGGTCTGTTAGTGTACTCCAGGTTAAAATTTGGGTCTTCACTATATCGAGGAGTCCACTATATAGAGTGTTCACTATACCCAGACACTACTTTGTTATTTTGAAGGACATATGCCGCTTTGGTCATTCTTGTCTGTCAAATGATTTTATTTTGAAAATGAATCGTTTTGTTTTTTGTTATTGTGTTTTTGGGTTTTTTCGGCATTCATTTTGTAAAAGCCAACATGTAAAACCAATAAATTTTAATTTTTATTGTATGTATTTCCCCCAATAAATTTGGACTTTTATTTCTTTTTCATATTGAACTTTCTCCTAATAATTTTAAGATGCTTTTTCACAATGATTGATTTCGTGTTTTGGAGACGACCCTCCAAAAAGCGCTTGGAATTTTCATACACATGTTTGCCATAACGCATTGGTATCCGTGACTGATTTTATATTTATAACTCTCGGAAAATGACTGCATTTACATTACTGAATTTTCATACAGCTCCAGTCCTGTAGTATTTTAGACTTCTTTAATACCTAAAACTGCGCTTGTTACTATAGAAAATTTTAGGAGGAAATGGACAGACATTTTGAAAAAATATTATTTAAATTAGGTCTGAAACGATCATCATATTCCGCAGGGATAGATAATAGAATAAACTGAAAACAAAAAATCATTTACATGTATCTAAAATGTGTTATTCTGTAATATTGTTATTATTATATAAAAAGAAGGGTAACACTCTAATATATGATAATTTGGGGATATACCCGAAAAGCTGTTGTTCCCAATATAACCTCGTTACCTGTATTGTTTATAGAGAGCTTAAGCGTTTTCAAACCCATAGGTGAGGCGAGAGATAGTGTATATGTTTAGGCCAACCGCCATAATTTGAATTTGCTCTTGTTTAATTTATAATATTTTTGACCACTGCAAATCTGTTATATTTGCTTCAATTTTAAATTTTATGGTTTTATGATATTTTTTGTCATTCTCTCATCTCACCGAATGGCTTATAAATTCAGTAAATATTATTTTAATTAGGTCTGAAACGATTATTACATTCCGCTGGGATAGATAATAGAATAAACTGAAAACACAAACCATTTACATGTATCTAAAAGGTGTTATTCTGTAAAATTTTTATTATTATATAAAAAGAAGGGTAAAACTCTAAAATATGATAATTTGGGGATATACCCGAAAAGCTGTTGTTCCCAATATACCCTCGTTACCTGTATTGTTTATAGGGAGCTTAAGCGTTTTCAAACCCATAGGTGAGGCGAGAGATAATGTATATGTTTAGGCCAACCGCCATAATTTGAATTTGCTCTTGTTTAATTTATAATTAATTTTAGTTTCAAATTTAAATGCAGATGGCGATATTTTTGACCACTGCAAATCTGTTATATTTGCTTCAATTTTAAATTTTATGGTTTTATGATATTTTTTGTCATTCTCTCATCTCACCGAATGGCTTATAAATTCGGTAATCAATAAAATTTGTGGCTGATTTTTTCAATTATAAATTGCATTTTATGTTCTTTATTTTTATATTACTGGGACTTGCAACCGGTATAATTATTGCGAGCTGTATTCTTTTTTGTCTTAAATTGGAACGTCTTATTAGAAGAATTACCCTCAACAACCGCAATTTTTTTGGTCCTTTGAGTCGGATTGCAGAGAAGTCGCCATTTGGAAAATTAAAAACATTTTTTGAAAATTGTATTTCGCTATATATCGCTATTCAAAATATATCAGGTGCGTTACATTTTAAGTGGCTTAAAAGTGCGGTAGTATTGTGCTTTTGGTACAAATTTAGGTTTTTGCGAGAATACACTTATATTCATCAGCTAAGTTAACTTTTTGGCACAATATAATCAGTAGTGTTTTCACGAAATTAATTTCCTGTTGGGATATTTGAAATGACGTAAACAAAACTATATTTTTCCTGGTTCGATTATAAAAACGAAATACAAAAGCACGAGCACTCTTAATGCTTTCGTCAGATGAAAAACGATCTAAAACGTCATCATAATTTGTGTAGAAAGAAAAATGTGATTTGATTGGTTTCTGTTCTTCTTCAGTCTCAATTGCCTCTCTATTTGCAAAATTTTGACAATTGCATTTATCTAATTTAAGCCAGGTGGGGCCTTCCAACCACAATTTATTGTTAAAAAGGTCTTGAGCTAAAACTCCTCGACTTCCAAGATCTGCTGGGCTATGTTGTGATGTAGCAATAAAATTGTCCTCGAAACTAATCTTACATGTGGTTCTAAATGTTTGTGTTAGAATTTCTTCTAATTCCCAAAATTTCGAAATCTGTTTATCGAGAGAAATGTTGTTAAAGAACGCTACCATTGTAGATGAAGGAGCTGTTTCGTCAAAATGCCAACCTTTTAAATTAAGTTTAAATTTAAGAATATAACTAATATTTTTGTTTGAGTATGAAGTTAAAATGAAATGCGCCAATGAAGGCTTTTTTACCATATTAAAGTAACTGTTAGTTTTAAGAAATAAAAAACACTCATCGATCAATTTTTGAAGCGAACGCACGGCCTTTTTTTTATCGTTTCTCGTTACGGTTGTTTGGCAGAAAATATTTGAAGTGAATATTAAAACGAAAAAATACTTATTTAAACTAATATAAAACAATACAAAACATAGTTTAAAATAACATTAAAAAAACAACAATTAACATATTAATAAAAACAAAAAAGGAATTTCCAGAACTTCAATTTGCAAAAACTATTCAAATTTTCATGGCGCCCGAGCAGGGACACTAAGTGAAGCGCTCTATATTTAATAAAAAAGTTTAAATAAAGTGTTTATTTTGTTGCCAAACATCCGCGCGCGTTCGCAAACTTTCTGTGCAAACATTAACTTTTCGTTTCGCTACTTTAATAAATTTAAAGAAATTTGTGAAATTTATTGTTTTCGGTACTACAATTTTAAGCACTAAACACTTTCAATTCTTGGCATTTTCTTGCAATTTGACAAAAACCACCACCAAAGTGTTTGGTATTTTTGCCACCGATATAAAACGTAAACAACAACAATTCAAAGCCGCCATTTGATCGTTGTTATTAATAATTACATATTTTGTTAAAATTTTCACAAAACCCGCACTATTTAAATTAATTTCTAATTAAATTAGTTTTAATCAAATCAAGAAATTCGCGTTAGTTATTTTCGTTTTCGCATTAATATCAAACTAACCGAATATTTTTTTTTCGTTTGTTTTGACTATTCTTCTTGCAAAGTGC
Organism: Suillia variegata; assembly: GCA_949127995.1. Classification (NCBI taxonomy): domain Eukaryota; kingdom Metazoa; phylum Arthropoda; class Insecta; order Diptera; family Heleomyzidae; genus Suillia; species Suillia variegata. Next base: position 20,771,577 of record OX421842.1, read on the forward strand.
ATTGGGTTTGTATGTATGTACGTATGTATATAAATTACCATCCCGTTGGCCAATGCACAGTAGGCACATATATACATATTTGTGAACAAATATTTTGTTGCACAGTGGGCACATACATACATTTTTGTGAACAAAATATTTTATTACACAGTGGGTAAAAACTTATTTTTAGCGGTCAAATACATTATTACAATATTAACTGACATTAATTCATTAGTGCACGGTGAGCATTCAAATCATTTTGTATATAATTTATTTTACTAGTAAATTATTTTCAATAAATAAAACATTATTTTTCGTTTTAAATAAATTAATTTCAATAAAGTTTTAATGACTAGTATAAAAATGACTAGTAAGAGAAGGCCAAATTCACCCTGCAAAGCCGAAGAGCTTGAGCAGTTGAAGCATCAACGATTTCTAATGAAATCTAATATAATTCGGATAAAAACGGCAATGCAAGAACAAATTATTTCAATAAATCCAGTTGAATTGGAGTGTCGGTTAAACATTTTAAATTCTTGATTGAATTTTTAGACCGTAGCGATGTTTTCCGAGGGGAATTAGAGGAAATCTGCATTAGTGCTAAATCTTTAATAATGACTGCATTGAGTAAACAAAGAAAGTCTAGCAGTAATGATGTCACTTTAAATTGAAAAACTCCAAAAAGCTCAAACTAAAATTTTGCGACAAATTGCCAAAGCTCCTTGGTATAATAATAATAATAATAATAATAATAATAATAATAATAATAAAAATAATAATAATAATAATAATAATACAAACAAACAGAGACTTTACCCAGAAATACAGCTAATGTTTCACCCTAGCATTTTGGGAAGAAATTTATTAAGACCTCCGAATCTTCACGTCATGAACGTTTTCAATAATATTCCCAATATATTGGTTGATATGCGTGTCTATTTTTTGCCAATCACTGGATTCATTAGTTAAAGTTAAATTTATAAATTTGTTTAAAATTATTGTTATATCAAAGTTAACTTAGATGATTCAATAAAACAGCGTTAGATAAAAAAGAATAGAGCGAGTTGGGACAAACAAGATCTCATCAATTTGCAACAGTAGGAACTCCGCGAGGAGGAGGTTTGTCTTAGCTCTTGTGGGTCCTAGTAGTGGACCATATACTTCAAGCGAAGTGTCAATGTGCTACACGAATGTCGTTATTTATTTATTTTAAGAGACTGCGTCCTAGCAAAAAGGGAGTTCTTATCGACATTAATTCAAAAATTATATTACTTTAAACTAAAGTGAAATCCTCAAACTATTAAAAATTTGTGGATGATTAATTGCAGTTTAAGTACTGTTTAATGAAATATATAAAACAACGTCTCCAACATTAATGAAAGTGTATAATAGTAATAATAAGCTCTTAATTGATCGACAAGAATTTTGGATTACAAAATTGTTTATTGACATATATATTCGTCCCGCTCTTTTCTTATAAGTTTCTACATTGTACATGGTTTGTCCCTAAAATGTTACAACTGTTAACATATTTAAAATGTACACAGTGAAAAGTGTAGCGTTTTAGGGTAGGTTACATACATATGATACGTAACAATATAAAGGAAGGAATGAGAGATAATGAGATTGATCATTGCGTAGTTCCGTTACCATGCTGTCATTTTTATTGTGACGTTGAAAGTTATTCTGCTCATGTTCTGCTAAATAGAGTTGGTAATTTTAATTTCTGTTTAAAAAAATTTTTGCTGCCAGCAAATCGAAAAGCTTGCAAACTCAATATTATTACATTATAAAATCAACTAGCTTTAAAAAAAATCGTTTGTAAATAAAAGCAAAAAAAAAACACAAAATTAATGTTCAAGCCAACTGGCATTAATTTGTATTGTATCTTAAATTTATTACAGCCGTGTCTGGATATAATGAACTAATTATTGCAAGGCCTGTTCACAGTATTGAGGTTGTTCAATATATCAAGGTTCAAATTTTTACTTAAAAACTCATTTTATTTGCTCAAAATGCCCTTTGTTTATATCAATTTAAGAGATTATTAAAATAAATTAGTAGAAAAACATAAGTGTATGCTTATTGAAAGAATTGGCAAATAAAAGTTTGCTTCTAGCGTTCACAAAGTGGCTTTTGAACCACAATTTGTTTGCACTCGACAAAAATCATTACCACTAAGGTCACGAAACAGCTGATTTTGTATCAATCAACAGCAAAAATACAAATTAGAGGAAAAACCTCTTTTATTTTAGATTTCTTTTTATGTTTTTTTTGCTTTTTGCTTGAATTTGCATACATAATTTTGGTCACTATTTAGAGGTTTCCGATAATTCACTATTTACGGACCTATTCCGGAAAAAAGGTATCAATCAATTGTCACGAAACAATTGATTAAATTTTGTTACCCTAATTTGATTTTGGTATTCTGGCAAAAAGGTATCACCGAAAAAGCTTAATCAATTTCACCTTCGTGGTGAAAGCTTTTTAGGACTACTGTGACTGAAATATGAAAAAAGAAGAAGAGAAAATGAAAAATATTTTTTTTTGCATTAAAATTCCACATTGATGCTATAGAATCCTTTCCTATTCATGTAAAGGCTGAGTAGGTTCCATGCATCGTTTGCTGGTGGTGAAATTATGCCAATATGCGTGCAATCGATGGCTCCAGTCGTGTCCTAGATACCGAAATGGTTGTGGAAACTAATAACAACTCAATTAATATCCATCCAACAATAATGACATAAGTATTTATACTAACCCTGTCTTTGTATCAAGTAGTTACTCAGTCGTCATTGGAAATTGTATATTGTTGGACTTAATTTTTATTATGAGTTGGGAAAAGTAATGCAATGAACTGAATACCGACGGTTGGCTCATGGATATTGCGAAATTGTACACATTTTTGATAAGACCCATGTGCATAGAAAGAAAGCGCTGCCAGGAAACGAAGAGAGAAAGTCATTGACGACACCTGAGCATCATGCGGTTGTAGATCCTGAATCAGACTCCGGCAGAGTATTTTATTGTTTCGAAAATACTGAACAAAAGCGCTGTTCAGCATGCTGAATGGGTCGCTGCTGTCTCGCAGATGCTTGAGAAGTCGCCTCCTTTCAACAACTTCTTTTTTTTTGCAAGAATCGCTGCGTAAATCACTAAAAACTATTCCTCCATTTTTATTGAAAATAAAACGTATTTTTGTTACCTACTTTATTTTCCGTAACAGTTTTTGAATCAATTGACACCGAAAAAGCTTTTAAAAATTTGACAGAATACCAAATACAATCAATTGTCACCTTAGTATCAGTTGATACTGTGGTGACTATTGATACTGTGCCAGAATAGGTCTGTTAGTGTACTCCAGGTTAAAATTTGGGTCTTCACTATATCGAGGAGTCCACTATATAGAGTGTTCACTATACCCAGACACTACTTTGTTATTTTGAAGGACATATGCCGCTTTGGTCATTCTTGTCTGTCAAATGATTTTATTTTGAAAATGAATCGTTTTGTTTTTTGTTATTGTGTTTTTGGGGTTTTTCGGCATTCATTTTGTAAAAGCCAACATGTAAAACCAATAAATTTTAATTTTTATTGTATGTATTTCCCCCAATAAATTTGGACTTTTATTTCTTTTTCATATTGAACTTTCTCCTAATAATTTTAAGATGCTTTTTCACAATGATTGATTTCGTGTTTTGGAGACGACCCTCCAAAAAGCGCTTGGAATTTTCATACACATGTTTGCCATAACGCATTGGTATCCGTGACTGATTTTATATTTATAACTCTCGGAAAATGACTGCATCTACATTACTGAATTTTCATACAGCTCCAGTCCTGTAGTATTTTAGACTTCTTTAATACCTAAAACTGCGCTTGTTACTATAGAAAATTTTAGGAGGAAATGGACAGACATTTTGAAAAAATATTATTTAAATTAGGTCTGAAACGATCATCATATTCCGCAGGGATAGATAATAGAATAAACTGAAAACAAAAAATCATTTACATGTATCTAAAATGTGTTATTCTGTAATATTGTTATTATTATATAAAAAGAAGGGTAACACTCAAATATATCATAATTTGGGGATATACCCGAAAAGCTGTTGTTCCCAATATAACCTCGTTACCTGTATTGTTTATAGAGAGCTTAAGCGTTTTCAAACCCATAGGTGAGGCGAGAGATAATGTATATGTTTAGGCCAACCGCCATAATTTGAATTTGCTCTTGTTTAATTTATAATATTTTTGACCACTGCAAATCTGTTATATTTGCTTCAATTTTAAATTTTATGGTTTTATGATATTTTTTGTCATTCTCTCATCTCACCGAATGGCTTATAAATTCAGTAAATATTATTTTAATTAGGTCTGAAACGATTATTACATTCCGCTGGGATAGATAATAGAATAAACTGAAAACACAAACCATTTACATGTATCTAAAAGGTGTTATTCTGTAAAATTTTTATTATTATATAAAAAGAAGGGTAAAACTCTAAAATATGATAATTTGGGGATATACCCGAAAAGCTGTTGTTCCCAATATACCCTCATTACCTGTTTTGTTTATAGTTTTCAAACCCATAGGTGAGGCGAGAGATAATGTATATGTTTAGGCCAACCGCCATAATTTGAATTTGCTCTTGTTTAATTTATAATTAATTTTAGTTTCAAATTTAAATGCAGATGGCGATATTTTTGACCACTGCAAATCTGTTATATTTGCTTCAATTTTAAATTTTATGGTTTTATGATATTTTTTGTCATTCTCTCATCTCACCGAATGGCTTATAAATTCGGTAATCAATAAAATTTGTGGCTGATTTTTTCAATTATAAATTGCATTTTATGTTCTTTATTTTTATATTACTGGGACTTGCAACCGGTATAATTATTGCGAGCTGTATTCTTTTTTGTCTTAAATTGGAACGTCTTATTAGAAGAATAACCCTCAACAACCGCAATTTTTTTGGTCCTTCGAGTCGGATTGCAGAGAAGTCGCCATTTGGAAAATTAAAAACATTTTTTGAAAATTGTATTTCGCTATATATTGCTATTCAAAATATATCAGGTGCGTTACATTTTAAGTGGCTTAAAAGTGCGGTAGTATTGTGCTTTTGGTACAAATTTAGGTTTTTGCGAGAATACACTTATATTCATCAGCTAAGTTAACTTTTTGGCACAATATAATCAGTAGTGTTTTCACGAAATTAATTTCCTGTTGGGATATTTGAAATGACGTAAACAAAACTATATTTTTCCTGGTTCGATTATAAAAACGAAATACAAAAGCACGAGCACTCTTAATGCTTTCGTCAGATGAAAAACGATCTAAAACGTCATCATAATTTGTGTAGAAAGAAAAATGTGATTTGATTGGTTTCTGTTCTTCTTCAGTCTCAATTGCCTCTCTATTTGCAAAATTTTGACAATGGCATTTATCTAATTTAAGCCAGGTGGGGCCTTCCAACCACAATTTATTGTTAAAAAGGTCTTGAGCTAAAACTCCTCGACTTCCAAGATCTGCTGGGCTATGTTGTGATGTAGCAATAAAATTGTCCTCGAAACTAATCTCACATGTGGTTCTAAATGTTTGTTTTAGAATTTCTTCTAATTCCCAAAATTTCGAAATCTGTTTATCGAGAGAAATGTTGTTAAAGAACGCTACCATTGTAGATGAAGGAGCTGTTTCGTCAAAATGCCAACCTTTTAAATTAAGTTTAAATTTAAGAATATAACTAATATTTTTGTTTGAGTATGAAGTTAAAATGAAATGCGCCAATGAAGGCTTTTTTACCATATTAAAGTAACTGTTAGTTTTAAGAAATAAAAAACACTCATCGATCAATTTTTGAAGCGAACGTACGGCCTTTTTTTTATCGTTTCTCGTTACGGTTGTTTGGCAGAAAATATTTGAAGTGAATATTAAAACGAAAAAATACTTATTTAAACTAATATAAAACAATACAAAACATAGTTTAAAATAACATTAAAAAAACAACAATTAACATATTAATAAAAACAAAAAAGGAATTTCCAGAACTTCAATTTGCAAAAACTATTCAAATTTTCATGGCGCCCGAGCAGGGACACTAAGTGAAGCGCTCTATATTTAATAAAAAAGTTTAAATAAAGTGTTTATTTTGTTGCCAAACATCCGCGCGCGTTCGCAAACTTTCTGTGCAAACATTAACTTTTCGTTTCGCTACACCCCACCATTTTTCGTTTAAATTAACAAAATCGGTTCGGTTAATTATTCACGAGCTGACGGACATTTTGCTGCTGCTGAGCCGCTATCACCACTTGTCCAGGAAACCGAACATCGTTGGAGGAAGATCATGCCAAGGGAAGTGAAGTCAAGAGATAACTCTCCCAATTCAGAGGTATTCAAGTGCGAATAATTGAAAGGTGTTTTTAATAAATTTAAAGAAATTTGTGAAATTTATTGTTTTCGGTACTACAATTTTCAGCACTAAACACTTTCAATTCTTGGCATTTTCTTGCAATTTGACAAAAACCACCACCAAAGTGTTTGGTATTTTTGCCACCGATATAAAACGTAAACAACAACAATTCAAAGCCGCCATTTGATCGTTGTTATTAATAATTACATATTTTGTTAAAATTTTCACAAAACTCGCACTATTTAAATTAATTTCTAATTAAATTAGTTTTAATCAAATCAAGAAATTCGCGTTAGTTATTTTCGTTTTCGCATTAATATCAAACTAACCGAATATTTTTTTTTCGTTTGTTTTGACTATTCTTCTTGCAAAGTGCATTGGGTTTGTATGTATGTACGTATGTATATAAATTACCATCCCGTTGGCCAATGCACAGTAGGCACATATATACATATTTGTGAACAAATATTTTGTTGCACAGTGGGCACATACATACATTTTTGTGAACAAAATATTTTATTACACAGTGGGTAAAAACTTATTTTTAGCGGTCAAATACATTATTACAATATTAACTGACATTAATTCATTAGTGCACGGTGAGCATTCAAATCATTTTGTATATAATTTATTTTACTAGTAAATTATTTTCAATAAATAAAACATTATTTTTCGTTTTAAATAAATTAATTTCAATAAAGTTTTAATGACTAGTATAAAAATGACTAGTAAGAGAAGGCCAAATTCACCCTGCAAAGCCGAAGAGCTTGAGCAGTTGAAGCATCAACGATTTCTAATGAAATCTAATATAATTCGGATAAAAACGGCAATGCAAGAACAAATTATTTCAATAAATCCAGTTGAATTGGAGTGTCGGTTAAACATTTTAAATTCTTGATTGAATTTTTAGACCGTAGCGATGTTTTCCGAGGGGAATTAGAGGAAATCTGCATTAGTGCTAAATCTTTAATAATGACTGCATTGAGTAAACAAAGAAAGTCTAGCAGTAATGATGTCACTTTAAATTGAAAAACTCCAAACAGCTCAAACTAAAATTTTGCGACAAATTGCCAAAGCTCCTTGGTATAATAATAATAATAATAATAATAATAATAATAATAATAATAATAATAATAATAATAATAAAAATAATAATAATAATAATAATAATAATACAAACAAACAGAGACTTTACCCAGAAATACAAAATGAAGCTAATGTTTCACCCTAGCATTTTGGGAAGAAATTTATTAAGACCTCCGAATCTTCACGTCATGAACGTTTTCAATAATATTCCCAATATATTGGTTGATATGCGTGTCTATTTTTTGCCAATCACTGGATTCATTAGTTAAAGTTAAATTTATAAATTTGTTTAAAATTATTGTTATATCAAAGTTAACTTAGATGATTCAATAAAACAGCGTTAGATAAAAAAGAATTTAGCGAATTGGGACAAACAAGATCTCATCAATTTGCAACAGTATGAACTCCGCGAGGAGGAGGTTTGTCTTAGCTCTTGTGGGTCCTAGTAGTGGACCAAGCGAAATGTCAATGTGCTACACGAATGTCGTTATTTATTTATTTTAAGAGACTGCGTCCTAGCAAAAAGGGAGTTCTTATCGACAATAATTCAAAAATTATATTACTTTAAACTAAAATGAAATCCTCAAACTATTAAAAATTTGTGGATGATTAATTGCAGTTTAAGTACTGTTTAATGAAATATATAAAACAACGTCTCCAACATTAATGAAAGTGTATAATAGTAATAATAAGCTCTTAATTGATCGACAAGAATTTTGGATTACAAAATTGTTTATTGACATATATATTCGTCCCGCTCTTTTCTTATAAGTTTCTACATTGTACATGGTTTGTCCCTAAAATGTTACAACTGTTAACATATTTAAAATGTACACAGTGAAAAGTGTAGCGTTTTAGGGTAGGTTACATACATATGATACGTAACAATATAAAGGAAGGAATGAGAGATAATGAGATTGATCATTGCGTAGTTCCGTTACCATGCTGTCATTTTTATTGTGACGTTGAAAGTTATTCTGCTCATGTTCTGCTAAATAGAGTTGGTAATTTTAATTTCTGTTTAAAAAAATTTTTGCTGCCAGCAAATCGAAAAGCTTGCAAACTCAATATTATTACATTATAAAATCAACTAGCTTTAAAAAAAATCGTTTGTAAATAAAAGCAAAAAAAAATTATGTTCAAGCCAACTGTAATGTTCAAGCCAACTGGCATTAATTTGTATTGTATCTTAAATTTATTACAGCCGTGTCTGGATATAATGAACTAATTATTGCAAGGCCTGTTCACAGTATTGAGGTTGTTCAATATATCAAGGTTCAAATTTTTACTTAAAAACTCATTTTATTTGCTCAAAATGCCCTTTGTTTATATCAATTTAAGAGATTATTAAAATAAATTAGTAGGAAAACATAAGTGTATGCTTATTGAAAGAATTGGCAAATAAAAGTTTGCGTCTAGCGTTCACAAAGTGGCTTTTGAACCACAATTTGTTTGCACTCGACAAAAATCATTACCACTAAGGTCACGAAACAGCTGATTTTGTATCAATCAACAGCAAAAATACAAATTAGAGGAAAAACCTCTTTTATTTTAGATTTCTTTTTATGTTTTTTTTGCTTTTTGCTTGAATTTGCATACATAATTTTGGTCACTATTTAGAGGTTTCCGATAATTCACTATTTACGGACCTATTCCGGAAAAAAGGTATCAATCAATTGTCACGAAACAGTTGATTAAATTTTGTTTCCCTAATTTGATTTTGGTATTCTGGCAAAAAGGTATCACCGAAAAAGCTTAATCAATTTCACCTTCGTGGTGAAAGCTTTTTAGGACTACTGTGACTGAAATATGAAAAAAGAAGAAGAGAAAATGAAAAATATTTGTTTTTGCATTAAAATTCCACATTGATGCTATAGAATCCTTTCCTATTCATGTAAAGGCTGAGTAGGTTCCATGCATCGTTTGCTGGTGGTGAAATTATGCCAATATGCGTGCAATCGATGGCTCCAATCGTGTCCTAGATACCGAAATGGTTGTGGAAACTAATAACAACTCAATTAATATCCATCCAACAATAATGACATAAGTATTTATACTAACCCTGTCTTTGTATCAAGTAGTTACTCAGTCGTCATTGGAAATTGTATATTGTTGGACTTAATTTTTATTATGAGTTGGGAAAAGTAATGCAATGAACTGAATACCGACGGTTGGCTCATGGATATTGCGAAATTGTACACATTTTTGATAAGACCCATGTGCATAGAAAGAAAGCGCTGCCAGGAAACGAAGAGAGAAAGTCATTGACGACACCTGAGCATCATGCGGTTGTAGATCCTGAATCAGACTCCGGCAGAGTATTTTATTGTTTCGAAAATACTGAACAAAAGCGCTGTTCAGCATGCTGAATGGGTCGCTGCTGTCTCGCAGATGCTTGAGAAGTCGCCTCCTTTCAACAACTTCTTTTTTTTTGCAAGAATCGCTGCGTAAATCACTAAAAACTATTCCTCCATTTTTATTGAAAATAAAACGTATTTTTGTTACCTACTTTATTTTCCGTAACAGTTTTTGAATCAATTGACACCGAAAAAGCTTTTAAAAATTTGACAGAATACCAAATACAATCAATTGTCACCTTAGTATCAGTTGATACTGTGGTGACTATTGATACTGTGCCAGAATAGGTCTGTTAGTGTACTCCAGGTTAAAATTTGGGTCTTCACTATATCGAGGAGTCCACTATATAGAGTGTTCACTATACCCAGACACTACTTTGTTATTTTGAAGGACATATGCCGCTTTGGTCATTCTTGTCTGTCAAATGATTTTATTTTGAAAATGAATCGTTTTGTTTTTTGTTATTGTGTTTTTGGGGTTTTTCGGCATTCATTTTGTAAAAGCCAACATGTAAAACCAATAAATTTTAATTTTTATTGTATGTATTTCCCCCAATAAATTTGGACTTTTATTTCTTTTTCATATTGAACTTTCTCCTAATAATTTTAAGATGCTTTTTCACAATGATTGATTTCGTGTTTTGGAGACGACCCTCCAAAAAGCGCTTGGAATTTTCATACACATGTTTGCCATAACGCATTGGTATCCGTGACTGATTTTATATTTATAACTCTCGGAAAATGACTGCATCTACATTACTGAATTTTCATACAGCTCCAGTCCTGTAGTATTTTAGACTTCTTTAATACCTAAAACTGCGCTTGTTACTATAGAAAATTTTAGGAGGAAATGGACAGACATTTTGAAAAAATATTATTTAAATTAGGTCTGAAACGATCATCATATTCCGCAGGGATAGATAATAGAATAAACTGAAAACAAAAAATCATTTACATGTATCTAAAATGTGTTATTCTGTAATATTGTTATTATTATATAAAAAGAAGGGTAACACTCTAATATATGATAATTTGGGGATATACCCGAAAAGCTGTTGTTCCCAATATAACCTCGTTACCTGTATTGTTTATAGAGAGCTTAAGCGTTTTCAAACCCATAGGTGAGGCGAGAGATAATGTATATGTTTAGGCCAACCGCCATAATTTGAATTTGCTCTTGTTTAATTTATAATATTTTTGACCACTGCAAATCTGTTATATTTGCTTCAATTTTAAATTTTATGGTTTTATGATATTTTTTGTCATTCTCTCATCTCACCGAATGGCTTATAAATTCAGTAAATATTATTTTAATTAGGTCTGAAACGATTATTACATTCCGCTGGGATAGATAATAGAATAAACTGAAAACACAAACCATTTACATGTATCTAAAAGGTGTTATTCTGTAAAATTTTTATTATTATATAAAAAGAAGGGTAAAACTCTAAAATATGATAATTTGGGGATATACCCGAAAAGCTGTTGTTCCCAATATACCCTCATTACCTGTTTTGTTTATAGGGAGCTTAAGCGTTTTCAAACCCATAGGTGAGGCGAGAGATAATGTATATGTTTAGGCCAACCGCCATAATTTGAATTTGCTCTTGTTTAATTTATAATTAATTTTAGTTTCAAATTTAAATGCAGATGGCGATATTTTTGACCACTGCAAATCTGTTATATTTGCTTCAATTTTAAATTTTATGGTTTTATGATATTTTTTGTCATTCTCTCATCTCACCGAATGGCTTATAAATTCGGTAATCAATAAAATTTGCAGCTGATTTTTTCAATTATAAATTGCATTTTATGTTCTTTATTTTTATATTACTGGGACTTGCAACCGGTATAATTATTGCGAGCTGTATTCTTTTTTGTCTTAAATTGGAACGTCTTATTAGAAGAATTACCCTCAACAACCGCAATTTTTTTGGTCCTTTGAGTCGGATTGCAGAGAAGTCGCCATTTGGAAAATTAAAAACATTTTTTGAAAATTGTATTTCGCTATATATCGCTATTCAAAATATATCAGGTGCGTTACATTTTAAGTGGCTTAAAAGTGCGGTAGTATTGTGCTTTTGGTACAAATTTAGGTTTTTGCGAGAATACACTTATATTCATCAGCTAAGTTAACTTTTTGGCACAATATAATCAGTAGTGTTTTCACGAGATTAATTTCCTGTTGGGATATTTGAAATGACGTAAACAAAACTATATTTTTCCTGGTTCGATTATAAAAACGAAATACAAAAGCACGAGCACTCTTAATGCTTTCGTCAGATGAAAAACGATCTAAAACGTCATTATAATTTGTGTAGAAAGAAAAATGTGATTTGATTGGTTTCTGTTCTTCTTCAGTCTCAATTGCCTCTCTATTTGCAAAATTTTGACAATTGCATTTATCTAATTTAAGCCAGGTGGGGCCTTCCAACCACAATTTATTGTTAAAAAGGTCTTGAGCTAAAACTCCTCGACTTCCAAGATCTGCTGGGCTATGTTGTGATGTAGCAATAAAATTGTCCTCGAAACTAATCTCACATGTGGTTCTAAATGTTTGTTTTAGAATTTCTTCTAATTCCCAAAATTTCGAAATCTGTTTATCGAGAGAAATGTTGTTAAAGAACGCTACCATTGTAGATGAAGGAGCTGTTTCGTCAAAATGCCAACCTTTTAAATTAAGTTTAAATTTAAGAATATAACTAATATTTTTGTTTGAGTATGAAGTTAAAATGAAATGCGCCAATGAAGGCTTTTTTACCATATTAAAGTAACTGTTAGTTTTAAGAAATAAAAAACACTCATCGATCAATTTTTGAAGCGAACGCACGGCCTTTTTTTTATCGTTTCTCGTTACGGTTGTTTGGCAGAAAATATTTGAAGTGAATATTAAAACGAAAAAATACTTATTTAAACTAATATAAAACAATACAAAACATAGTTTAAAATAACATTAAAAAAACAACAATTAACATATTAATAAAAACAAAAAAGGAATTTCCAGAACTTCAATTTGCAAAAACTATTCAAATTTTCATGGCGCCCGAGCAGGGACACTAAGTGAAGCGCTCTATATTTAATAAAAAAGTTTAAATAAAGTGTTTATTTTGTTGCCAAACATCCGCGCGCGTTCGCAAACTTTCTGTGCAAACATTAACTTTTCGTTTCGCTACACCCCACCATTTTTCGTTTAAATTAACAAAATCGGTTCGGTTAATTATTCACGAGCTGACGGACATTTTGCTGCTGCTGAGCCGCTATCACCACTTGTCCAGGAAACCGAACATCGTTGGAGGAAGATCATGCCAAGGGAAGTGAAGTCAAGAGATAACTCTCCCAATTCAGAGGTATTCAAGTGCGAATAATTGAAAGGTGTTTTTAATAAATTTAAAGAAATTTGTGAAATTTATTGTTTTCGGTACTACAATTTTCAGCACTAAACACTTTCAATTCTTGGCATTTTCTTGCAATTTGACAAAAACCACCACCAAAGTGTTTGGTATTTTTGCCACCGATATAAAACGTAAACAACAACAATTCAAAGCCGCCATTTGATCGTTGTTATTAATAATTACATATTTAGTTAAAATTTTCACAAAACCCGCACTATTTAAATTAATTTCTAATTAAATTAGTTTTAATCAAATCAAGAAATTCGCGTTAGTTATTTTCGTTTTCGCATTAATATCAAACTAACCGAATATTTTTTTTTCGTTTGTTTTGACTATTCTTCTTGCAAAGTGCATTGGGTTTGTATGTATGTACGTATGTATATAAATTACCATCCCGTTGGCCAATGCACAGTAGGCACATATATACATATTTGTGAACAAATATTTTGTTGCACAGTGGGCACATACATACATTTTTGTGAACAAAATATTTTATTACACAGTGGGTAAAAACTTATTTTTAGCGGTCAAATACATTATTACAATATTAACTGACATTAATTCATTAGTGCACGGTGAGCATTCAAATCATTTTGTATATAATTTATTTTACTAGTAAATTATTTTCAATAAATAAAACATTATTTTTCGTTTTAAATAAATTAATTTCAATAAAGTTTTAATGACTAGTATAAAAATGACTAGTAAGAGAAGGCCAAATTCACCCTGCAAAGCCGAAGAGCTTGAGCAGTTGAAGCATCAACGATTTCTAATGAAATCTAATATAATTCGGATAAAAACGGCAATGCAAGAACAAATTATTTCAATAAATCCAGTTGAATTGGAGTGTCGGTTAAACATTTTAAATTCTTGATTGAATTTTTAGACCGTAGCGATGTTTTCCGAGGGGAATTAGAGGAAATCTGCATTAGTGCTAAATCTTTAATAATGACTGCATTGAGTAAACAAAGAAAGTCTAGCAGTAATGATGTCACTTTAAATTGAAAAACTCCAAACAGCTCAAACTAAAATTTTGCGACAAATTGCCAAAGCTCCTTGGTATAATAATAATAATAATAATAATAATAATAATAATAATAATAATAATAATAATAATAATAATAATAAAAATAATAATAATAATAATAATACAAACAAACAGAGACTTTACCCAGAAATACAAAATGAAGCTAATGTTTCACCCTAGCATTTTGGGAAGAAATTTATTAAGACCTCCGAATCTTCACGTCATGAACGTTTTCAATAATATTCCCAATATATTGGTTGATATGCGTGTCTATTTTTTGCCAATCACTGGATTCATTAGTTAAAGTTAAATTTATAAATTTGTTTAAAATTATTGTTATATCAAAGTTAACTTAGATGATTCAATAAAACAGCGTTAGATAAAAAAGAATTTAGCGAATTGGGACAAACAAGATCTCATCAATTTGCAACAGTATGAACTCCGCGAGGAGGAGGTTTGTCTTAGCTCTTGTGGGTCCTAGTAGTGGACCATATACTTCAAGCGAAATGTCAATGTGCTACACGAATGTCGTTATTTATTTATTTTAAGAGACTGCGTCCTAGCAAAAAGGGAGTTCTTATCGACAATAATTCAAAAATTATATTACTTTAAACTAAAATGAAATCCTCAAACTATTAAAAATTTGTGGATGATTAATTGCAGTTTAAGTACTGTTTAATGAAATATATAAAACAACGTCTCCAACATTAATGAAAGTGTATAATAGTAATAATAAGCTCTTAATTGATCGACAAGAATTTTGGATTACAAAATTGTTTATTGACATATATATTCGTCCCGCTCTTTTCTTATAAGTTTCTACATTGTACATGGTTTGTCCCTAAAATGTTACAACTGTTAACATATTTAAAATGTACACAGTGAAAAGTGTAGCGTTTTAGGGTAGGTTACATACATATGATACGTAACAATATAAAGGAAGGAATGAGAGATAATGAGATTGATCATTGCGTAGTTCCGTTACCATGCTGTCATTTTTATTGTGACGTTGAAAGTTATTCTGCTCATGTTCTGCTAAATAGAGTTGGTAATTTTAATTTCTGTTTAAAAAAATTTTTGCTGCCAGCAAATCGAAAAGCTTGCAAACTCAATATTATTACATTATAAAATCAACTAGCTTTAAAAAAAATCGTTTGTAAATAAAAGCAAAAAAAAATTATGTTCAAGCCAACTGTAATGTTCAAGCCAACTGGCATTAATTTGTATTGTATCTTAAATTTATTACAGCCGTGTCTGGATATAATGAACTAATTATTGCAAGGCCTGTTCACAGTATTGAGGTTGTTCAATATATCAAGGTTCAAATTTTTACTTAAAAACTCATTTTATTTGCTCAAAATGCCCTTTGTTTATATCAATTTAAGAGATTATTAAAATAAATTAGTAGGAAAACATAAGTGTATGCTTATTGAAAGAATTGGCAAATAAAAGTTTGCTTCTAGCGTTCACAAAGTGGCTTTTGAACCACAATTTGTTTGCACTCGACAAAAATCATTACCACTAAGGTCACGAAACAGCTGATTTTGTATCAATCAACAGCAAAAATACAAATTAGAGGAAAAACCTCTTTTATTTTAGATTTCTTTTTATGTTTTTTTTGCTTTTTGCTTGAATTTGCATACATAATTTTGGTCACTATTTAGAGGTTTCCGATAATTCACTATTTACGGACCTATTCCGGAAAAAACGTATCAATCAATTGTCACGAAACAGTTGATTAAATTTTGTTACCCTAATTTGATTTTGGTATTCTGGCAAAAAGGTATCACCGAAAATGCTTAATCAATTTCACCTTCGTGGTGAAAGCTTTTTAGGACTACTGTGACTGAAATATGAAAAAAGAAGAAGAGAAAATGAAAAATATTTGTTTTTGCATTAAAATTCCACATTGATGCTATAGAATCCTTTCCTATTCATGTAAAGGCTGAGTAGGTTCCATGCATCGTTTGCTGGTGGTGAAATTATGCCAATATGCGTGCAATCGATGGCTCCAATCGTGTCCTAGATACCGAAATGGTTGTGGAAACTAATAACAACTCAATTAATATCCATCCAACAATAATGACATAAGTATTTATACTAACCCTGTCTTTGTATCAAGTAGTTACTCAGTCGTCATTGGAAATTGTATATTGTTGGACTTAATTTTTATTATGAGTTGGGAAAAGTAATGCAATGAACTGAATACCGACGGTTGGCTCATGGATATTGCGAAATTGTACACATTTTTGATAAGACCCATGTGCATAGAAAGAAAGCGCTGCCAGGAAACGAAGAGAGAAAGTCATTGACGACACCTGAGCATCATGCGGTTGTAGATCCTGAATCAGACTCCGGCAGAGTATTTTATTGTTTCGAAAATACTGAACAAAAGCGCTGTTCAGCATGCTGAATGGGTCGCTGCTGTCTCGCAGATGCTTGAGAAGTCGCCTCCTTTCAACAACTTCTTTTTTTTTGCAAGAATCGCTGCGTAAATCACTAAAAACTATTCCTCCATTTTTATTGAAAATAAAACGTATTTTTGTTACCTACTTTATTTTCCGTAACAGTTTTTGAATCAATTGACACCGAAAAAGCTTTTAAAAATTTGACAGAATACCAAATACAATCAATTGTCACCTTAGTATCAGTTGATACTGTGGTGACTATTGATACTGTGCCAGAATAGGTCTGTTAGTGTACTCCAGGTTAAAATTTGGGTCTTCACTATATCGAGGAGTCCACTATATAGAGTGTTCACTATACCCAGACACTACTTTGTTATTTTGAAGGACATATGCCGCTTTGGTCATTCTTGTCTGTCAAATGATTTTATTTTGAAAATGAATCGTTTTGTTTTTTGTTATTGTGTTTTTGGGGTTTTTCGGCATTCATTTTGTAAAAGCCAACATGTAAAACCAATAAATTTTAATTTTTATTGTATGTATTTCCCCCAATAAATTTGGACTTTTATTTCTTTTTCATATTGAACTTTCTCCTAATAATTTTAAGATGCTTTTTCACAATGATTGATTTCGTGTTTTGGAGACGACCCTCCAAAAAGCGCTTGGAATTTTCATACACATGTTTGCCATAACGCATTGGTATCCGTGACTGATTTTATATTTATAACTCTCGGAAAATGACTGCATCTACATTACTGAATTTTCATACAGCTCCAGTCCTGTAGTATTTTAGACTTCTTTAATACCTAAAACTGCGCTTGTTACTATAGAAAATTTTAGGAGGAAATGGACAGACATTTTGAAAAAATATTATTTAAATTAGGTCTGAAACGATCATCATATTCCGCAGGGATAGATAATAGAATAAACTGAAAACAAAAAATCATTTACATGTATCTAAAATGTGTTATTCTGTAATATTGTTATTATTATATAAAAAGAAGGGTAACACTCTAATATATGATAATTTGGGGATATACCCGAAAAGCTGTTGTTCCCAATATAACCTCGTTACCTGTATTGTTTATAGAGAGCTTAAGCGTTTTCAAACCCATAGGTGAGGCGAGAGATAGTGTATATGTTTAGGCCAACCGCCATAATTTGAATTTGCTCTTGTTTAATTTATAATATTTTTGACCACTGCAAATCTGTTATATTTGCTTCAATTTTAAATTTTATGGTTTTATGATATTTTTTGTCATTCTCTCATCTCACCGAATGGCTTATAAATTCAGTAAATATTATTTTAATTAGGTCTGAAACGATTATTACATTCCGCTGGGATAGATAATAGAATAAACTGAAAACACAAACCATTTACATGTATCTAAAAGGTGTTATTCTGTAAAATTTTTATTATTATATAAAAAGAAGGGTAAAACTCTAAAATATGATAATTTGGGGATATACCCGAAAAGCTGTTGTTCCCAATATACCCTCATTACCTGTTTTGTTTATAGGGAGCTTAAGCGTTTTCAAACCCATAGGTGAGGCGAGAGATAATGTATATGTTTAGGCCAACCGCCATAATTTGAATTTGCTCTTGTTTAATTTATAATTAATTTTAGTTTCAAATTTAAATGCAGATGGCGATATTTTTGACCACTGCAAATCTGTTATATTTGCTTCAATTTTAAATTTTATGGTTTTATGATATTTTTTGTCATTCTCTCATCTCACCGAATGGCTTATAAATTCGGTAATCAATAAAATTTGCAGCTGATTTTTTCAATTATAAATTGCATTTTATGTTCTTTATTTTTATATTACTGGGACTTGCAACCGGTATAATTATTGCGAGCTGTATTCTTTTTTGTCTTAAATTGGAACGTCTTATTAGAAGAATTACCCTCAACAACCACAATTTTTTTGGTCCTTTGAGTCGGATTGCAGAGAAGTCGCCATTTGGAAAATTAAAAACATTTTTTGAAAATTGTATTTCGCTATATATCGCTATTCAAAATATATCAGGTGCGTTACATTTTAAGTGGCTTAAAAGTGCGGTAGTATTGTGCTTTTGGTACAAATTTAGGTTTTTGCGAGAATACACTTATATTCATCAGCTAAGTTAACTTTTTGGCACAATATAATCAGTAGTGTTTTCACGAGATTAATTTCCTGTTGGGATATTTGAAATGACGTAAACAAAACTATATTTTTCCTGGTTCGATTATAAAAACGAAATACAAAAGCACGAGCACTCTTAATGCTTTCGTCAGATGAAAAACGATCTAAAACGTCATTATAATTTGTGTAGAAAGAAAAATGTGATTTGATTGGTTTCTGTTCTTCTTCAGTCTCAATTGCCTCTCTATTTGCAAAATTTTGACAATTGCATTTATCTAATTTAAGCCAGGTGGGGCCTTCCAACCACAATTTATTGTTAAAAAGGTCTTGAGCTAAAACTCCTCGACTTCCAAGATCTGCTGGGCTATGTTGTGATGTAGCAATAAAATTGTCCTCGAAACTAATCTCACATGTGGTTCTAAATGTTTGTTTTAGAATTTCTTCTAATTCCCAAAATTTCGAAATCTGTTTATCGAGAGAAATGTTGTTAAAGAACGCTACCATTGTAGATGAAGGAGCTGTTTCGTCAAAATGCCAACCTTTTAAATTAAGTTTAAATTTAAGAATATAACTAATATTTTTGTTTGAGTATGAAGTTAAAATGAAATGCGCCAATGAAGGCTTTTTTACCATATTAAAGTAACTGTTAGTTTTAAGAAATAAAAAACACTCATCGATCAATTTTTGAAGCGAACGCACGGCCTTTTTTTTATCGTTTCTCGTTACGGTTGTTTGGCAGAAAATATTTGAAGTGAATATTAAAACGAAAAAATACTTATTTAAACTAATATAAAACAATACAAAACATAGTTTAAAATAACATTAAAAAAACAACAATTAACATATTAATAAAAACAAAAAAGGAATTTCCAGAACTTCAATTTGCAAAAACTATTCAAATTTTCATGGCGCCCGAGCAGGGACACTAAGTGAAGCGCTCTATATTTAATAAAAAAGTTTAAATAAAGTGTTTATTTTGTTGCCAAACATCCGCGCGCGTTCGCAAACTTTCTGTGCAAACATTAACTTTTCGTTTCGCTACACCCCACCATTTTTCGTTTAAATTAACAAAATCGGTTCGGTTAATTATTCACGAGCTGACGGACATTTTGCTGCTGCTGAGCCGCTATCACCACTTGTCCAGGAAACCGAACATCGTTGGAGGAAGATCATGCCAAGGGAAGTGAAGTCAAGAGATAACTCTCCCAATTCAGAGGTATTAAAGTGCGAATAATTGAAAGGTGTTTTTAATAAATTTAAAGAAATTTGTGAAATTTATTGTTTTCGGTACTACAATTTTCAGCACTAAACACTTTCAATTCTTGGCATTTTCTTGCAATTTGACAAAAACCACCACCAAAGTGTTTGGTATTTTTGCCACCGATATAAAACGTAAACAACAACAATTCAAAGCCGCCATTTGATCGTTGTTGTTAATAATTACATATTTTGTTAAAATTTTCACAAAACCCGCACTATTTAAATTAATTTCTAATTAAATTAGTTTTAATCAAATCAAGAAATTCGCGTTAGTTATTTTCGTTTTCGCATTAATATCAAACTAACCGAATATTTTTTTTTCGTTTGTTTTGACTATTCTTCTTGCAAAGTGCATTGGGTTTGTATGTATGTACGTATGTATATAAATTACCATCCCGTTGGCCAATGCACAGTAGGCACATATATACATATTTGTGAACAAATATTTTGTTGCACAGTGGGCACATACATACATTTTTGTGAACAAAATATTTTATTACACAGTGGGTAAAAACTTATTTTTAGCGGTCAAATACATTATTACAATATTAACTGACATTAATTCATTAGTGCACGGTGAGCATTCAAATCATTTTGTATATAATTTATTTTACTAGTAAATTATTTTCAATAAATAAAACATTATTTTTCGTTTTAAATAAATTAATTTCAATAAAGTTTTAATGACTAGTATAAAAATGACTAGTAAGAGAAGGCCAAATTCACCCTGCAAAGCCGAAGAGCTTGAGCAGTTGAAGCATCAACGATTTCTAATGAAATCTAATATAATTCGGATAAAAACGGCAATGCAAGAACAAATTATTTCAATAAATCCAGTTGAATTGGAGTGTCGGTTAAACATTTTAAATTCTTGATTGAATTTTTAGACCGTAGCGATGTTTTCCGAGGGGAATTAGAGGAAATCTGCTTTAGTGCTAAATCTTTAATAATGACTGCATTGAGTAAACAAAGAAAGTCTAGCAGTAATGATGTCACTTTAAATTGAAAAACTCCAAAAAGCTCAAACTAAAATTTTGCGACAAATTGCCAAAGCTCCTTGGTATAATAATAATAATAATAATAATAATAATAATAATAATAATAAAAATAATAATAATAATAATACAAACAAACAGAGACTTTACCCAGAAATACAAAATGAAGCTAATGTTTCACCCTAGCATTTTGGGAAGAAATTTATTAAGACCTCCGAATCTTCACGTCATGAACGTTTTCAATAATATTCCCAATATATTGGTTGATATGCGTGTCTATTTTTTGCCAATCACTGGATTCATTAGTTAAAGTTAAATTTATAAATTTGTTTGAAATTATTGTTATATCAAAGTTAACTTAGATGATTCAATAAAACAGCGTTAGATAAAAAAGAATTTAGCGAATTGGGACAAACAAGATCTCATCAATTTGCAACAGTAGGAACTCCGCGAGGAGGAGGTTTGTCTTAGCTCTTGTGGGTCCTAGTAGTGGACCATATACTTCAAGCGAAGTGTCAATGTGCTACACGAATGTCGTTATTTATTTATTTTAAGAGACTGCGTCCTAGCAAAAAGGGAGTTCTTATCGACAATAATTCAAAAATTATATTACTTTAAACTAAAATGAAATCCTCAAACTATTAAAAATTTGTGGATGATTAATTGCAGTTTAAGTACTGTTTAATGAAATATATAAAACAACGTCTCCAACATTAATGAAAGTGTATAATAGTAATAATAAGCTCTTAATTGATCGACAAGAATTTTGGATTACAAAATTGTTTATTGACATATATATTCGTCCCGCTCTTTTCTTATAAGTTTCTACATTGTACATGGTTTGTCCCTAAAATGTTACAACTGTTAACATATTTAAAATGTACACAGTGAAAAGTGTAGCGTTTTAGGGTAGGTTACATACATATGATACGTAACAATATAAAGGAAGGAATGAGAGATAATGAGATTGATCATTGCGTAGTTCCGTTACCATGCTGTCATTTTTATTGTGACGTTGAAAGTTATTCTGCTCATGTTCTGCTAAATAGAGTTGGTAATTTTAATTTCTGTTTAAAAAAATTTTTGCTGCCAGCAAATCGAAAAGCTTGCAAACTCAATATTATTACATTATAAAATCAACTAGTTTTAAAAAAAATCGTTTGTAAATAAAAGCAAAAAAAATTATGTTCAAGCCAACTGTAATGTTCAAGCCAACTGGCATTAATTTGTATTGTATCTTAAATTTATTACAGCCGTGTCTGGATATAATGAACTAATTATTGCAAGGCCTGTTCACAGTATTGAGGTTGTTCAATATATCAAGGTTCAAATTTTTACTTAAAAACTCATTTTATTTGCTCAAAATGCCCTTTGTTTATATCAATTTAAGAGATTATTAAAATAAATTAGTAGGAAAACATAAGTGTATGCTTATTGAAAGAATTGGCAAATAAAAGTTTGCTTCTAGCGTTCACAAAGTGGCTTTTGAACCACAATTTGTTTGCACTCGACAAAAATCATTACCACTAAGGTCACGAAACAGCTGATTTTGTATCAATCAACAGCAAAAATACAAATTAGAGGAAAAACCTCTTTTATTTTAGATATCTTTTTATGTTTTTTTTGCTTTTTGCTTGAATTTGCATACATAATTTTGGTCACTATTTAGAGGTTTCCGATAATTCACTATTTACGGACCTATTCCGGAAAAAACGTATCAATCAATTGTCACGAAACAGTTGATTAAATTTTGTTACCCTAATTTGATTTTGGTATTCTGGCAAAAAGGTATCACCGAAAAAGCTTAATCAATTTCACCTTCGTGGTGAAAGCTTTTTAGGACTACTGTGACTGAAATATGAAAAAAGAAGAAGAGAAAATGAAAAATATTTGTTTTTGCATTAAAATTCCACATTGATGCTATAGAATCCTTTCCTATTCATGTAAAGGCTGAGTAGGTTCCATGCATCGTTTGCTGGTGGTGAAATTATGCCAATATGCGTGCAATCGATGGCTCCAATCGTGTCCTAGATACCGAAATGGTTGTGGAAACTAATAACAACTCAATTAATATCCATCCAACAATAATGACATAAGTATTTATACTAACCCTGTCTTTGTATCAAGTAGTTACTCAGTCGTCATTGGAAATTGTATATTGTTGGACTTAATTTTTATTATGAGTTGGGAAAAGTAATGCAATGAACTGAATACCGACGGTTGGCTCATGGATATTGCGAAATTGTACACATTTTTGATAAGACCCATGTGCATAGAAAGAAAGCGCTGCCAGGAAACGAAGAGAGAAAGTCATTGACGACACCTGAGCATCATGCGGTTGTAGATCCTGAATCAGACTCCGGCAGAGTATTTTATTGTTTCGAAAATACTGAACAAAAGCGCTGTTCAGCATGCTGAATGGGTCGCTGCTGTCTCGCAGATGCTTGAGAAGTCGCCTCCTTTCAACAACTTCTTTTTTTTTGCAAGAATCGCTGCGTAAATCACTAAAAACTATTCCTCCATTTTTATTGAAAATAAAACGTATTTTTGTTACCTACTTTATTTTCCGTAACAGTTTTTGAATCAATTGACACCGAAAAAGCTTTTAAAAATTTGACAGAATACCAAATACAATCAATTGTCACCTTAGTATCAGTTGATACTGTGGTGACTATTGATACTGTGCCAGAATAGGTCTGTTAGTGTACTCCAGGTTAAAATTTGGGTCTTCACTATATCGAGGAGTCCACTATATAGAGTGTTCACTATACCCAGACACTACTTTGTTATTTTAAAGGACATATGCCGCTTTGGTCATTCTTGTCTGTCAAATGATTTTATTTTGAAAATGAATCGTTTTGTTTTTTGTTATTGTGTTTTTGGGGTTTTTCGGCATTCATTTTGTAAAAGCCAACATGTAAAACCAATAAATTTTAATTTTTATTGTATGTATTTCCCCCAATAAATTTGGACTTTTATTTCTTTTTCATATTGAACTTTCTCCTAATAATTTTAAGATGCTTTTTCACAATGATTGATTTCGTGTTTTGGAGACGACCCTCCAAAAAGCGCTTGGAATTTTCATACACATGTTTGCCATAACGCATTGGTATCCGTGACTGATTTTATATTTATAACTCTCGGAAAATGACTGCATCTACATTACTGAATTTTCATACAGCTCCAGTCCTGTAGTATTTTAGACTTCTTTAATACCTAAAACTGCGCTTGTTACTATAGAAAATTTTAGGAGGAAATGGACAGATATTTTGAAAAAATATTATTTAAATTAGGTCTGAAACGATCATCATATTCCGCAGGGATAGATAATAGAATAAACTGAAAACAAAAAATCATTTACATGTATCTAAAATGTGTTATTCTGTAATATTGTTATTATTATATAAAAAGAAGGGTAACACTCTAATATATGATAATTTGGGGATATACCCGAAAAGCTGTTGTTCCCAATATAACCTCGTTACCTGTATTGTTTATAGAGAGCTTAAGCGTTTTCAAACCCATAGGTGAGGCGAGAGATAATGTATATGTTTAGGCCAACCGCCATAATTTGAATTTGCTCTTGTTTAATTTATAATATTTTTGACCACTGCAAATCTGTTATATTTGCTTCAATTTTAAATTTTATGGTTTTATGATATTTTTTGTCATTCTCTCATCTCACCGAATGGCTTATAAATTCAGTAAATATTATTTTAATTAGGTCTGAAACGATTATTACATTCCGCTGGGATAGATAATAGAATAAACTGAAAACACAAACCATTTACATGTATCTAAAAGGTGTTATTCTGTAAAATTTTTATTATTATATAAAAAGAAGGGTAAAACTCTAAAATATGATAATTTGGGGATATACCCGAAAAGCTGTTGTTCCCAATATACCCTCATTACCTGTTTTGTTTATAGGGAGCTTAAGCGTTTTCAAACCCATAGGTGAGGCGAGAGATAATGTATATGTTTAGGCCAACCGCCATAATTTGAATTTGCTCTTGTTTAATTTATAATTAATTTTAGTTTCAAATTTAAATGCAGATGGCGATATTTTTGACCACTGCAAATCTGTTATATTTGCTTCAATTTTAAATTTTATGGTTTTATGATATTTTTTGTCATTCTCTCATCTCAACGAATGGCTTATAAATTCGGTAATCAATAAAATTTGCAGCTGATTTTTTCAATTATAAATTGCATTTTATGTTCTTTATTTTTATATTACTGGGACTTGCAACCGGTATAATTATTGCGAGCTGTATTCTTTTTTGTCTTAAATTGGAACGTCTTATTAGAAGAATTACCCTCAACAACCGCAATTTTTTTGGTCCTTCGAGTCGGATTGCAGAAAAGTCGCCATTTGGAAAATTAAAAACAATTTTTGAAAATTGTATTTCGCTATATATCGCTATTCAAAATATATCAGGTGCGTTACATTTTAAGTGGCTTTAAAGTGCGGTAGTATTGTGCTTTTGGTACAAATTTAGGTTTTTGCGAGAATACACTTATATTCATCAGCTAAGTTAACTTTTTGGCACAATATAATCAGTAGTGTTTTCACGAGATTAATTTCCTGTTGGGATATTTGAAATGACGTAAACAAAACTATATTTTTCCTGGTTCGATTATAAAAACGAAATACAAAAGCACGAGCACTCTTAATGCTTTCGTCAGATGAAAAACGATCTAAAACGTCATCATAATTTGTGTAGAAAGAAAAATGTGATTTGATTGGTTTCTGTTCTTCTTCAGTCTCAATTGCCTCTCTATTTGCAAAATTTTGACAATTGCATTTATCTAATTTAAGCCAGGTGGGGCCTTCCAACCACAATTTATTGTTAAAAAGGTCTTGAGCTAAAACTCCTCGACTTCCAAGATCTGCTGGGCTATGTTGTGATGTAGCAATAAAATTGTCCTCGAAACTAATCTCACATGTGGTTCTAAATGTTTGTTTTAGAATTTCTTCTAATTCCCAAAATTTCGAAATCTGTTTATCGAGAGAAATGTTGTTAAAGAACGCTACCATTGTAGATGAAGGAGCTGTTTCGTCAAAATGCCAACCTTTTAAATTAAGTTTAAATTTAAGAATATAACTAATATTTTTGTTTGAGTATGAAATTAAAATGAAATGCGCCAATGAAGGCTTTTTTACCATATTAAAGTAACTGTTAGTTTTAAGAAATAAAAAACACTCATCGATCAATTTTTGAAGCGAACGCACGGCCTTTTTTTTATCGTTTCTCGTTACGGTTGTTTGGCAGAAAATATTTGAAGTGAATATTAAAACGAAAAAATACTTATTTAAACTAATATAAAACAATACAAAACATAGTTTAAAATAACATTAAAAAAACAACAATTAACATATTAATAAAAACAAAAAAAGAATTTCCAGAACTTCAATTTGCAAAAACTATTCAAATTTTCATGGCGCCCGAGCAGGGACACTAAGTGAAGCGCTCTATATTTAATAAAAAAGTTTAAATAAAGTGTTTATTTTGTTGCCAAACATCCGCGCGCGTTCGCAAACTTTCTGTGCAAACATTAACTTTTCGTTTCGCTACACCCCACCATTTTTCGTTTAAATTAACAAAATCGGTTCGGTTAATTATTCACGAACTGACGGACATTTTGCTGCTGCTGAGCCGCTATCACCACTTGTCCAGGAAACCGAACATCGTTGGAGGAAGATCATGCCAAGGGAAGTGAAGTCAAGAGATAACTCTCCCAATTCAGAGGTATTCAAGTGCGAATAATTGAAAGGTGTTTTTAATAAATTTAAAGAAATTTGTGAAATTTATTGTTTTCGGTACTACAATTTTCAGCACTAAACACTTTCAATTCTTGGCATTTTCTTGCAATTTGACAAAAACCACCACCAAAGTGTTTGGTATTTTTGCCACCGATATAAAACGTAAACAACAACAATTCAAAGCCGCCATTTGATCGTTGTTATTAATAATTACATATTTTGTTAAAATTTTCACAAAACCCGCACTATTTAAATTAATTTATAATTAAATTAGTTTTAATCAAATCAAGAAATTCGCGTTAGTTATTTTCGTTTTCGCATTAATATCAAACTAACCGAATATTTTTTTTTCGTTTGTTTTGACTATTCTTCTTGCAAAGTGCATTGGGTTTGTATGTATGTACGTATGTATATAAATTACCATCCCGTTGGCCAATGCACAGTAGGCACATATATACATATTTGTGAACAAATATTTTGTTGCACAGTGGGCACATACATACATTTTTGTGAACAAAATATTTTATTACACAGTGGGTAAAAACTTATTTTTAGCGGTCAAATACATTATTACAATATTAACTGACATTAATTCATTAGTGCACGGTGAGCATTCAAATCATTTTGTATATAATTTATTTTACTAGTAAATTATTTTCAATAAATAAAACATTATTTTTCGTTTTAAATAAATTAATTTCAATAAAGTTTTAATGACTAGTATAAAAGTGACTAGTAAGAGAAGGCCAAATTCACCCTGCAAAGCCGAAGAGCTTGAGCAGTTGAAGCATCAACGATTTCTAATGAAATCTAATATAATTCGGATAAAAACGGCAATGCAAGAACAAATTATTTCAATAAATCCAGTTGAATTGGAGTGTCGGTTAAACATTTTAAATTCTTGATTGAATTTTTAGACCGTAGCGATGTTTTCCGAGGGGAATTAGAGGAAATCTGCATTAGTGCTAAATCTTTAATAATGACTGCATTGAGTAAACAAAGAAAGTCTAGCAGTAATGATGTCACTTTAAATTGAAAAACTCCAAAAAGCTCAAACTAAAATTTTGCGACAAATTGCCAAAGCTCCTTGGTATAATAATAATAATAATAATAATAATAATAATAATAATAATAATAATAAAAATAATAATAATAATAATAATAATAATAATAATAATAATAATAATAATAATAATACAAACAAACAGAGACTTTACCCAGAAATAGAAAATGAAGCTAATGTTTCACCCTAGCATTTTGGGAAGAAATTTATTAAGACCTCCGAATCTTCACGTCATGAACGTTTTCAATAATATTCCCAATATATTGGTTGATATGCGTGTCTATTTTTTGCCAATCACTGGATTCATTAGTTAAAGTTAAATTTATAAATTTGTTTAAAATTATTGTTATATCAAAGTTAACTTAGATGATTCAATAAAACAGCGTTAGATAAAAAAGAATATAGCGAATTGGGACAAACAAGATCTCATCAATTTGCAACAGTAGGAACTCCGCGAGGAGGAGGTTTGTCTTAGCTCTTGTGGGTCCTAGTAGTGGACCATATACTTCAAGCGAAGTGTCAATGTGCTACACGAATGTCGTTATTTATTTATTTTAAGAGACTGCGTCCTAGCAAAAAGGGAGTTCTTATCGACAATAATTCAAAAATTATATTACTTTAAACTAAAATGAAATCCTCAAACTATTAAAAATTTGTGGATGATTAATTACAGTTTAAGTACTGTTTAATGAAATATATAAAACAACGTCTCCAACATTAATGAAAGTGTATAATAGTAATAATAAGCTCTTAATTGATCGACAAGAATTTTGGATTACAAAATTGTTTATTGACATATATATTCGTCCCGCTCTTTTCTTATAAGTTTCTACATTGTACATGGTTTGTCCCTAAAATGTTACAACTGTTAACATATTTAAAATGTACACAGTGAAAAGTGTAGCGTTTTAGGGTAGGTTACATACATATGATACGTAACAATATAAAGGAAGGAATGAGAGATAATGAGATTGATCATTGCGTAGTTCCGTTACCATGCTGTCATTTTTATTGTGACGTTGAAAGTTATTCTGCTCATGTTCTGCTAAATAGAGTTGGTAATTTTAATTTCTGTTTAAAAAAATTTTTGCTGCCAGCAAATCGAAAAGCTTGCAAACTCAATATTATTACATTATAAAATCAACTAGCTTTAAAAAAAATCTTTTGTAAATAAAAGCAAAAAAAATTTATGTTCAAGCCAACTGTAATGTTCAAGCCAACTGGTATTAATTTGTATTGTATCTTAAATTTATTACAGCCGTGTCTGGATATAATGAACTAATTATTGCAAGGCCTGTTCACAGTATTGAGGTTGTTCAATATATCAAGGTTCAAATTTTTACTTAAAAACTCATTTTATTTGCTCAAAATGCCCTTTGTTTATATCAATTTAAGAGATTATTAAAATAAATTAGTAGGAAAACATAAGTGTATGCTTATTGAAAGAATTGGCAAATAAAAGTTTGCTTCTAGCGTTCACAAAGTGGCTTTTGAACCACAATTTGTTTGCACTCGACAAAAATCATTACCACTAAGGTCACGAAACAGCTGATTTTGTATCAATCAACAGCAAAAATACAAATTAGAGGAAAAACCTCTTTTATTTTAGATTTCTTTTTATGTTTTTGTTGCTTTTTGCTTGAATTTGCATACATAATTTTGGTCACTATTTAGAGGTTTCCGATAATTCACTATTTACGGACCTATTCCGGAAAAAACGTATCAATCAATTGTCACGAAACAGTTGATTAAATTTTGTTACCCTAATTTGATTTTGGTATTCTGGCAAAAAGGTATCACCGAAAAAGCTTAATCAATTTCACCTTCGTGGTGAAAGCTTTTTAGGACTACTGTGACTGAAATATGAAAAAAGAAGAAGAGAAAATGAAAAATATTTGTTTTTGCATTAAAATTCCACATTGATGCTATAGAATCCTTTCCTATTTATGTAAAGGCTGAGTAGGTTCCATGCATCGTTTGCTGGTGGTGAAATTATGCCAATATGCGTGCAATCGATGGCTCCAATCGTGTCCTAGATACCGAAATGGTTGTGGAAACTAATAACAACTCAATTAATATCCATCCAACAATAATGACATAAGTATTTATACTAACCCTGTCTTTGTATCAAGTAGTTACTCAGTCGTCATTGGAAATTGTATATTGTTGGACTTAATTTTTATTATGAGTTGGGAAAAGTAATGCAATGAACTGAATACCGACGGTTGGCTCATGGATATTGCGAAATTGTACACATTTTTGATAAGACCCATGTGCATAGAAAGAAAGCGCTGCCAGGAAACGAAGAGAGAAAGTCATTGACGACACCTGAGCATCATGCGGTTGTAGATCCTGAATCAGACTCCGGCAGAGTATTTTATTGTTTCGAAAATACTGAACAAAAGCGCTGTTCAGCATGCTGAATGGGTCGCTGCTGTCTCGCAGATGCTTGAGAAGTCGCCTCCTTTCAACAACTTCTTTTTTTTGCAAGAATCGCTGCGTAAATCACTAAAAACTATTCCTCCATTTTTATTGAAAATAAAACGTATTTTTGTTACCTACTTTATTTTCCGTAACAGTTTTTGAATCAATTGACACCGAAAAAGCTCTTAAAAATTTGACAGAATACCAAATACAATCAATTGTCACCTTAGTATCAGTTGATACTGTGGTGACTATTGATACTGTGCCAGAATAGGTCTGTTAGTGTACTCCAGGTTAAAATTTGGGTCTTCACTATATCGAGGAGTCCACTATATAGAGTGTTCACTATACCCAGACACTACTTTGTTATTTTGAAGGACATATGCCGCTTTGGTCATTCTTGTCTGTCAAATGATTTTATTTTGAAAATGAATCGTTTTGTTTTTTGTTATTGTGTTTTTGGGTTTTTTCGGCATTCATTTTGTAAAAGCCAACATGTAAAACCAATAAATTTTAATTTTTATTGTATGTATTTCCCCCAATAAATTTGGACTTTTATTTCTTTTTCATATTGAACTTTCTCCTAATAATTTTAAGATGCTTTTTCACAATGATTGATTTCGTGTTTTGGAGACGACCCTCCAAAAAGCGCTTGGAATTTTCATACACATGTTTGCCATAACGCATTGGTATCCGTGACTGATTTTATATTTATAACTCTCGGAAAATGACTGCATCTACATTACTGAATTTTCATACAGCTCCAGTCCTGTAGTATTTTAGACTTCTTTAATACCTAAAACTGCGCTTGTTACTATAGAAAATTTCAGGAGGAAATGGACAGACATTTTGAAAAAATATTATTTAAATTAGGTCTGAAACGATCACCATATTCCGCTGGGATAGATAATAGAATAAACTGAAAACAAAAATCATTTACATGTATCTAAAATGTGTTATTCTGTAATATTGTTATTATTATATAAAAAGAAGGGTAACACTCTAATATATGATAATTTGGGGATATACCCGAAAAGCTGTTGTTCCCAATATACCCTCGTTACCTGTATTGTTTATAGAGAGCTTAAGCGTTTTCAAACCCATAGGTGAGGCGAGAGATAATGTATATGTTTAGGCCAACCGCCATAATTTGAATTTGCTCTTGTTTAATTTATAATATTTTTGACCACTGCAAATCTGTTATATTTGCTTCAATTTTAAATTTTATGGTTTTATGATATTTTTTGTCATTCTCTCATCTCACCGAATGGCTTATAAATTCAGTAAATATTATTTTAATTAGGTCTGAAACGATTATTACATTCCGCTGGGATAGATAATAGAATAAACTGAAAACACAAACCATTTACATGTATCTAAAAGGTGTTATTCTGTAAAATTTTTATTATTATATAAAAAGAAGGGTAAAACTCTAAAATATGATAATTTGGGGATATACCCGAAAAGCTGTTGTTCCCAATATACCCTCATTACCTGTTTTGTTTATAGGGAGCTTAAGCGTTTTCAAACCCATAGGTGAGGCGAGAGATAATGTATATGTTTAGGCCAACCGCCATAATTTGAATTTGCTCTTGTTTAATTTATAATTAATTTTAGTTTCAAATTTAAATGCAGATGGCGAAATTTTTGACCACTGCAAATCTGTTATATTTGCTTCAATTTTAAATTTTATGGTTTTATGATATTTTTTGTCATACTCTCATCTCATCGAATGGCTTATAAATTCGGTAATCAATAAAATTTGCAGCTGATTTTTTCAATTATAAATTGCATTTTATTTTCTTTATTTTTATATTACTGGGACTTGCAACCGGTATAATTATTGCGAGCTGTATTCTTTTTTGTCTTAAATTGGAACGTCTTATTAGAAGAATTACCCTCAACAACCGCAATTTTTTTGGTCCTTCGAGTCGGATTGCAGAAAAGTCGCCATTTGGAAAATTAAAAACAATTTTTGAAAATTGTATTTCGCTATATATCGCTATTCAAAATATATCAGGTGCGTTACATTTTAAGTGGCTTACAAGTGCGGTACAATTTACAATGATTTATAGCTTCGCCAATTAAAATCATTATTTTGAAAATTTTCGTTAAATAAAAAAATATCCGTCTCGCAAAATATTTGCAAGTCAAAGGGTTTAATACTTTGATATTCGGACAGTGCTCTTTCGTCTTTTTATCACCTGCTCCTGTCTCCACTCATTCTTAAAACAAAGATTTTGATTTCAGTATTTTTTTTATTTGCATCTTCCCCCGCTTTCACATTCTTTCGTTTGCCATATTCGGGTCGTTCTATTTATAATTTGTCGCGTTCGCATTGTTAATTTCGGTAAAATTAATAAAAATTTATAAATACCGACAAGAATCGGCAAAAGGTGTTATTTGTTCATTGAAACAATAAAAAACAAATAAAAAGTGAGATAGACAGACAGTCCGCAGAAGCAGCAACAATGGAAAAAGTTAATCCAGGTTACATTTAAATATATATTAATATTTATTGGTATTATTTGTGTAATTAGTGTTTTGTAACACTTTATTATATTATTTTAAATATTGACACAATTTTTCATTTTCATATGTTTTGCTGTTCATAAATCAGGGTTGCAACTTTGTTTATTTTGAACATTTAGAAATCCCAAAAATTATTCCCAATTCTCTAAAAACTCAATTTCTATTAAGTTAATTTCGAGTAATTTGAACCAAATTTTTGTACACTGAACAAAATTTGTACACTTGGAATATTTTTTAAAATATTTTTATAAGTTTTGAAAATATTTGGTTTTTTTATTTTTTTTGGATCTTTATCTGTTTTAATTTCTAAAGTAAAAAAAAATTATTTTCCTATAAATTATAGATAAAAATTTTTATATTAAGTTTGAATTTTGAAAATTTTTGTTTTAATTTTTAAATTTTGACTGTTTTGGCGGAGGGCTTGTTCGTCTCCGTTCTAGGGGTGGGCTGGTGTTGAGAAAACTTCTTTTGCGTCGAAAAAGGAAAAAAAGCTATTTTGTTTTCGTTTTAATGAAAAAGGGTTCTTTATTCCTCAATGTTCGGTTTTAGAATAATAAAATTCAAAATGGTTAGCAAGCATGCTGCCATATCAAAAATAAAATAAAATCTACTAATAAAATTTTAACTTAACGACGTTTGGCGTGAACATTGCCGCCCGCCTTGCAGCATAACTGCAATTTAAAATTCAATAAACATAAAATATTTCATTTTAAATTCTAAGAAATATTTAATCTGAAACAATAATAATCTCTAAATAGCGTTGTACAGATTTTCTAATTCTGTGGTTTGGTTTATATCTTCTTCATAAACTTCAATTATTCAAAAAAAGTCAAAATTCAAAATATATTGTAATATATGGGGTTGGTTTTACAAAACCAGTTCAATAAAACCACGTTACACTGGGCTGGAGCCCATAACTGCATCGCTATGAGCGAACCAGATCCTTGTTTAATCCCTTCCTTCAAGATTCTCGGATAAATGGATTGATAAAAGGTATAATCTGCCAGTATCATATTGTAGAACTGATTCTTCACGAGAGCATCGACTGAACGCTACGAAGTCACGCTCTTGTAATCGTGACGGACTTGCATATTCACGTTTTGTTTACCAAAAACACCAATCAACGTTACGGTTGTGTATCGGTCTTAACCTTCACCAGTCGTTTTCAACTTAAAACGGTCGACCAAGACACTGGAAATGCACGAGTTCTGGCTACATTGCTCCAGCATAGCTCTTACTTTTTGATTCCGTCCACCATTCGCTAATATTGTAACTACGGCCGTGGGTGACAACGTCGTGATACGTTGCAACGGAGCTCTTTCTATGACCAATACGTTCTCGCGCATCTTGGGGTCTTGTCGATCGCGAATTTTTTCTTCGGCCTCTGTTCATCATTATTGCGTCGATTTGGACCAATGCGACATTGCGCATATTGGGGCCCGTAGGAACGCTTTGTGTTTCGTCGTTTTCGGTCAATGCGGTCTTGCGCATCGTGTGACCCGTCGGAGCGCTGATTATTGCCAACGGACCTTGCGCATCATAGGGCTTCGAGCGTCTTTTATGTTGAGGAGAGCCAATGCGACCTTGCACATCTTGGGGCCCATCGGTGGTTTCCTGGCGATCTTGTTGAGGCGCGATTTTGCGCACTGGCTTTACTCCCAAAGGTGGACGAAAAGCGCTCGAATCGACAGCGACCCGCTGTTGCGACCACGATTGGGGCGGACTATGCTCGACGCTATTGGCATCATCGTTTTTGGCTTCTTCATCGGCGGTACAAAAAAACGGACACGGGGATATTGAGGGCATCTCGCTCGTATCATCGGTCAGTTGATCTACATTCATGACCCGATTTCTCCATCCACCAAGATTTCGCTTGTCACTGCGTTTTGTCGAAAGCTTGCGGTATGCATACTTATCATGCAGCATGCTATGATGACTTTCGCTACAAAACTCACATCGTACTTGACTCCGGCATCGACTAACTACATGGTCGGCGGACAAACAATTAGAACAGTAACGATAGAGTAAAACTGTACGCCGCCGTCTCTCGTAGTTCATCTCCTTAAATTGTCTGCAGAACCGAAGTGGGTGAGACCCTTCGCACACGCGATTCGGGAAACCCGAGCTGGTTCTTTTCGGCGTAAAGTTGTTGCAACGACCCATGGTTATTATTGAACTGAAACATGTGATAGATTTATTTTTTAAGAGCTTCATTCGTCGGAAGTATGCAACTCGGACTCTTTGATCTTTACCTACATAAACTTTTGCCACTCTACCTAATCTCCACTCGTTCGGGGTTAAATTTTCTTCTCTAATCGCAACCACATCATTTACTTCGCAATCTTTATTCGGATGTGTATAGTGGTTACAGACTTATTATTGAGAATAATTTAAAAAAGTTCGGAATTCGCTACTAAGGTTTTTAGACGTTCCTATGAAATAAGTTCCATTGTCCGAATAAATACGAGCGGGACAACCTCTTCTTGAACTAAACCTTGGAAATGATGCCATAAAAGCAACTGTAGATAATCTACTTATTGCTTCAAGATGAATTGCTTTCGTCGCAAAGCACATACATAACCATTAATAATTAAGCAAGCGCAGCCAGTATAATTTTTAATTTCAAATGTACCCGCAAAGTCAATCCCTGTAGTTGTAAAGGGTTTTGCAAATGTAGTTCGTGATGTTGGTAAAGCGGCCATAACTTAAGAAATAGTTTCTTTCTATTTATTACACAAATTTTGCAAATATTAATCACAGTTTTAATTGACGTTTTAACTTTCAATATAAAAAATTCCATTCGTACAAGTCTCCTGACAAATTGATTTCTACCATGCAAGGAAATCGAATGAATAAACTGCACCAACAACTTTAAAATTTTGCCTTTATATGGTAATATAATTGGAAATTTCTCGTTGTAAGATATTTCGGAAGCTAACGATAATCGCCCATCACTTCTCAAAATTCCCTTTTCATCAAGAAAAGGCTTTAGAGTTAGTTTTGTGCTTTTGGTACAAATTTAGGTTTTTGCGAGAATACACTTATATTCATCAGCTAAGTTAACTTTTTGGCACAATATAATCAGTAGTGTTTTCACGAAATTAATTTCCTGATATGACGAAATTAATTTGAAATGACGTAAACATCACTATATTTTTCCTGGTTCGATTATAAAAACGAAATACAAAAGCACGAGCACTCTTAATGCTTTCGTCAGAGATGAAAAACGATCTAAAACGTCATCATAATTTGTGAAGAAAGAAAAATGTGATTTGATTGGTTTCTGTTCTTCTTCAGTCTCAATTGACTCTCTATTTGCAAAATTTTGACAATTGCATTTATCTAATTTAAGCCAGGTGGGGCCTTCCAACCACAATTTATTGTTAAAAAGGGCTTGAGCTAAAACTCCTCGACTTCCAAGATCTGCTGGGCTATGTTATGATGTAGCAATAAAATTTTCCTCGAAACTAATCTCACATGTGGTTCTAAATGTTTGTTTTAGAATTTCTTCTAATTCCCAAAATTTCGAAATCTGTTTATCGAGAGAAATGTTGTTAAAGAACGCTACCATTGTAGATGAAGGAGCTGTTTCGTCAAAATGCCAACCTTTTAAATTAAGTTTAAATTTAAGAATATAACTAATATTTTTGTTTGAGTATGAAGTTAAAATGAAATGCGCCAATGAAGGCTTTTTTACCGTATTAAAGTAACTGTTAGTTTTAAGAAATAAAAAACACTTATCGATCAATTTTTGAAGAGAACGCACGGCCTTTTTTTATCGTTTCTCGTTACAGTTGTTTGGCAGAAAATATTTGAAGTGAATATTAAAACGAAAAAATACTTATTTAAACTAACATAAAACAATACAAAACATAGTTTAAAATAACATTAAAAAAACAACAATTAACATATTAATAAAAACAAAAAAGGAATTTCCAGAACTTCAATTTGCAAAAACTATTGCAAATTTTCATGGCGCCCGAGCAGGGACACTAAGTGAAGTGCTCTATATTTAATAAAAAAGTTTAAATAAAGTGTTTATTTTGTTGCCAAACATCCGCGCGCGTTCGCAAACTTTCTGTGCAAACATTAACTTTTCGTTTCGCTACACCCCACCATTTTTCGTTTAAATTAACAAAATCGGTTCGGTTAATTATTCACGAGCTGACGGACATTTTGCTGCTGCTGAGCCGCTATCACCACTTGTCCAGGAAACCGAACATCGTTGGAGGAAGATTATGCCAAGGGAAGTGAAGTCAAGAGATAACTCTCCCAATTCAGAGGTATTCAAGTGCGAATAATTGAAAGGTGTTTTTAATAAATTTAAAGAAATTTGTGAAATTTATTGTTTTCGGTACTACAATTTTCAGCACAAAACACTTTCAATTCTTGGCATTTTCTCATTATATTAAATAAAAGTGAAACAACCTAAGTGTGCGATTATTGGTTTTTAAAAAAAAAATTATTTATTTAATTACATATAATTTGCAATTACGCTTTTTTTTGTTTTTGCAATTTGACAAAAACCACCACCAAAGTGTTTGGTATTTTTCTTTGCCGCTCTCTCTCTTTGCCACCGATATAAAACGTAAACGACAACAATTCAAAGCCGCCATTTGATCGTTGTTATTAATAATTACATATTTTGTTAAAATTTTCACAAAACCCGCACTATTTAAATTAATTTCTAATTAAATTAGTTTTAATCAAATCAAGAAATTCGCGTTAGTTATTTTCGTTTTCGCATTAATATCAAACTAACCGAATATTTTTTTTTCGTTTGTTTTGACTATTCTTCTTGCAAAGTGCATTGGGTTTGTATGTATGTACGTATGTATATAAATTACCATCCCGTTGGCCAATGCACAGTAGGCACATATATACATATTTGTGAACAAATTACACAGTGGGTAAAAACTTATTTTTAGCGGTCAAATACATTATTACAATATTAACTGACATTAATTCATTAGTGCACGGTGAGCATTCAAATCATTTTGTATATAATTTATTTTACTAGTAAATTATTTTCAATAAATAAAACATTATTTTTCGTTTTAAATAAATTAATTTCAATAAAGTTTTAATGACTAGTATAAAAATGACTAGTAAGAGAAGGCCAAATTCACCCTGCAAAGCCGAAGAGCTTGAGCAGTTGAAGCATCAACGATTTCTAATGAAATCTAATATAATTCGGATAAAAACGGCAATGCAAGAACAAATTATTTCAATAAATCCAGTTGAATTGGAGTGTCGGTTAAACATTTTAAATTCTTATATTGAAAAAGCTATGAATTCTCAATCCGAGATTGAATTTTTAGACCGTAGCGATGTTTTCCGAGGGGAATTAGAGGAAATCTGCATTAGGGCTAAATCTTTAATAATGACTGCATTGAGTAAACAAAGAAAGTCTAGCAGTAATGATGTCACTTTACGCAGCTCTTTCATACAGCAACATCATTCTAGACTGACTCTTATGCCTCTTCCAAAATTTAGTGGAAAATACTCTGAATATAAAAATCTCATGAGTTTATTTGAAAATTTAGTTCATAATGACGTCACAACTCCAGATATAGAAAATCTCAATCATTTATTTTCTTGTTTATCTGGTGAAGCGCTTGGAACAGTTAAGGCATTTCAAATTTCAGAAGACAATTATCCTAAAGCGCTGTTTAGCTTGAAAAAAGTGTACAACAGCTGTTTAATATTTTTTGATAATATTTCTACACTTTTTGAATTGGCTGAAATTAATAAGCCGTCTGCGTCGGCTTTGTGCTCAATGATTGACACTGTATCTGCCGTGTACGATTCTCTTTTGTCATTAGGTAATGAAAAGGCTATTAAAAATGCAATTATAATTTATTTGGTCATGTCAAAAGTTGATTCAGTGACGAGGTCGAAGTGGGAAGAACAGCTGGACTATGGTAAGCTTCCACTTTTGAGCGAATGCGAACTAGCTCTTAATAAACGTTTTCAGCACATTTCCGCTGAAGAAGCTTCAAGTTCAAAGTTTAAAGCAAATGTTAAACCAAATAATTTCAAGCAAAATTTCTCCCAAAAGAACAAATCCGCCTTTTCGTGTGTTGCTAAACCACAACCGCAGCCCCAAAAGAATTCAAAGTGTGAATTTTGCAATTCGATTGATCACTGGATTTCTAGTTGTCCGTCTTTTAGTGCTATTCCGGTTAATGAAAGATTTTCATTTGTAAAAGGTGTTCCATTGTGCATTAATTGCCTTCGAAGAGATTATATCGTGTCAAGGTGTAAATCTGTTCGTTGTCGTGTGTGTAATCGTTCACATCATAGTCTGCTGCATCAATACACTATAAGCTCTAATCCAAATCCGTTATATGACCAACCTTCGACTTCTCATGCCGCGCAAGCCTCAGTTTCTAATAACCAAGCTTCTACTTTTCATGCCATGCACGGTTCAGTATCAACTGATAAAGTTATTCTTGCTACAGCTGTTGTGCAAATAAAGAGTAATTCCGGTGAATACTTTTTGGCTCGCACTTTACTTGATTCTGGGTCTCAAGTAAATTTCATCACTGAGGAACTCGCTCAGAGATTGCGGCTTCGTAAAGAAGATAAAAGTATTAATTTACTTGGCGTTGGTAAAGCTAATACAACTGTTAAGGCTAAATTAAATGCGTTTTTAAAATCACGGCTAAATAATTATGAATTTTCTGCAGATTTTTGGGTAATGCGATCTATCTCAGCCTATCAGCCAGATCACACTGTAAATACTAGCGGTTGGAATATTCCTTCTAATATTGAATAGGCTGACCCTGACTTTAATAAACCTTAAAAGATAGATTTGCTATTGGGTGCTTAGCAATTCTTTGAGTTGCTTTCAGTCGGTCAAATAAGACAAAGCCCAAATTTTTCAACACTCCAAAAAACACTTCTCGGTTGGATTGTATCTGGAAAATACACTCAAAAACTAAATCCTCATTGCCAAACTTTGCAATATAACTTGCCAATCCGAAGAATTTGCTTCAATCAACGCAACCGTTCAAAAATTTTGGACGTTAGATGACATTCCAAGCAATAAGATATATTTAACACATGAACAACAAATGTGTGAAGATCATTTTATCAAAAAAACTAAACTCTTACCTTCAGGTCGTTTTGAAGTTAAACTTCCTTTCAAATCCGATCCCACATCTCTTGGATTTTCATATGAAATTGCTGAAAGACGTTTTCTTTCATTGGAGAGAAAACTGTTAAAAAATCCAGAGTTAAAGGAAATGTATATGGATTTTATGAAAGAGTATATATCGTTGGGACATATGACAGCGAACGACACTGAAATCCCGAATTCCTCACACTATTTCATTCCACATCAAGTCGTCTTAAGACCAGAAAATACAAGCACAAAGTTGCGTGTAGTTTTCGATGCTTCAAGTCGTACGTCGACTCAGATGTCGTTGAATGACACCTTAATGGTAGGGGCAACCATTCAGGAGGAGCTGTTTTCCACGTTGCTGCGTTTTCGAGTGCATAAATATGCCATTACGGCTGACATTACAAAAATGTACCGTCAAATTCTTGTTAACAAACAAGATCGGAATTACCAGCTCATAGTGTGCAAATGGTATCAAGTTGACGCTTTTAACAGCAAAGTCAAAGGTTGCACCTTTAAAAATAATAATACTTCCTAAACTAGAACTTTGCGCAGCGCATCTTCTTGCCAAGCTATGGACAAAAATTTCGGCAATGTTGAATCACAAAATTGAGCGCATTTATTTCTGGTCAGACTCAGAAATTGTTTTAAATTAGCTCAAGTTACATCCATCAGTGATGGAAACATTTGTAGCAAACAGGGTATCCGAAATACAAGGGTGGTCACAAGATGCTTCATGGCGACACGTTCCAACGAAAGAAAATCCTGCTGATATAGTTTCTAGGGGTTGTAACGTTGATGAACTAAATAATTCCATTTGGTTTAATGGTCCAAAGTTCCTCCTGAAAGATATCGCGGATTGGCCCGTAAATTCACATTTTACATTATCGCCTGAAGATGAAAATGAAGGTAAACTAAAATCACGAACAGTTCTCGTAGCAGTGAATAAAACTCCGAGTAGTATTATACGACTTGTCAACAAACTCTCGTCACATTTCAAATTACTTCGCATTTTTGCATATATTTGGCGATTTATCAGAAGATGTAGAAATAAAAATTAAATTTTTTCGACCATTCCTACAGCTAAAGAGTTGAAATTTGCGTTGCTTAAACTTGTTGAAATAATTCAACATGATGAATTTGGTGAAGAAATTAAAAAATTAAAGAAAAATACCGCACTTTTACCCCATTTACAAAAACTCAATCCATTTTAACATGAGTTTACAAACGAAAATACCTCGATAACATTACTTCGAGTTGGCGGTCGTTTGTCTAATGCACCTCTTGCGTATGATGCAAAATTTCCGATATTATTATCGAATAATTCTCACTTTATTAAAACGTACCTACGGAATCTGCACATAAGAAAACCGTACGGAATTGTGTACATTGTTTCAAGTATAAGCCTAAATTAATGTCCCAGATCATGGGAAATTTGCCTGCTGACAGACTTAGAGCTTTAAGCCCATTTCTAATATGTGGCGTAGATTTTTGTGGTCCCGTATATACCTCTTTAAAAATTCGCGGTCGACCCCCAATAAAATCGTACATAGCCGTCTTTGTTTGTTTCACTTCCAAAGCTGTGCATATTGAATTGGTAACTGATCTCTCTTCCGACTGTTTTCTTTTTGTTCTTAAAAGGTTCATTGGACGCCGCGGGACGCCGAAGAAGCTCTACTGCGATAACGCGACGAACTTCGTAGGCGTAATGAGGAAATTGCAAGAATTTCGGGAGCAGTTTCTGAGCGAGAAGACCGCATTACAGCAGTACGCAGCAAAGACGGGCTTCCAGTTCGCCTTTATACCGCCAAGAGCGCCGCACTTCGGCGGACTGTGGGAAGCAGCGGTGAAGTCAGCGAAGTCGCTTCTGCAGCGAACCGTGGGGAACGCGTTGTTAACAGCGGAAGAGCTAAGCACCGTTCTCGTGGGTATCGAAGCGGTACTAAATTCAAGGCCAATCACTCCAATGAGCAGCGATCCAAACGACTGGGAGGCGCTAACTCCGGCGCATCTGTTAATCGGCGGACCACTGACAGCTCTCCCGCCAGAACCAGTTCCAGACAAGATAATGGCTTGCTTAAAGAGATGGCAACTTGTCTCCTATCTCAAGCAAGAGTTCTGGCAGCTATGGTCGAGAGATTACCTACTGAGTCTGCAGAGTCGCAACAAGTGGCTTCAGGAACAGCCCAGCCTCGCCGTGGGGCAACTCGTCGTGGTCCACGAAGACAACACGCCTCCACAGCAGTGGACAATAGGACGAATAACAGCGGTATTAGAAGGGCAGGACGGAAAGGTCAGAGTCGCAGACGTCGCAACTAGAGGAACAATACTACGGCGACCAATTATTAAGTTAGCAGTTTTGCCAGTAGAGGATGGTTGAAGCCTTATAGTCCTTCAACTCGGCCGGTGTTTCGTCACAATGCCAACCTTTTAAATTAAGTTCAAATTTAAGAATATAACTAATATTTTTGTTTGAGTATGAAGTTAAAATGAATTGCGCCAATGAAGGCTTTTTTACCATATTAAAGTAACTGTTAGTTTTAAGAAATAAAAAACACTTATCGATCAATTTTTGAAGCGAACGCACGGCCTTTTTTTTATCGTTTCTCGTTACGGTTGTTTGGCAGAAAATATTTGAAGTGAATATTAAAACGAAAAAATACTTATTTAAACTAATATAAAACAATACAAACCATAGTTTAAAATAACATTAAAAAAACAA
Source organism: Suillia variegata (assembly GCA_949127995.1). Lineage (NCBI taxonomy): Eukaryota > Metazoa > Arthropoda > Insecta > Diptera > Heleomyzidae > Suillia > Suillia variegata. The sequence goes on from OX421842.1 coordinate 20,814,255, forward strand.
CAATTAACATATTAATAAAAACATAAAAGAAGTTTCCAGAACTTCAATTTGCAAAAACTATTGCAAATTTTCAGGAGCTTTATCGTAAAGTAGTGGACCTGTAAAGATCCATCCAAACACAGTTTCTTGAGCTATAAGGGAACTTAAAATATTTCTCTTAATTCCATCTAAATATATAATGGGGTATATATCGCATCCAATAAGTATGTCAACTTGTTCACTTTTATGGAAATTAACATCCGCTAATGGTATGTCAGGTAAATTATCGAAAAGAGCGTTGTCAATAGTGCTGCTTGGTAGATTTCCAGTTATTTGGGGAAGAATGAGAGCCTTTGTCTCAATTTTCAAACTATTATTTCGTGAAGAACCTATCACTAAGCTGCATGATTTTCTGACTTGGGCCGAAACTATATTGTTAAGTTCGGATACCTGAGCATTAGCATTATGAGCGGGAATTTTCAAACGATTTTGTAACCGTTCTGAAATAAATGTACCTTCAGATCCCGAATCGATTAAGGCACGAGCCGGAAAAACAGATCCCATGTGACATACATTCAACATGGCTGTTCCTAAAAGCACACTTTTTCTACCAGATGCAAAACAAGCTGTAACATTATTGGGACTAGACTGTGGAGTGGACTGTATTTGAGGATTTCCGTTGGAACCATTTGAACCGGATGGACTGAAATCATTAGGTCTAGAATTTGTCGAAATATTTGCAGAAAACTGCCTATGTAAAAGCGAATGATGTGGTCTTTTACAATGACTACAATTATAACTACTTTTACAAACTTAAACTAAATGTGAGTTAGCTAAACAGTTTAGACACAAGTGATATTTTCTAACTGCAATTTGTCTTTCGTTAACATTCATATTTAAAAATTTAGGACAATTTTTAATAACATGCGGTCCAGGAGCAAAGTTTAAAATTTGGATTCCATAAATTCGCATGATGAATGTTAACTTTCCTATTTGATAAATTCCAAGAAGTTTCTTTGGGTAATTTGGAAGCAGTTGATTTATCTACATGAGAATCTTTTAGATCGGACACAGTTTCAAGTGTTTGAAAACGACATGTCAAAAAACGATTTAAATTTTTTACAGCACAGCAGAATAATATTCAAAAGCAAATTCTTTTGGAATGTAGTTTGGGACCAGTTTGGGAGAGTGCCAAATAAAATAAAACTCTTTTTGGTTTCTTTCTTGCTTATCTTTTATAAGCCAAACCACTTAATTTTTTGCTTTATTTTTTTCATATGAAAATCTATGCAATGCACCTTTTTTTTCTCCAAGCGTTGAGTATAAAGTTGACAGCGATAGCACTGCAGTGGGGCTCTTCCAAATTGATGCAAATCAGTCTCTTCCTGTTTATTCGGTTCGAAGGACCACAAAATCTTCGGCGGAGGGCTTTTTCGTCTCCGTTTTAGGGGTGGACTGGTTAAGCGGAAACTTCTTTTACGTCGAAAAAGAAAAAAGCGGCTATGTTGTTTTCGTTTTAAAGAAAAGGGGTTCTTTATTCCTCATTGTTTGGTTTTAGAATAATAAAATTCAAAATGATTAGCAAGCATGCTACCATATCAAAAATAAAATAAAATCTTCTAATTATATTTTAACTTAACAACGTTTGGCGTGAACATTGACTAAACTATCAGTATTATGGGTGCTTGGGACAATTTTGAAACCGCTTACGAAACGATTTTTTAATTTGAAGTGCAACTTAACCGCATTGACCGAGACAATCATACGGAATTTCATTTAGATGTTCAAAACGCAAAGTTAGCAGGATTTTGGAAAACTTTTACAGAGTCTTTTCAAGACTATTTGCATGAAGCTAGAGCTTTTTCTGGTGATGAGATAGAAAATGAGATAGCAAAGATCAAAATTGCTTCTCAGCTTATCTTACTTGTTCTAGAATGTTAGGTGAATTTTCAAATTTAGTGAGGACTATCGCTGGTCATCAACAAAATCCCAGCACATCACCCATTGGTAGCTCGACGGTCAGGATGGAAGGAATATTATCTGGTATTGCACCGACTTCGGCTGCACATTCACCTTTGGAATGGCAGCGTCGTGTTATGACTCAGACAATCCTCTCTTATTAGGCACTTACTATTTTTTTACCCACATCGAGTATCTCCGACCTCTCAAGTTCTGCAGTCATCTATTTTTCTCAAACACCTTATATCTCTCAAATACATCATTCATCTCAATTCTCTCAAAAATATCAACCATCTCAAGTCTCACAACCGTATCAGGATTTTGAAGTACGTCTACCACCATGCGATACTGAAATTTTTTAGTGGTATTATCTTTCATGGCCAACATTTCGAAATATGTTTACGGCTATCTAAGCTATGAATTCACGGTTATCCCCAGCAGAAAAACTATATCATTTAAATCAAAAAACTAGGGGTGCGGCAAAGGATATAGTAAGTAAGTCTCCGCTTACGAATGATGGGTTTGCTTCAGCTTGGCAAAATCTATCAGATAGATATGAGAACAAACGTATCTTAGTAAATAGCTAACTCAAAATTCTATTCAGTCTTCCATATATTGTCGTTGAATCTGGTAGTGAGATAATAAAACTACAGAGAGAAATAAATAATTGTATATCAGCACTCAAAATGCATCATATAGACATCGGCAACTGGGTTGCTATCTTGGGTTTTCTTTGTTCTATCCGACTACCTGGAGCCACGCTTTCATTATGGGAACAATCAATCGAGATGAGTTCGGATATTCCGCAGTGGATCTTTATGGCTGCATTTATTACTAGGAGATTTAGGAGTATCATCGTCAAAAACAATTATAAAGAAGCCTCCTGTTTCGAAAACTTTTACTTCGAATAAAAATGTAAACACATTCCAAGGAAATGTTACCAGTTCGGATTGTCGATTCTGTTCATCTTTAAAATCGTGTCCTAAAATTTTAAATTTGAAACCAGTTAATCGTTTTTGGCAAGTTAAGAAATTAAAGTTGTGTTTTAACTGTCTCGCACATTTACATATGATAAAATAATGTAAAAGGACATACAACTGTTTTGATTGTAAGAAGCGGCACCACTCACTTTTACATCGTCAGATACTCCCTCTAGCTCTCAAATTTAGTTGAAGGCAGTTCTCACGCCTCAAATCCTCTTTAATCCACCACAAATGCTCTCAGTGCAAATACAGTTCACTAAAGTTTCAAATGACAGTCAGAAATTACAATCAGCTTTCGCAACTTCGGTCAAAAACGTTTTAATAGGCACGGCTTTGGGAAATATTTGCCACTTAAGTTTCGTTTATATAGCCCGAGCATTAATTTACGCTGGATCTGAAGGAACTTTCATATCTGAGCGGATTCAAAAGTTGCTAAAGCTACCAGTTAAGCCAGTGAATGCTAAAGTATCGGGTATGAATAATGCAATTTCCGCTCGTGTAAAAAAAATGCAATTTTGTATTAAGTTCGCCCACTAATCCATTACTTAAAATTGAATCTACTGCATAAGTGATTCCACAGCATACTAGAAAGCTTCCCACCACTTCGATTGATCTTTCGTTTGGCGATAATTTTTGAGACAGCTTGTTGATGTCAATTTCGCAAAAAGTGATCAAGTAGACGTTTTGATCGTTGGTGATTTATATCCAACAATTGTTCTCGAAGGCCTCAAGAAGAACATTTTGAGTTCTTTGATAGCTCAAGAAACAGTTTTTGGTTGGATCCTCACCGTTCCTTTCCTAAAAAATGATGTTTCGAGTTTTTCAACTTGCGTATCCTTTTTTTTTAATGAAATTTCATTAGATAGACAGACTGCGCACTTTTGGGAGTTGGATGAATTTTCTAAAAATACATTTTTGAGCGAAGATGGTAAAAATTGCGAAGAGTATTATAAGAAGATTACAAGAAGAGATTTCTGTGGTCGTTTTATAACTTTGCTGCCATTTAAACCTCAATTTTCACAAACTGTGGTTTTGGGCCACTCTCGCAATATAGCCCAGACCCATTTTTTGAGAAATGAAGCCAGTCTCTTACGCAATCCTGTCTTTAAAACTCAGTATGACCAAGTGGTAAAGGAATATCTTGATTTGAACCATATGCATAAGGAATCAGCACCAAAGGCTGAGTACTCCCAAACTCATTTATATTTACCACATCACGCAGTGATTAAGCCAGAGAGTACTTCTACGAGAGTTCGTGTCGTTTTAAATGCATCTTGCCGAACTTCGAAAGGAGTTAGTTTAAATGACGTGCTCAATATTGGTCCTATGCTACAAGCTGATTGTATAAACTTCTAAAAAGCACCAAGAAATGTTTGGTGTTGTTTGTAGTTTAATAAATGTGAACAAAGCGATAGATAAGCAGTATCTAGTCAGCAATAATCTGTCTGGTCATTTACTTAGTGATCAGCCAGTTTATTTAGGTTACAAATCTTATCCTAAAAGATGTGTCTGGTCGTTTTCTGATCAGCATATTTATTTAGGTATGATTGTTTAGGACGCTTGACTATCGGCTGATAATAAAATAACTAGTAGTTATATTAGACTAGAAATAAGGGTAGTTTTTAGAGTTTATAAATAAAGGGCTTCGGTAAAACGAAGCCAGTGTATTTTTAAATGTGACTCAGTGAATGTGTATTTTATTAAACGCGTAGAGTGTGTACGAAAGTGTTTTCTAATGTGTTAGTGGAGCGGGAACGTGCTAACATTCAGGATTTATTCATTGGTGACCCCAGGAAAGGAACGCGGTAAGTTTTTTTTTTTAATTATTTTAATATAAAAAAAGTTTTTCTTTATTTTGGAAAAGTGAAATATAAAAAGAGGCACTCAGGAGTTTAAAATAGATTAAATAAATATAAGAAAATTATTTGGAAAAGGAAAAAAAATTTATTTTTTCTTTTTATTGGGAATTTGCGTAGAAGGAAAAGTAAAAATTTAAAGTTTTCTTTAAAAAAAAATTTAATAACTTTAAAAAGGATTAAACAAAATGACAAAATTGCTTAATCAAACTGAGCTACATCAGGTTGTGAGTGCTCAAACTGAATTTGGAAAGTTGATCACTTCAATATTTAACGACCTGTCGAAAGATTTGGAAGTTATGTCGGAGGACAAGACAGATACTCAATTAAAAGAGTTGATGTCTGCAAATGACGAATTCAGTAGTAATCACAACCTGTTAGAGCGCCAGTGGGATGAAGTGAAAAAGACAGATTACAGCATTAAAAAATATTTTGCGAAAATTTCTTCCCTGTATTTTGAATGTATTGACAAGATCAAGTCAATACAGATTAAAAGAAAGGATGGGGGAGTGGTTAGTTCGGCTAGCGGTCGAAAAAAGGTAGGAACCTCGGGGATAGTTAGGAAATTTCGATATGCAGTAGATACGCTTCAAGCAAAAATAAATTCCTTTAATAGAAATGGAGTTAAGTTTGAAATAGTGGAGAAATTCTACGTAACAGCAGAACAAATTTATTTATCATATATTGAAGAACACGAGGATGATGATCTCACAGAAATTTTTTATGAGTTGCAGAGGTTATATGAAGAGGCATCGGAGGGCTATTCTCACGAGGAACAAAAATCTGATAGTTCTATTATAATTTGCATTTTAAAATGCCATCCTGTGTTTTATGGCGATTAAGTACAATGTAACTCATTTAGGGAACTGTTTATACAACTGATAGATTTGACAAACATTTCAGCTACACAAAAGATGTGTGTTTTGAAGTCCAAGTTGAGAGGTTCCGCTGCTAGTACAATAGCGATTGCATGGAAATTATTGTCCGAAAAATATATATCAGCGCGCCATAACGGCAGTATGTTTTAAAAATTTGTTAGATGCACCTTTTGTTCCATCAAATGCAAATAATGTGAAAAAATTTCAGGACTTAATACTGAAAAGTTTACAGGTACTTAGGGCAACTAATTTGTCGGCAAACGAGTTGCTTCAAGCTTTTGTCTGTTTCATGTTGTCAAGAAAGATGGATGATATTTTACGTATGCATTTTGAAACGTTTTTGGCAAATTCAAAGAAATTCCAAAAATCGACGATCTAACTAAATTTTTAGATCAAGTGTTTTTTGCATTAGAGGCAAGTAAAACGCCGTTTGTAATAAAGGAAAATTTGATTAACTGCAGTACTTTCGTGAAGAAAGCCGAGAGTTTAATAAAAATAAAATGTCTGATGGGATGTGAAATTACACATTTTCCATCACAGTGTATGAAGTTCAAGGATTTATCAGTAAATGCGAGAATTAGTAAGGTATTTGAATACAAATTATGTGGAAAATGTTTAAATGGTGGACATTTTAAAAGAAATTGCACATTTTCCGTTTGTAAAAAATGCAACGGAGATCATCATGTACTTCTGCACACAGATAAACCGCAAGTGTCTGCTAAAAGTGCAATAGTAAGAAGTGGTAAAAACAAAATTAATAAACAAATTCTTTTGTCGACTGTCATTCTCAAAGTTAAAAATGTTCGAGGTAAGTTTGTTAAAGGTCGTGTTTTATTGGATAATGGATTACAGGTTAATTTAATAACAACAAATTTAAAAAATCAGTTGGGCATTCAAGGAAATATTGAATGTTTTACAATTGAAGGTGTGGGTGGGAGGAAATCTGAAGTTAATGAAAATGTTGCAATTGAGATTCATTCTTTAGTTTCTGATTTTAAAAGTCAAGTTAGTGCTCTAGTGGTTCCAAAAATTGTTTCGAGTTTGCCTTCACAACAAATCGTAAGAGGAAACATTCCGGAAGGTATAAAGTTGGCTGATCCAAAATTTAATGTTCCAGGTAAAATTGACATGTTGTTAGGTGCTGAAGTGTTCTATGCCTTATTGAAAGAAGGTCGACTGACTATGGATGGTCAAGGTGTCATGCTTCAAGATACAGTTTTCGGTTGGGTAGCCTGTGGGCCAGCAATTGTGGATTCGTCCGTAATGTTTTGTGGAATGATAACATGTGAGAACAAATTAAGTGAACAATTAAAACAATTTTGGGAATTGGAAGAAGTTCAAAGTAAAAAATTACAAACTCAGGATGAAGTTAAATGTGAAGAGCTTTTTCAAGAGAGTTTAAAAGTAGGTAATGATCGGAATTTTATAGTTGCATTATCATTTAAAATTAACATTGACAAATTGGGAGATTCGTCGATGCAAGCCGAAAGAAGGTTCTATTCCTTAGAAAGAAAGTTGAATACAAATAGTTCACTAAAGGAACAATATGATGAATTTTTGTTTCAGTATCTTGCTTTAGGTCACATGAAAGAAATAAAAAATGTACACGAGTTAAAATCTAAGGTGGCATGGCTTGTTTGATAGTGGGGGATAACGGGCTTACAGGACGGCTCTCCGTAACTCTATCGAGCATGCAAGTCGGCTTCCACCTCCACGTGGTGCCTCCTGGTAACCGAGTCCGGTCATGTTTCGGGTCGGGCCAACGGAAGCGGCGACCTCCATCTTCCCATATTTCCTCAACCCACTTTTCATTTCACCTCCCTTAACTTATTCCCCCCCCTAAACCAGGGTGTGACGCGTTACCGTGCCCATTGGTGTTTGCAATCAGGGGTAACAGATTGTATTTGTACGGTGCCTATCCGATACCAGGCCGCCTCGGATAGTAGCTCTGGCCTTACCGTAGTAAATGAGCTCTGCTGCGGTGGACTTTTCTTTCCCTAATCTCCATTTTGATCGCCGAGCTTGGTCTTTGACCCGGCGAAGCTATCGTAAGAAACAGATAATTATGAACAAATTAAACTCAGCCTCGGATTTATCCACAAAGACCCCCCAGTCTTCAGACATGCTGTCAGAAGACGCCCTTTTGGCCTCCAGTCAGGAGACCATAATTGACGACGGCAATCCTGGTACCAGCCATAGTACCTCGGAAAAACCGTCAGTAAAAACTTCAGGGAGTAATGGTGCCAGCCATAGCACCGTGAAACCTTCCACATCAAAAAAAACAAAAAAATCCTCCGGTACCCTTGTGAAATCAAGATACCAGAAGGCTCTCTATATTCTTAGCAAGATTGCAAAGAATGAGGCCGCTGGTATCTCTGATAAGCGAGATCAGGAGGACAAATTGAAATGTACCGCGATGGTCGAAGAGTTCAAGAGAAACCAGGCCATCAAAGCGTTGGAGGTGCCGAAAGCGGCGTCGAAGAGGAACCTTTCTCTCAAGGAATCTACGCAAGACTCCAAGAGGGCCAAGGTCTCCAAAGCGGCGTCGAACTCGGCTTCCTCCAAAAGGACATCCAAACCATTCAGCGAAGTTGCAAGGGATCCGCTTCTTCTGGCACTGATTGATGGTAAGACCAGCAACGGCAGACGCATCAATGAGATTTGGGGTGAGTTGGAGGCCAAACTTGCTGAAGACGTAATGAATTACGTCCTCTGCAACAAGGATGGTCCTCTTTCTGACTTCGACTCCTCGGAGATAGTCAGAGGCTGTAGGGTAATTAGATGTGGGGACGCGTTTTCCAAGGAATTCCTTGAAAAAAGCATTGCCAAGCTCGGCAATGTCTGGAAGGATTTGAGCATCAAAGCCATTCCAGTCAAGGACATTCCAAGGCAACCGCGTGCTCGTATCTGGTTGCCCAAAATGAAGTTGGATAACGCGAAGCTGATCGCGTACCTAAAACTGCACAACCCAGAGGTTCCGATGGATGAATGGTTTGTCATCCGAGCTGAGGAACCTCACAAACTCAGCATGTCCTTCCTTTTGTCAATCAGCGGGGAAAGCCTTGCCCCGCTTGAAAGGTTGGACAACAAACTTAAGTTTGGCGTCAGGCATGCGAAACTTAAAATTTTCCAAGGCAGTGTGGACGACCCGGGCGAGATTGGCGATGCGAGCAAGCTTCTCGATGAGCTTAGCATCGTCAAGAATGCCACAACATCCTGATGCTGAATGTCGTGCAGATTAATTTGCAGCACTCGAAATGTGCTACAAAGAATCTGATTGTCTTCCTCAGGGAGGGAGGCATAGACATCGGCATTATCCAAGAGCCCTGGGTGAACAGTAGCAGCATCAAGGGTTTCACGGATAGCAACTATCTACTATACTACAAGAAAGATGCAGGTAAACCTAGATCTTGTATTATTATTAAAAAACACATTAAAGCATTTCTTTGCAGCAGTTCCAGTTCCGCTGATCTGACAGTTGTCAGGATCGAACTAGACGGCGGTAAAAAAATAGTGGTAGCATCCGCGTACATGGCGCATGACCTGCCTGCTCTACCAGACGAAGTGAGTAGGCTTGGACAAAGCCTGTGCAGGAATGAAACCTTAATTTTAGGTTGCGACGCCAATGCCAGACATACGCTTTGGGGTAGCAGTGAAATAAATGACAGAGGTGAGTCACTTTTTGATTTTATTACACAAACTAATTTAGACATATGTAACCGGGGAAATTCTCCCACCTTTATCTTTCCGAGTACGGATGATTTCATAGGATGGGAGGAAGTTCTCGATATCACTCTTACCAATCTCAATGCCGAGATCAAAGTAGAAGGCTGGAGAGTATCTAGTCAGCGATCCTTTTCTGATCATGCCTGGATACTTTTCAGTCTTGATCTCAAAGTTGATGCCCCACCTATTTATAGGAATCCAAGAAGGATTAACTGGGAAAAATTCCGCAATTCCGTGAACTCCTCTTTAGGCAGGTATTCACCCATTTCTTCATCCCCTTCTGAACTAGATGATAGAGCAGGAAAATTCGAGAAAGCATTTAGTTCGGCTTTCATGAACTCATGCCCTATCACTCGCAGTAAGAGTAAATTCCCGTCATGGTGGAACAATGACTTGACAGGCCTTAGGAAGCTTGTCAGAAAGGAGTTCAACGAGGCGTATATACAAAATTCCTGGCACTCCTACAGAGAGTGTCTTAAAACCTACAAAAAGGCGATCAGATCGGCGAAAGCTAGCTCTTGGTCAAATTTTTGTGAATCTATCGAGACTGTCAAAGACTCTGCCAGACTTAGTAAAATCCTGTCCAAAGAACACTCGTGCCCATCCTTTATCAAAAAGATGGACGGGTCTTGGGCTGAATTTCCTAATGAATCATTGACTGCCCTTATGGATACCCACTTTCCAAGCGGTGATGATGAGATGAATCTAACTACTCCAGAAGATGCACAGCGCGGCAATTTCTCTGTTTTAGCTGACTCTCTCATCACTAAGGAACGTATTATATGGGCTGTCAAGAGTTTCTCTCCTTTTAAATCTCCAGGCCCGGATGGTATACTTCCGGTCATGCTATGGAACCTCAGAGACACAGTGGTCCCATGTCTGGAGCAACTTTTCAAACAAAGTATCACTCTCAGCTATATTCCCTCAAGTTGGAGGAACGTTAGAATGGTCTTTATTCCTAAGGTTGGTAGGCGTGGACATGAGTCCGCGAAGGACTTTAGACCCATCAGCCTGTCCTCTTTCGTACTTAAAACATTAGAAAGAATCATCGACTATCATATTAGACTTTCACTCTCAGATGGAGGGTTTTCGAATTCCCAGCATGCTTACCTCAAAGGTAGATCCACTGATACGGCACTACATGAGGTAATCCGGGTAATCGAAAGGTCTATTAACTCAAAACAGTATACTTTAGGAGCCTTTCTGGACATTGAAGGCGCTTTTAACAATGTTAGCTCTGAAGCCATTAAAAATTCTCTGATAGAGCATCAAGTAGATGCGGGAATTGTATACTGGACTATGTCCATGTTGCAGTCTCGGGTGATACAGGCGAATTTGGGCAATTGAAATATCACTAAATCAGTCAACAGAGGTACCCCCCAGGGAGGGGTTCTCTCACCACTTCTGTGGTTGGTTGTTATGGATGATATGCTAAAATCTTTTGAAAAATCCGGTATTAAAGCAGTTGCGTATGCCGACGACGTTGTGTCGGTCTGTTTCCGTCCGTCCTTAGTGAAATCATGGGCAGGGCGCTGAGAACACTAAGCTTATGGGCCGCTAGGTGCGGCTTATCAGTGAACCCAGTGAAAACAGAATTACTACTATTCACCACTAAAACCAAGATACCTCAATTCAACTTACCAGTTCTAAACGGACAAGCACTTACTCTCTCCACCGAAGCCAAGTATCTCGGTGTTCTTCTTGATACAAAGCTAAATTGGAAAAATAATATTATACTGCGAGTTAAAAAAGCCTGCATTGCTTTTTATACATGCAATAAAATGTTTGGCAAACGTTGGGGTCTCCAGCCAAAGATGGTACTCTGGATGTACAGGGCTGTAGTTCGACCGATTCTAACCTACGGAGCTCACGTTTGGTGGCCAGCGTTTAGTAAAAATTATAATATAGTAAAATTAGGAAGAGTGCAACGATCCGCATGCATTGGCATAACTGGGGCTCTGAGATCCAGTCCCTCAGATGCGCTAAATGTACTTGTGCATCTTCTTCCCATTGATCTTCACATCAAATTTGTAGCCGCATGCACTGCAGCAAGACTCAATGAAGTAGGGTCTTGGCAAGCTAGGACATACGGCCACAGCAGAATTTTAGGTACACTACCTAAGGAGGTAGTACCTGTAACGACTGACTACATTTCACCGAAAATAGTTCTTAACAAGAACTTTTTACACAGATTTCCATCCAGAGAAGAATGGTCATCTAATAGTGTAATCGACAAATTCGGCGTTGCCATTTTTACGGATGGCTCCAAGATGAGTTGTGGAGTTGGCGCAGGTGTTTTCTGTAAACACCTTGGTATCTCTAGATCTCTTAGACTTCCTGATGAGGCCAGTGTGTTTCAAGCTGAATTGATTGCTATCTTAGAAGCTTGTAGCATTATTAGTAGCAAACTAACTCGTAAAAAGAACATAGCCATATTCTCTGACAGTCAGGCAGCTATTAAAGCATTGTCCTCTAATGTTATTACATCAAAATTAGTTCTTCAAGGCAGGAATGAACTAGATCTTCTCGGTCACAGACATAGAATAAACCTTATCTGGGTTCCAGGACATAGGAGCATAGTAGGAAATGAAGTGGCCGATGACCTGGCCAGGAAGGGCTCTGCATCGGCGCTGGATCTGGCTGTTCCGGTTCCGGTACCTATAGGCAAGGTTAAATCTGAAATCTGCAATTTCTTTCTCAATAAAGTCAAGTCTATATGGAAAAACACCGCAGGATGCGTTGTATCCAAAAAGACTTGGCCGAACTACAACCTTTCAAGATCCCTTGAACTCATTAACTTGAGGCGTCGAGACATCGCGCGGATCACATACATCTTCACTGGACACTGGCCTATTGGTGAACATGCCCGCAGATTGGGAATTCCCTATAATGTCCACTGTCGTAGCTGCAAAAACACCAGTGAACCAGAGACACTGAGTCACTTCATCTGCGACTGTCCGGCTTTAGCAAGAGTCAGACTTCGTACACTCCACTCCGCCTTTCCAACCTCATTAGAAGTCTTATCTGACTACCCACTAATGAACATTTTAAAATTCCTCAACAATTCAGGATGGCTCCAGCATTGATCCCTCCCCGCCCCTTCAGGAGATCGTGGTAACAAAACGGCATTAAGTATGCTACTTGTACTGGTGGAGTTCCACTAGTTTTCTCGCCACTTATACTACTACTAAAATCTAAATATTATTTACCCCACCATTGCGTGTTAAGGCCAGAAAGTACGACTACAAAATTGAGAGTCGTATTTGATGCTTCTTGTAAAACTTATAATAACATTTCGTTAAATGAAATGTTGTTTATTGGGCCGAGATTACAGGAAGACTTATTTAATATTTTGTTACGATTTAGAAAACATCGCTATGTCTTTTCAGCCGATATTGAAAAAATGTATCGACAGATATGGGTAGCAGAAAATCATCAAAAGTTTCAGCTGATCTTTTGGCGTTGGAACCCAAAGGAAAGTATTAAAACTTTTGCTCTTAAAACTGTAACATATGTGACATCGGCAGCTCCGTATTTAGCTGTAAAATGTCTGCAAATGATAGCCGACTTAGAAAAAGATAAAAATTCGGAAGGGGCTAAAATAATTAAAAATGATTTTTATATGGACGACTTAATTACTGGTGGAGATTGTCTAGATTATGTGGTGGAATTACAAAAAGAAGTAAACAATAGTTTACTTAAATATGGATTTCCGCTAAAGAAGTGGTGCGCAAACCATGTAAAATTGCTTAAAAATATTCCAGTTGAAGATCGTGAAGTAAGACTTGATATTGGAATGGACAATGCGAGTTCAGTAAAGGCATTAGGTGTAGTGTGGAATCCTGCTTTAGACGATTTAGGACTTAAATGCAATTGGGAAGGGAATGAAAAAATTACGAAAAGGACTATGTATTGTAAAAATATTGCTGCAAAAATTATGGAAGCTGAATATTGATTGGGTTAAAAAGATTCCCAATGAAATTTTAGAAATTTGGAATAAAAAATCAATTACCACACTTGAATAAGTTAAAAATTAAAAGACAAATAATAATAAAAAAATCCCGTAGTGGTTGAACTACATGGTTTTGCTGATGCATCAATGGAAGCTTATGGAGCAGTTGTGTATGTAAAATCGGTAAACGCGATGGGCGAAATCTTAACAAATATTGCAGCGGCAAAGTCTCGAGTGGCACCAGTTAGGATCGAAACCGTACCACGGCTAGAACTTTGTGCTGCAGTTTTGGTAGTTGAATTAATGAAAAAGGTTATTGACAGCTTAAAAATGGAGTTTAAAAATATTTACTTTTATTCAGATTCCGAAATAGTTTTAAGTTGGTTAAAAGCGGATCCAGCGTTGCTAAAAATATTTGAGTCTAATAGAGTTAATTTTATACAAGCAAATAGTAATGTACAAAACTGGAGACATGTAGGAACAAAGGAAAATCCTGCTGATTTAATATCTAGGGGATTATTTGCGGGAGAAATAATTAATAACACATTATGGTTCGAAGGTCCGACATTTTTAAAATCACCAGAAAATTATGTATCAAATTGGCAGGTAATAAGAGATCTTCCAGGTGTTAAGAAAAGCAAAATAGTTTTAGTAAGTATTACTAATAATTCTTGGTTAGAAAGAATTAACCATAGAAATAATTTTGAATTTTTCCAAAATGTAGTTGGAAGGGTGTTGGAATTTATTAATAAAATTCAGAAAAAACCGATTAAATCAATGATTGAGTATAATAGAGATGCGATTAAAATCATTGTAAAAACAATTCAAGAAAAGTACTTTATGGATGAGAAAAATCTGTTGGAAACAAAAAAGAACCTGCCGGGTAAGTCGAAAATTAAGTCACTTACTCCAATTCTGGATAAAGACGGAATAATTCGGGTTGGAGGCAGAATTCAAAATTAAAATTTGTCATATGAAGCAAAGCATCCAATGTTGCTTCCATATAAAGATGACTGGGTGTATTTATTAGTCATTTATTTGCATAAAAAACATTTGCATGTTGGACCGCAGGGATTATTAGCAATTGTTAGACAAGGGTTTTGGCCATTAAGAGGTAAGCAACTCGTTCGAAAAGTGGTTCATCAGTGTTATAGATGTTTTAAATCAGAACCAAGAACAATTCATCAATTAATGGGAAACTTACCAAAAGATAGAGTGATTAGAACTAGACCATTTTTAAATGTTGGCATAGATTTGTTGGGTCCAATAACTATACACCATAAAGTACGAGGAAAAAAATTAGATAAAGCTTTTGTTTGTGTTTTTGTTTGTTTTGCGACAAAAGCTGTTCATTTGGAAGTGGTATCAAATTTGTCAACAGCAGCATTTATAGGAGCATTAAAAAGATTTGTAGGAAGGCGTAGTTGTCCTTTAAAAATTTATAGTGATAACGGAACTAATTTTATAGGTGCTGCAAATAGTTTAAATGAAGTTTATGAATTATTTAAGGAAGAAAATCACTTACAAATAGTTAACAGTTTTTTTGTTCAAAGACAAATTGAGTGGAAAAATATACCCGCAAGGTCGCCGCATATGGGTGGATTATGGGAGGCGTGTGTTAAGTCGGTCAAGAAACATTTTTTCAGAGTTAATGAAGGTATTATGACATTTGAAGAAATGTGTTCGTTAATGGCGCAAATTGAGGCCATTTTAAATTCTAGACCTTTAACGCCAATATCAGATGATCCTAATGCTTGTCAAGTTTTAACCCCAAGTCATTTTTTAATTAGAGAACCATTTACAACTTTTGTAGATTCTGATGATAATAAAAGTTATCATGGGTTGAAAGATCACTGGAAGGCAGTGCAATCTAATGCAGAAATATTTTGGAAGCGTTGGTCGTTAGAATATTTGTCCGAGCTTCAAAAAAGATACAAATGGCAAAATCCGTCCGATAATATTGAACCAGGGGCACTTGTTCTTTTAAAAGAAGAAAATATTCCTTCAATGAATTGAAGGAGGGGGAGAGTAATAAAGACAACAATTGGAAAAGATGGCTTTTGCAGAATGGTAGACGTAAGAACAAGCAATGGAGTGTCGACAAGAGCGATTCACAATGTTTGTCCTTTTCCTTCTGATAATAGTCATGTTAAAAATGAAGAAAAAAAATTAAATGAAAGACCTATTTTAAATGAAACAAGACGTTCAAAAAGAGTAAAAAATAAAAATGTAATAATGTCAATTCTATCTTTGCTTTGCATATTTCCATTAATAAAAGGACAAGTAGAAATAAGTACTTTTAAATATAAGTCAGGTATATTTTATGAGGAAAGAGAGGTAATTGGGCTTACGAAGACGTCATGGGATATTGTGGTACATGTGAATATGACGGATTATTGGCACTACAAGGATAAATTAGATGAATCAATGAAGCGGATACAACATTTGCAGAACTCGCTAGCGAACGACGTTTACAAAGCGGCAACGGTAAATCAATTGTACTAAATAAACTTCGACGAAAAAGGTTGCCGAGATCACTATTTGCATTCGTTGGCAGTATAAATCATTCATTGTTTGGGCTAATGGATGAAGAACATGCTGATGAGTTGGTGCAGAAAATTCAGGCTAGCCGCTCTAATGAAGAATACTTGCTAAGTTTGGCGCAGAATCAATCGTCTATTCAAGATATGACGGTTGATATCCTAAAACAAAAACATGAGGTCGTATGGAAGAATTTTTGTTTTATCAACAATTCAATACATAAATTGAATGAGGTCGTTAATAAACAAATGGATATCGAACTTTTGCAGAGCGCGACGATGAGTATTCTATTAGCGATAGAATCCTTTGCAGAGATTCAACAAGACATTATTGACGTTATCTGGAACTTGAATGGAAATTTTCTGGTGAAGATATTTCCTTTGCATAAATTTAACGAGGAAATCAAGCTGATAGCATCGAGTATCAGCGAAAATTTGGTGTTACCCGATCTTGACTCACTTGAGCTGGCGAAGGAAGCAAAAACCACTACAAAAGTTACTACAGAATTTATTCTTTTTAATATACGCATTCCACTGATCAATAAAGACCGGCTCCAGGCGTATGCAGTATACTCGTATTCAACTTTCCATGATGGGTATTTTGTCAGCGTGAAGCCTAACTACGAATATATATTGTTGGACGCGAGGAAGACAGTATATTATGGCCTGACCGTTGGCAAACTCGATCATTGCCAACTCATGGCAAAAATGTTGCTTTGCCCACAAAATCACCCGATTTACGGGCAGGTGCTAATTGTGAAATTCAACTATTCCTCAATCAGAGGAAGCTACCCCGTGACTGTGTTGTCAACATTATGCCGTTGCGTAACTTTTGGCGTCAACTACATGCAACGAATTCATGGATATTTTGATGAGCGAACTTGCAGAAGCTGAGGTAATACGTCGTGGAGTACGTCACACGTTTGTTCTCGAAAACCAAGGGTTAATGCGATTGAAACCCGACTGCTATCTTCAATCGGAGGAAGTAAATCTTGTTGCTTATGATGTATACACTTCAAATGCCACTTACATCATTCCGAATATTAATATCACAACGCAGCTACCGGCTTTGAATCACATTAAATTAAAGGGTGATATTGAATCATATCAGATTCCGCACATTCCAGCACTGAATGCAGTTTGGGGATTTCCAATAGACTTGGATGTTCATCATTTGGCGCACTACGTAACGAGTTTAACAACGTGGATCGTCATTCTTTTCGTCATCGCAGCGTTAATCGTTATCTTTCGAAAGATGTGCCGAATATCCCCAACTTTAATAGCAGCCCCTATTGCCTTTCCACGTATAGAATAATTTAAAAAGCAAAAAATAATATTAATTTGGTTTTTTATATATAAAAAAAAATAATCAAGATGAAAGACAATAAAAACTAAAACGTTAACATAAGCAAAGATAGTTATTGGTTAAAAATTAAAAAAAAAATTTTTTTTAAAATGTTATAATATAAATATAAATATATTATTTTGAAAGATTAAGAACTTTTAACGCTTGCAGAATACTAAAATGCTTAATTTAATAAATAAAAGTAATAATTTCGATGTCTCATATAAATTGCAATGCTAAATTAAAAAAAAATAATAATAAAAATATTTTTCATATGATTAAATAGCTGAAATAAAGTTATTTTGTAATGATTTATTGTGAAAATTGAAATGTAACTAAAATTTGAATTTAAAGAATTTTCTAAATCTAAATATTAAATGTCTGTTTTAAATATTGTTTAATTTTATTAAAAGTAAAGTTAATTGAATATGAATAAAAATAATTAAAAGGAAACTTAATGAATTAAATTTTATAAAATAAATGTAATAAAGATTCTAAATTAAGAACTCTTTATTCATAATAAAAACAAAGTAAAGACCCGTACGAATAAAATATTGTCATAAATACAGTTTTAGCAATATATTAATGGAAAAAATGTACACCTAATTATAGGTTTTTAAGTATAATTTGTTTCAAAAGATTACAATCTTTCAACGCGGGCAGTATGTATAAACTTCTAAACAGCACCAAGAAATGTTTGGTGTTGTTTGTAGTTTAATAAATGTGAACAAAGCGAAAGATAAGCAGTATCTAGTCCGCAATAATCTGTCTGTACAAATCTTATCCTAAAAGATGTGTCTGGTCGTTTTCTGATCAGCATATTTATTTAGGTTTGATTGTTTAGGACGCTTGTCTATCGGCTGATAATAAAATAACTAGTATGTTATATTAGACTAGAAATAAGGGTAGTTTTTAGAGTTTATAAATAAAGGGCTTCGATAAAACGAAGCCAGTGTCTTTTTAAATGTGAATCAGTGAATGTGTATTTTATTAAACGCGTAGAGTGTGTACGCAAGTGTTTTCTAATGTGTTAGTGGAGCGGGAACGTGCTAACATTCAGGATTTATGTTTATGTTTATTTAAATATATTTTTTCACTGATATTATGCTTCTTGTGGTAAAGTGGAAATTTTTTCGATATGTGTTTAATGGTGACATCGAGAAAATGTATAGACAAATTTTGGTCAATCGTGAACATACACCCTTTCAACGAATCTTATTTCGAAGTTCGCCTTAGGAAGAAATTCAAGATTTTGAACTAGAAACTGTAACATTTGGCTTAAATTGTGCACCGTATCTGGCAATCCGTACTCTTTTACAATTATCGGAAGAAGTGCAAGAAACCCTCGCCCTAGCAGCTGGCATTCTTCTCCATATGATGTATGTCGAAAGGGCATGACATTTCCACCGCTGTTGAGTCACGCAATGAGTTTATAACAGCGCTTAAATCTGCAGGCTTTGCAATGCGTAAGTGGACCTCATATTGTGAGGAAATTTTGCCTGGTCTTCCTAATAAGCATCTCTTGAATGACGATTTTTTAAAAATTGTAGACTCTAGCAACGTTAAGACATTAGGCTTCCATTGAATTCCAGATCCGATATTTATATTTTACAACAACTCCTTTTGATGTTCGAAAATTATATACGAAACGAGAAGTTTTATCGATTATTGCTCGTTTGTTTGATCCCGCAGGCTGATTATCACACATTGTTATCACTGCTAAGATTCTTAAGCAGAATTTTGGATAACGAAAATTGAGTGGGATGATAACTTACCTAGCAGCATTTTGCACATTTGGCAACAGTTTTTGAAAGTTTATGCCTATATCCATGACATTCATATTCCTCGGTGGATTGATTTTACTCCATCTTCGGATATTCAATTTCACGCCTTTTGTGATGCGTCGGAGGTAGCATATGGAGCCTGCATTTATATTCGTGTGCAGCATTCTCTTTCAACCTGTGCGACCCATCTCTTATTTGCGATATCCAAAGTTGCACCAGTGAATACCGTAGCACTGGCAAACTTAGAACTAAGTGAATCTGCTTTTTTAGCATATATGGTTGATTCTCTGTTGCAATCCATCGGAGTAGGTTATATTGTTGGTCAGATTCTACGATTGTGTTGGCGTGGTTGCAAAAACCACCGTGCCATTGGACTACATTCGTAGATACCACAGTATCGAATATCGTGCAAAAGGTTGATAATTCCCACTGGTACCATGTAGATTCACATGAAAACCCCGCTAATTTAGTTTGTCGTGGAGTTCCACCGCAAGAACTAGTCGATAACCAGAAGTGGTGGTATGGGCCGTTGTGGTTGTCAAGAGAAATTTCGAATTTTCCCAACAATTTTTTTATCAAAAAAATTATTTTACCCATTTTGTAAAGATTTTCTTTGTTGCAGCGAGCACTTATTGTGTTATATTTTTCGGTTTCTATGGCTTTCGGGAACTCGGAGTTCTTTGGATATTTCGAATATCAAAGTTTTAAACTCGACTTATGATAATTTATCAGCAAATTCATTTTTCCTCGGAATATTGTGCTCTATCTGAGAAATGACTAATCGGGCTAATCGGGCTAATCGGGCAGTCTTGCGTCGTTAAATCCCTTTTTAGATAATGATTTTATAATTTATATACAATTTTACCATATAACTGCATTGCTTGTTCTTTTCGTACTAAAATTTCATTGCATAGCGGTAATCAACTCATGTTGAATTTAGTGAAAATGCAGTTTTATATACCAAATGTTAAGAGGATGATTAAGGCTACGATTCACAATTGAAAGACATGTGTAGTACAACGAACAACGACTCGAAATCAGATCATGGCCGCATTACCTCCGAAGCGTGTAAAGTTATCTTGACCATTTTCAAATAGAGGGACCATTTGAT
Source organism: Suillia variegata (assembly GCA_949127995.1). NCBI lineage: Eukaryota > Metazoa > Arthropoda > Insecta > Diptera > Heleomyzidae > Suillia > Suillia variegata. The sequence continues at coordinate 20,834,368 of OX421842.1, forward strand.
ATCAAAAATTATACTGGACGCGCTTGTCTTATAACAAAAGGATATGTTTGTTTATTTGTTTGCTTTGCGACTAAGGCAATTTACTTGGAAGCCTCCAGTGATTTATCAACGACAACTTTTTTTGGCAGCATTTTCTCATATTGTGGCCCGACCTGGAAGTCTAGCGAAAATGTTCTCGGATAATGGAACAAATTTTGTTGGTGCCTCAAAAGCTCTAAAGCAGGATTTTGTCCAGATTCTTTGCTAGTCAAAGATATGCCCATTAGAACATTTATTGGCATTTTATTCCGGAGGGATCTCCACACATGGGTGGATTGTGAGAAGCGGGGGTCAAGAGTTTTACATTTCACTTTAGACGAATTACTGGCAATATGAAATATACGTTTGAGAAATTTTTTACGCTTTTGATTCATATAGAAGGTTGTCTTAATGCACGCCCTTTATCTGGACTGTCCGAAAATTCTTCTGAGTTAGCCCTTTGACTCAGAGAAACTTTTTGATTGGCAATCCATTACTAGCTTCCGTTGAAGCTGAAATTTTAGATAACCCTTTGACTATGATCAATCGTGGACAACGAATGAAAGCCATGTACCAACTATTCTGTCGTCGTTGGAAATCCGAATACCTTTAAGATTTGCATAAAAGGTAGAAATGGAAGTTTTCGAAAGATGACATCAAGGTAGACGATTTAGTTGTATTACGAGATGAAAATCTTCCGCCGAATGATTGGCGCCTTGGGAGGATTATGAAGGTATACATGGGAAGGATAACAGAGTTCGAGTAGCTGATGTTAGGACAATTCGTGTCGTGATCACTCGTTCCATCGTTAAGTTGGTCGTCCTTCCGTCGTTAATTATTTTTTTGTTTTCGTCACGATTTTCAGTATATATGGTCTCAGCAAGGAATTACAAAAACGATCATCGCAACAAAACCACCGTTAAAATGGTGTGTAGGGTCTGCAAGGAGAACCACCCACTGTGTTTTTGTTGTAAGTTTCTTGCGATGACTTACGAAGCACGTTTAAGAGCGGTATTGATGTGTAACGACAGCCTGTTCTTGAGACATGTTTTTAGTAATCACTTAGGAACGGTGTTTGTCCTTAATAAATGCATCGAACATGTTCATTTGAATGTATGTTGGTTGCGAGAGCCTAAGGACTAATGTTGCGTGTGAAGAAAGTTTGAGTGTGCGTATGTGTGATTAGATTAATCTGTGTGCGAGGTTTGAAGACCTTCGTGGCTTTAACGAATCTTCTGCATGGCAACAGATGAAGAATGAACAAAGATAAATTTTTAGAAATAGGTTTCATTTAATTAAACATTTCTTAGAAGAATCAAATTGTAGTCAAAAGTCTTAATCAGCGGTCATACGGTCTACAATTTAAAAAAAAAAATAAAAATAACATAAAGTTATAATTGTGTGCGAGAGTACAAAACGAAAAAAACTGTGTTTTCTGCTAAAACTAACACTGTAAGTGTTGAAAAAAATATAAAAAATTCAAGTGTTTAAAAGAAGTTTTTTTTGTATGCAATATCAACATATTATTTTAATCAAATTTATTTGTTTTTTGTTTTAAGTAAAAGTTTTTTTACGTTATTCAAAAAAAAGGTGTTTAATACAATTCGACGACCCATTCGTATAATACAATACTTTCTACCGCTTATCCGTAACTAAAAAATCTAGTCTTGAGGTGAGGTTTCCTTTTTCTGTTAATGTTTGTTGTTCGATATTTTGTATATCGGTGGCATTTGTTGAGAATAATTTAGATTATTTTTATAAAGAATGTTTTTTGTCAAATAGTTTAGGTAAACCTTACGTAATGAAAAATTTAAATAAGTTGTTTTTTTTGCCTATTTTAATTTCTTTAATAAATAAAAAAATATCTAAGAATAGAGGTTTTTATATATACATGCATCTAAAATGCCACCGATTGTTAGTATGTTTATATGAATATTAACTAAAATTTAAATTTAATTTGCAGGTCCTGTCCTGGCGGGGGATATTCAGTAGGGCCTCAAGTCGAAAGAGATGTTTTTTTTTGCTTAGTTTTTTTGATACAATTTGACGATTTCGGTGTCAAATAGAAAAAAAAGTAAAAATTGAGGGCGTAATAAGTGGGACAATTTTTTATATCCTGTTATTCTTCCCGGTGCATCCCGTTACATGTTTTTTATTTAGCACATCAAGTTTCTGAGCAAATGGTGGTAGGCATAAAAATGATCCACCCTTTTTTTTAAAGTGTGCGTTAAGTTTATCCAACCACGCATATTTTTAGGGAAGTTATCGACAGTGCCAATACAAATTCGGATACCAAAATTCAGATTTTTAGGAGCAATATTTGCCACGTTATCGCATATTTTCTATTTTTTTCAAAGTGGGCGCTAAATTAGTCCAACCTCGCCCATTTTTAGAGAAGTTATTCGACAGTGTTTATACAGATACCAAATTTCAGATTTTTTGGAGCAATATTAGCGAAATAATCGAATATTTTAAGTTAGTTTTGCAAATTGTGGGCGTAATAGGTGGGCGTGGCAAAATTTTCTTTTCCCTAAACCTAAGTTGGCGTAAGCACAGCAACTCTTTAAAATTTCATCAAAATCGGATGAATGGTTTAGACGCCTATTTGGTACAAAGAAAGATAGAAAATTTCATTTTCATATATATATAGATATAAAAGAGTCAAGCAGGTCAATCACCTCTTTACAAAAAAAAAAAAAATTAAAAAAAAAGTACTGCTGCTTTGCCCCTGGAAGAACTGCACCAACAATAATCTTTGCATTGCGCTTCGCACTTAATTTTTCCCGCCGCACAGGCGTACAAGATCAACGGCTAGACGCAGTGAAGCTTTCGTCTTGCACTTTGTGCGTAATTTCTTCGCGCCGCAACTGCGCACAAGACTTACAAATAGCAGCAGAGAAGTTTGCGTCTTGCGTTTTATGCGTAACTTCTTTGCGCCGCAACCGCGCAGTTCTGACCCAGTGGAGATCTCGCTATAAATTTGGTTTTTATATTTTTCTTATTTATTATTAACTTTATTAGTATTAGATTTTTCTTATATTACCTTTATTTTATAATTTAATAATTTTCTTGTAATTTACTTAAATTTTTTATAATATTCTATTAGTTAATTTTAATTTTTTTTTTTTGGACCATCGATTAATTATTGTTTTTGTAAAAACAGTCAGTTTTGTTGTTAAGGCATACAACAAAAGGATTCAGTGTACACATGTATTCTGATTATTATATGCAAGGTAAATAAGTTTGCCAAAAAGGAATTTCTGCATTCAATAATCTAAAGAGAAAAAGTGTGAGAGATTTGAGCCTGTGTGTAAGATAATGAGAGTTAAGTTAACGAGGGAGTATGCGTGGATCGAGAGTGAAGTTTGAGAGAAGTAGAGAGTTTTTTTTTATGTATATATCTATGCCGGTGTGAGTGACTTATCTTAGTTTTCGTCGTATCCATCTATTTTTTTCTCCTTTTGTTTAACTTCAGAATTTTGGCACGAAAATTCATTTTTTTTTTGTATGTGAGTTTATGTGGTACATTAAGGTGACAAGAATCCACCCATAAGCCGGCTAGTAGCCTGGGCCAGCCACCGTGCCAAGACCGCCACCTTAACGTACACCCACTGAGAAAGACTCATTACAGATGTTTCGCTACTGCACGTGCTGCTTAGCACATAATCACCAACGACGAGATTGCCAGAATAAGGGACAATGTCGTTTATGCAGCGGTGACCACCATTCGGAGTTGCATGATCCTGTTCGCTACGTTGCGAAAACTTCTCCTGTACTTCCGGAAAAGGGCCAAGTTCGTCCCAACGCGTGACCAGGACTTTGTAAAAGCTATTAAGGATAATAATAGTGTTGCACCAATTCTCGAATTAGGGGTTAAATGGCATTTTATTACCCCGGCAAGCCCTTACTTCAGAGGAATATGGGAGGCTGGCGTGAAATCAGTCAAGTATCATCTGAAACGTATGACAGATGACGTGAATTTGACGTTTGAAGAAATGTATACTCTGTTGTACCAGATAAAAGCAGTTTTGAATTCTATAACTGACAATGACTAAACAGTACTCCACAAATCTTGTGGATCCTTTAAAAATAACTGGAGGTACAGGACTTGAGCTGCGCAACAACACAGCTATATATCTAGATACCATTGAAAAGGTGGACGTAGTTACATCAAATTGGAATTTAATCGTATTCTATAATTTGACTTCGTACTTTGTGCAAACTGATGGATACCTTTGCAGAGACGTGCAGGTTGGTCACTGCATCATTAGAGGAACGTCACAAGGCGTTGGCATCAAACAATGAGTTATTTGTGATAACAAATAAAAGGAAGAAAAGAACGCATTCGAATTTGTGGGATCACATTATCACGTTTTGTTCGGAATGATGGATGCTGATGATCGATCCGAAATGGAGGACAATATGATCAAACTATTTGACAACCAACTTGATCTAAAGCAGTTAATAAAGAAACAAACATCAGTTGTAGATACAACAGTCAACATATTGAAGAAAACAACACATGAGATCAACGAAAGCTTCAAGAAAATGTACGAGCAATTTCGAACGTTCTACGCAAGTCTACTCAAGTATCGGAACGAAAACCATATTTTATTCTTTTTTCAAATAATGGTTGTTCGAGTTAACATGATGTTAGACGAATGTGAGAAAATCCAGACCTCAATAATCAGTCTATTAATAGACGTGAATCACGGTCGAGTGAACCCAAATTTACTTTTACCGTTACAACTACAGAAGGAGTTGTCGCAGACTAAAGAAAGATTACCAGATAAGCTGACGATACCTGGAAAGCACTCTGGAAATGAACTCAAGGAAGTCTACAATTTAATGACGGCCAAGGGCATGATAGTTGAGTCTCGACTAGATATCAATATAGAAATACCGCTGTTATCTGACGAGTCGTCCACACTCTACAAGCTGATTTCCGTACCTGTAGTCAGCAAAGATGGAATAATAAAAACGAAACTACGGACCGATTACATGGTTTATAATTTCGGATCAAACGAGTACTTCCTGATGACATCACCTGAACTTAATCGATGTAAGAAAAGTTTCGATGGTAATATTCTATATTTTGGAAGCTGGCCATGGAACTCGGGAACAGATAACTCATGTGAAATGTCTACGTTAAGGCAACTTAATAACTCTGAATGCAAATACGAATGGGTAAATATGGAGAACTTTTGGGTCGAGCTTAGCAGCAGCAATAAATGGCTTTAAGGTGTTCGAAAGGCCGAACATTCACCTCGAATGCGGAAACAAGTTACAGGCCAACATAGAAGTTCCTGCGCAAGGGGTTCTTACGCTTGATCCTGGATGCACAGCTCGATATAACGGAGATACGATGTCAGCAACTCAAACCATTCAGTCGAAGCGAGAGATGCAGCTTCAATCGTCAACCTGGCTAACATACATCGATGATATCAACGATTTACAGGTCAAACCGTTAGATTCTACACTGGTAAACAATAGCAGAGAGCTTGACCAACTTAAGACCATGATCGACGCTTTGAAATCCGAGGACGTAAAAAAGAATGACCTTTCAACACGTTACCGGCCACTCATCTTTATTCATCAATTTTTTATGTCTAGTAGTTAGTCTAATATGTTATACAAGAATGATATGTCAGAAAACAAACAACATTGTCGTTGAATTCGCGCCGCTGGTGTCTTCAAATTTTATTAGTTTAACATACAGTCCACGCTGTAAGGACAGCAGGTAACACTTAATTGTTATCGCGCTGTCCTCGTTTTATGATATCATTTTATGACTTTTTTTTACAAACAGTAGTATACGCACAGATATCATAAATATTTGCTATTCGGAATAACACTATTTGCCAGTCGTACGCATCACTAATGCGTCTGGCATTTCTTTATTCACAGTCCCCAAATATTGAAGAAAAAGGATAGTATTCATATTGCTATCACTTGTCTGAAGTAATTTAGTTTTAATGACGGTCGCTTATCACATCTTTTTTTATGTACAATTGTCGCGTCGGCTATATTTAAAGTTAACCTAATGTAACTTAGTTTCAAGAATTTTTGTATAAATACGACGAGAACTCTTAAATAATAATCAGTAATTTACAACTACTCAAAACACACATCAACTTGTTTTATGAGATTGAATTTTATTTACTTATCTTATCTTACATAGCTGTATATTTTATTTATTTTTTATTTTTATATATCTAAGTTTCATTGCAGTGTCACTGCAAGGTGAGCGGTAAACCGCCTTAATTTGAATATGCTCTTGTTTAATTTATAATTAATTTTAGTTTGAATTAATAGAATTGAAATGTAGATGGCGTTATTTTTGACCACTGCAAATCTGTTTTATTTTTATCTTTTTAGAAGCCATTCGGAAATCAATAAAATTTGCAGCTGATTTTTTAAATTATAAATCGCTTTTTATTTTCTTTATTTTTATATAATTGGGACTTACGACCGGTATAATTATTGCGAGCTCTATTCTTTTTCGTCTTAACTTGGAACGCCTTATTTTAAGAATTCCCCTCCACAGCCGCATTATTAGTATACTAAAAGATTATATTTTAAAAATTATATAGAGAGTTTTATTCGATGAGGTTAAAATCCAGAAGAATTGATTTATGTTGAAAGTTAAGCAAATTTAAAAAAGTGTTACAAATGAGTGTGTAGGAAAGGTAGTAAATTGAGTAGTATACAAATTTAGTAAATAATTGACGAGGATAGTTAAGGCTTTTATAGCAAAATATTTTTAACAGTACTGTATTTATTTTAAAAAGAATTGCTCTTTAGCTGGTATCTAAGGTCAATTCACTTAACAATATATTTTTATTGAATTGGGTGGACTTATCAACCTTAATTCGGATTTTATAAAATGAGTTGTCATTACTTAATGTTACATAAAAAAATGTATATTTTAATAGCTCTTATATCGTCAATTGACTTGATTTCAATATCGTTGTATGCCGGGCAGTTTTAAGTGGTCACGGCCGATATTGGAGGTATATCCGCTAGTTTTTAAATTTATATTTTTCGAATACTAAATAATTATTAATAGTTTTTTTTTAAATTACTTACTTCTGATAATTTTAAATGTTCCGGTCGATGTTCTTTTATTTCATTTGTCGATGCAAGAACTTGTTCTGCTAATAATGTTATCTCTGATGCCATCCATTTCCACATTTCAACAAACGCTTCCAAATTCTCTTTTGCTGGAATACTCGTTGGATACTTCGATAAAATTTTTGCTGCAGTTAGAACTTGAGGTCCATAAATTCGTAAATTAATTGCTAAACACTTTGCCTCCACTTGTAGTGTTTCTGTAAGAGATATATGGCGTAAGAGCTTACAAACTTCTATAATGTGATCACAATAATCATGAAATTTGTTTGCTCGCTCCTGTAATCTATCCATGTCTTGTTCAATTGCCAAACAATGAAAGTTATGCACTAACTCTACAGAAATTTTCAGAGAATGATATAGGTCAATAACTTGGTCGGCAACAGATAATACAAGTTGTTCAGAAAGATTTTTCAGTGCATTAAGAACACTTTTAATTTCTATGTCGATAAGTTGAGGAGTTGCATATTGTTCATTTCTTATAACTGTATTTAAAAACTTATCAAGTTCTAATTTGCAGCTATCGCAAAGTAATAAAATATGTTCTCTGTTTTCATGACTTGTATAAGCTGAGTCTGTGAAATCGTGTGTCTTCTCCAATAACTTTTCAAATGCAAATAGCAATTTTTTCCGAATATCTACACTATTAAACGGCAGACTTGCTTCTGTGTTAAACCAAGATGAATACTTTGAATTATCTGGTATGAAGTTATTACCATAAATAGATTTCTGTTTATTTTGTATTTCTGAATTTAAAAAAACTGTTTGGCTGTTAACGTCATTCGTGCAGTTATTATTACCCATACATAAGGCTCTATGTGTGCTAATTATCGTATGTCGAAAGTTTTCCATCAAATACGTAAAATATTTTAATGCAGAGTATACCGTATCCTTATTCAAAGTTTTGTTGCATTTCAATTCATCACATTGTGAAATCAGGATCGAATCAAAAATACTTTCCTTTACAACAAAATGAATTAGATCCATTGCTCTGCGTATCTGACAGAACACTGTATCTCTGTTTTCTTTAGCTATCAAACAATCATTATGTACTAGAGTTGTTTTTGATGAAGTTAGTAAAATCGTGATAGATCGTTCTAAAATCTGTCTGGCTGAATACATTTGTGCTCGCCGTCGTTCTTCCTTTAGACTATCTTGTTGATTTCCAGTCAAATATGCAAGCTCGATCATTTCTATACCAAAAATTGAAAAAGCTCGGACAAATTGTGTAAAATTCATAACAGACTCAAGTTTTTTTAAGCTTCTTGTAACTTTTTTTTTAGCAGTAAGAAGTTGTTTGACCACAACTACATCAACTAATAGAAGAACTCTTGTTATCGATGAAAGAAGAGACCTTGCCGCAATTATAACATCACCGTGGTTCATCAATCGTTCAGTAGCATCTGGATATTCTAAATCATTAACTGTTGACACTTCACATAAGTGTTCAATAGACTTTCCTGTAAATAAATACATTGTAATTAATAATAACTTATCATTAATATAAAAGTCGTGTCTAGATATAGTGAACTAGTTATTGCAAGGTGAACAGTATTGAGGTTGTTCAATATATCAAGGTTCAAATTTTTGTCCAAAAACGCTTTTCATTTGCTCAAAATACACTTTATATAAATTCAAGAGATCATTAAAATAAATGAGTTGGAAAAAATAAACGAAACCACTAAGGTGAAAAAACAGTTGAATTTGTAATAAACAACAGCAAAAATACAAATTAGGGGAATAACTTCTATCATTTTTGATTTCTTCTTGTGTTTTTTGTTGGTTTTTGCTTGAAATTGCTTTAAATTTTTTTCTCACTATTTTAAGGTTTTCGATAATTCACTATTTCGAGTACTTCATGAACAAATTTGGGAGTTCACTATATCGAGGAGTTCACTATATAGGGTGTTCACTATAGACACTACTGTAATTGGGATTTTTGGAATGAGCACATTAGAGCTTCCTTAAAGAATAGTACTTGGTGAACCGAGCTTGCTCAACATAATATTTATTCATGCTACATTTACAAATTTATAAATGAATTAAAATCTAATAATCGGCTATGCCAAAGCTCATGCTCCTCCATTTCAGTGACACAAAAAATGTGCTTTATTTTGCACATAAGTGCTACATGTCACCATTATAAGTGGGCGTTGTATTTATCGGATCACGCACCTTTTTTGTTAGTAGATTTGTGTTAATATTAAAATGTTAAATAACGAATTTGAACTGGTTATTTACACTTAAACTGTTTTTAATAATTTTTTATCATGGAAAGGGATAGTTTTTATTAGAGGTGGGCGTGGTTTTTATCCAAACACGCCCTTTTTTTGTGATCATTTTTGCGTTACCATTAAAGTGCTAAATATCGAATTTGCACTGGATATCTGCAGTGAAATTATTTTAATTAATTTTTTTTTCGCATGGAAAGGGGTGGTTTGTTTGGGAGGGGTTAGTAGTTTTGGTCCGATTTTGTAAATTTTAGAACTTAGCCTCCGCTTGGTGAATATGGGCTAAAATACCACAATTTTTAATTTTTGTTCAAAATTCCATTATTTGTACATTGTCCCATATTTCCGAATAGGAGGATTTTTCTTTTATAACTTAAAACTGGTAATTATTAAAAATCTTGAAAATTATTAAATAATAATTTTATAATTCCTGTTTTATTTAGCGATAACTTTATTTTCTAAAGCTGATTTTTATTGAATCATCTAAGTTAACTAAGATCTAACAATAATTTTGAACAAATTTAACATTTAACTTATATTATTTAATTAATTGGTTTTATTGCCTGAAACCAGTGATTGGCAAATAAATATACACTCATATCAATCAATATATGGGGAATATTATTTAAGACGTGAATAATTTAGAGGTCTTAATAAATTTCTTGCTAGAATGTTGGGGTGAAACATTAGCTTCGTCCTGTACTTTTGGGTAATATTTAAGATTTCATCCGTTACAGTTGGGATTTGTTAGTCTCTGTGGATGTTTGTATTTCTTATATATCAAGGAGCTTTGGCGATTTGATGCAAAATTTTAGATTGGGCTCTTTGGAGTTTTTCAATATTCGATGGAGAGGCTGTGCCCCAGAGCTCGATTCCATATGTCCATATGGGTTGTATTATACTTTTGCATAATTGGACTTTGTACGTGAGGTTGAGTTTAGATTCTCTTGCTAAAAGCCAGTAAACCTCAAGCTTTTTAAGGTTAATTTGGGTAATTTTAGTTGCGATGTGTTTTGCAATGTAAGTCTGCGGTCGAGGTACATACCGAGATACTTAATTTCGGGACTTTCGGGTTCAACTTGGCCGTTTATTTTTTAGAGCAGGGCATGTGCCTCTTCTTAAAGTGAAGGTTACATGGCAACTTTTTGATTCGTTAACTTTAATTTTCCAACGAGTCAGCCATTGACTAAGATTGTCTAAGTGTGACTGCACGTAATGAGATGCCATGTCTGGATTTGAGTGGGAGCACAAGATAGTCGTGTCATCAGCAAAATGATGGTTCTATCACTTTTGGGCATATCAGCTGTGTAGAGAATGTATAGTAGTGGAGCGAGAACACTGCCTTGTGGTACACTGGCTAGTATTTCGTATTTTCGAGAGACAAAACTTTTGTGTTGTACCACAAATTTTCTATTTGTGATATAGTTTTTAAGAAGGAAGCCCATATTGGCGGGAAGAATATGGTATAGTTTTGTAACAAGTCCTTCGTGCCATACTTTATCAAATGCTTGGGTGATATCGAGAAAAACTGCGGAGCAGTTGTGTTTGTTTTCAAATGTGGCTTTTATGGAATCCACAATGCGAAACACCTGTTCAATTGTGTCATGTTTTTATCGAAACCCAAATTGATGATTGGGGAGCACAACTTTTTTAGTAATTTTGGGTATAATCACCTTTGTTAAAAGTTTTTCAAAGAGTTTTGAAATAACCGGAGGATAAGAAGACACACCATACTAGGGTCTTTTCCGGGTTTGGGGATCATTTTAACTTGTGAAAGTTTCCAGTCATCTGGATAGTAACTAGTTCTAAGAATAGCATTGAATATATGAAGCAAATAAGTTATAGCAATGGTTGGTAATTCTTTTAACATTTTAGGTGTTATCAAATCCGAACCTGGAGCTTTATTTGGTTTTAAGCATTTATTTATTGTCTCCACAATATCCTTTCTGAGTAAGCGAGGAGTATTCGAGGTATGTTGAGCGACTAATGCCGGTAATGGGGTATCATCAAATGTCGTGTTTGGAGAAAACACCGTTTTGAGGTGATTGACAAATGCCGCACCTTTTTCCGCATCGCTTCTGCCTCAATTGTATCTCTGTTTTCTTTAGCTATCAAACAATCATTATGTACTAGAGTTGTTTTTGATGAAGTTAGTAAAATCGTGATAGATCGTTCTAAAATCTGTCTGGCTGAATACATTTGTGCTCGCCGTCGTTCTTCCTTTAGACTATCTTGTTGATTTCCAGTCAAATATGCAAGCTCGATCATTTCTATACCAAAAATTGAAAAAGCTCGGACAAATTGTGTAAAATTCATAACAGACTCAAGTTTTTTTAAGCTTCTTGTAACTTTTTTTTTAGCAGTAAGAAGTTGTTTGACCACAACTACATCAACTAATAGAAGAACTCTTGTTATCGATGAAAGAAGAGACCTTGCCGCAATTATAACATCACCGTGGTTCATCAATCGTTCAGTAGCATCTGGATATTCTAAATCATTAACTGTTGACACTTCACATAAGTGTTCAATAGACTTTCCTGTAAATAAATACATTGTAATTAATAATAACTTATCATTAATATAAAAGTCGTGTCTAGATATAGTGAACTAGTTATTGCAAGGTGAACAGTATTGAGGTTGTTCAATATATCAAGGTTCAAATTTTTGTCCAAAAACGCTTTTCATTTGCTCAAAATACACTTTATATAAATTCAAGAGATCATTAAAATAAATGAGTTGGAAAAAATAAACGAAACCACTAAGGTGAAAAAACAGTTGAATTTGTAATAAACAACAGCAAAAATACAAATTAGGGGAATAACTTCTATCATTTTTGATTTCTTCTTGTGTTTTTTGTTGGTTTTTGCTTGAAATTGCTTTAAATTTTTTTCTCACTATTTTAAGGTTTTCGATAATTCACTATTTCGAGTACTTCATGAACAAATTTGGGAGTTCACTATATCGAGGAGTTCACTATATAGGGTGTTCACTATAGACACTACTGTAATTGGGATTTTTGGAATGAGCACATTAGAGCTTCCTTAAAGAATAGTACTTGGTGAACCGAGCTTGCTCAACATAATATTTATTCATGCTACATTTACAAATTTATAAATGAATTAAAATCTAATAATCGGCTATGCCAAAGCTCATGCTCCTCCATTTCAGTGACACAAAAAATGTGCTTTATTTTGCACATAAGTGCTACATGTCACCATTATAAGTGGGCGTTGTATTTATCGGATCACGCACCTTTTTTGTTAGTAGATTTGTGTTAATATTAAAATGTTAAATAACGAATTTGAACTGGTTATTTACACTTAAACTGTTTTTAATAATTTTTTATCATGGAAAGGGATAGTTTTTATTAGAGGTGGGCGTGGTTTTTATCCAAACACGCCCTTTTTTTGTGATCATTTTTGCGTTACCATTAAAGTGCTAAATATCGAATTTGCACTGGATATCTGCAGTGAAATTATTTTAATTAATTTTTTTTTCGCATGGAAAGGGGTGGTTTGTTTGGGAGGGGTTAGTAGTTTTGGTCCGATTTTGTAAATTTTAGAACTTAGCCTCCGCTTGGTGAATATGGGCTAAAATACCACAATTTTTAATTTTTGTTCAAAATTCCATTATTTGTACATTGTCCCATATTTCCGAATAGGAGGATTTTTCTTTTATAACTTAAAACTGGTAATTATTAAAAATATTGAAAATTATTAAATAATAATTTTATAATTCCTGTTTTATTTAGCGATAACTTTATTTTCTAAAGCTGATTTTTATTGAATCATCTAAGTTAACTAAGATCTAACAATAATTTTGAACAAATTTAACATTTAACTTATATTATTTAATTAATTGGTTTTATTGCCTGAAACCAGTGATTGGCAAATAAATATACACTCATATCAATCAATATATGGGGAATATTATTTAAGACGTGAATAATTTAGAGGTCTTAATAAATTTCTTGCTAGAATGTTGGGGTGAAACATTAGCTTCGTCCTGTACTTTTGGGTAATATTTAAGATTTCATCCGTTACAGTTGGGATTTGTTAGTCTCTGTGGATGTTTGTATTTCTTATATATCAAGGAGCTTTGGCGATTTGATGCAAAATTTTAGATTGGGCTCTTTGGAGTTTTTCAATATTCGATGGAGAGGCTGTGCCCCAGAGCTCGATTCCATATGTCCATATGGGTTGTATTATACTTTTGCATAATTGGACTTTGTACGTGAGGTTGAGTTTAGATTCTCTTGCTAAAAGCCAGTAAACCTCAAGCTTTTTAAGGTTAATTTGGGTAATTTTAGTTGCGATGTGTTTTGCAATGTAAGTCTGCGGTCGAGGTACATACCGAGATACTTAATTTCGGGACTTTCGGGTTCAACTTGGCCGTTTATTTTTTAGAGCAGGGCATGTGCCTCTTCTTAAAGTGAAGGTTACATGGCAACTTTTTGATTCGTTAACTTTAATTTTCCAACGAGTCAGCCATTGACTAAGATTGTCTAAGTGTGACTGCACGTAATGAGATGCCATGTCTGGATTTGAGTGGGAGCACAAGATAGTCGTGTCATCAGCAAAATGATGGTTCTATCACTTTTGGGCATATCAGCTGTGTAGAGAATGTATAGTAGTGGAGCGAGAACACTGCCTTGTGGTACACTGGCTAGTATTTCGTATTTTCGAGAGACAAAACTTTTGTGTTGTACCACAAATTTTCTATTTGTGATATAGTTTTTAAGAAGGAAGCCCATATTGGCGGGAAGAATATGGTATAGTTTTGTAACAAGTCCTTCGTGCCATACTTTATCAAATGCTTGGGTGATATCGAGAAAAACTGCGGAGCAGTTGTGTTTGTTTTCAAATGTGGCTTTTATGGAATCCACAATGCGAAACACCTGTTCAATTGTGTCATGTTTCTATCGAAACCCAAATTGATGATTGGGGAGCACAACTTTTTTAGTAATTTTGGGTATAATCACCTTTGTTAAAAGTTTTTCAAAGAGTTTTGAAATAACCGGAGGATAAGAAGACACACCATACTAGGGTCTTTTCCGGGTTTGGGGATCATTTTAACTTGTGAAAGTTTCCAGTCATCTGGATAGTAACTAGTTCTAAGAATAGCATTGAATATATGAAGCAAATAAGTTATAGCAATGGTTGGTAATTCTTTTAACATTTTAGGTGTTATCAAATCCGAACCTGGAGCTTTATTTGGTTTTAAGCATTTATTTATTGTCTCCACAATATCCTTTCTGAGTAAGCGAGGAGTATTCGAGGTATGTTGAGCGACTAATGCCGGTAATGGGGTATCATCAAATGTCGTGTTTGGAGAAAACACCGTTTTGAGGTGATTGACAAATGCCGCACCTTTTTCCGCATCGCTTCTGCCTCAATTTCCGTTTGCTAACCGAATGGGAGGTTCTGACAATATGGTTGTTCACGCCAAACGTCGTTAAGATAAAACTTATTTAGTAAATTTTATATTTTTTTGATATGGTAGCATGCTTGCTAACCATTTTGAATTTTATTTTTCTTCAACCGAACTCTGAAGAATAAAGAGCGATTTCTAAGCTGAAAACAAAAAAAAACGCTTTTTCCAATTTCGACTCATAAGAAGTTTCCGCTTAACCAGCCCCACCCCTAGAACGGAGAAAAACAAGCCCTCCGCCCGAACATTTTGTGGTCCTTCGAACCGGATAAACAGGAAGAGATTGATTTGCATATATTTGGAAGAGCCCCACTGCAGTGTTATCGCTATCAACTTTATACTCAACGCTTGGAGAAAAAAAAGGTGCGTTGCATAGATTTTCATGAAATAAATAAAAAAAAAATTAAGTGGTTTGGCTTATAAAAGATAAGCAAGAAAGAAACCAAAAAGAGTTTTATTTTATTTGCCACTCTCCCAAACTGCTCCCAAACTACTTTCCAAAAGAATTTGCTTTTGAATATTATTCTGCTGTGCTGTAAAAAAGAATTACAGTAGCGAGAAAATTAGGCACGACTTAGAAACATTTTGTCTGCATTTTATGCTTTTCCACTAAAATTTAAAATCTAAAAACATAAAAACCTTCCTTTTTCAATTCTAAATAGAAATTGTTTAGTTGCTTTTTTCGAATAAAATTCGTTTTCACAGTAAAAACTGCGTCGGAAAGTTTTGAAAATACAAATTATTTTCGCTGCCGCTATAAGCATAAAAGCAGAAGCGCTAAAACGACCGCTAGTCCCCATATACATATTTACTTGTTACACTAACAAACAACAACATAATTAACGCATCCAAAACAGATAATTGCACGACATACATATTTACAGAATAAGTGCAATTATTCTCAGGTGCTCTTTTTTCTTGTTTGATATATTGCGTCGGCTTAGAGAAGAAAATTTATCCCCGAACGAATGCAGATTAGGTAGAGTGGCAAAAGTTTATGTAGGTAAAGAGCAAAGAGTCTGAATTGCATACTTCCGACGAAAAAAATAAATCTATCACATGTTTCAGTTCAATAATAACCATGGGTCGTTACAACTTTACGCCGAAAAGAATCAGCTCGGGTTTCCCATGTCGCGTGTGCGAAGGGTCTCACCCACTTCGGTTCTGCAGACATTTTAAGGAGATGAACTACGAGAGATGGCTGCGTACAGTTTTACTCCATCGTTACTGTTCGAATTGTTTGTCCGCCGACCATGTAGTGAGTCGATGCTGGAGTCAAGTACGATGTGAGTTCTGTAGCGAAAATCATCATAGCATGCTGCATGAAAAGTATGCATACCGCAAGCTTTAGACGGAACGCAGTGTCAAACGAAATAATGGTGGATGGAGAAATCGGGTCATGAACTTGGATCAACTGACCGATGATACGAGCGAGATGTCAGATGACACTTTTTGTTCGCTGCCCTCAAGATCCCCGAGTCCGTCTTTTTGTACTGCTGACGAAGAAGCTAAGAATAAAGAAGCCAAAAGCGATGATGCCAATAACGTCAAGCTAAGTCTGTCCCAATCGTGGTCGCAACAGCGGGTCGTTGTCGATTCGCGCGCTTTTCGTCCCCCCTTTGGAGTAAAGCCAGTGCGCGAAATCGCGCCTCAACAAGATCGCCTGGAAATCACCGACGGGCCCTATGATGCGCAAGGTCGCATTGGCAACAATCAGCGCTCCGACGGGTCCCACGATGCGCTAGGCCGCATTGACCGAACATGAAGCGTTCCGACGAGCCCCAAGATGCGCAAGGTCGCATTGGTCCAAATCGACGCAATAATGGCGAACAAAGGCCCCAAGCTGTTGCGACCTTGCGGCCGTAGAAATAATTCGCGATCGACAAGACCCCAAGATGCGCGAGAACGTATTGGTCATAGAAAGAGCTCCGTTGCAACGTATCACGACGTTGTCACCCACGGCCGTAGTTACAATATTAGCGAATGGTGGACGGAATCAAAAAGTAAGAGCTATGCTGGAGCAATGTAGCCAGAACTCGTGCATTTCCAGTGTCTTGGTCGACCGTTTTAAGTTGAAAACGACTCGTGAAGGCTTAGACCGATACACAACCGTAACGTTGATTGGTGCTTTTGGTAAACTAAACGTTAATATGCAAGTCCGTCATGATTACAAGCGCGTGACTCCGTGGCGTTCAGTCGATGCTCTCGTGAAGAATCAGTTCGACAATATGGTACTGGCAGACAATACTTTTTATCAATCTAGTCCCACTGTGATGTGTTTGGGTGCCAATATTTATCCTAGAATCCTGAAGGAAGGGATTAAACAAGGATCTGGTTCGCTCATAGCAATAAACACGATCTTTGGCTATGCAGTTATGGGTTCCAGCCCAGTGTAACGTGGTTTTATTGAACTGGTTTTGTAAAACCAACCCCCTATATTATGATATATATTGAATTTTGAATTATTTTGAACTATTGAAGTTTATGAAGAAGTTATAAACCAAACCACTGAATTAGAAAATCTTTGCAGCGCTATTTAGAGATAATTATTATTTAATATTAAATATTTCTTAGAATTTATATGTAATATTGTATATTGTTTATTGAAATTTAAATTGCAGTGATGCTGCAAGGCGGGCGGCAATGTTCACGCCAAACGTCGTTAAGTTAAAATTAAGTATAAATTTAGTAGATTTTATATTTTTTTGATATGGTAGCATGCTTGCTAACCATTTTGAATTTTATTCTTCTTTAACCGAACTCTGAAGAATAAATAACGATTTCTAAGCTGAAAACAAAATAAAACCGCTTTTTCCAATTTCGACGCATAAGAAGTTTCCGCTTAACCAGCCCACCCCTAGAACGGAGAATAACAAGCCCTCCGCCCGAACAATGGGTTTTTTTTCATATTTTTGCCAGTTCGCCAAAGAGAGTAGTTTGAAGATGTGGTGGGGCGAGCTGTTCAACGAAATGTTGAAAGTCTCTCTCTCCACGTTAGCTGCTTTTGAAGACTTCGGGTAATGTCGCGAAGATCTTTTTTAGAGCAGGAGATCTATGATTTTACCAATCGCGGCGTATTTGCCTTTTCTTTTTTAATAAATCCTCTATGTCCTTTGATGTGCATTTTTTATATGTTTGGATTGAATTATTTATTAATGAGCCGTGCGATAGCTGCTTGTGTAAGTAGAAAAGTGAATCTTTTTACCGCAATATTTATTTGGTCGTTCGTTTTAAGTGACACATGTGTGTGCAAATGCAGCCAACTTGTGAGTTTGCTGGTCAATTTATTTATTGGGTTAACCTCATTGCTTGGGACATAATGAATTGTAATGATGGTAGGCGTATGGTTTGATGATAAATCTAGAGAAGATTCAGTAGTTAATTGGATCCTTTTTAAAGTTTTAAAGGCTGCAAGATTGATTATATCGGGAGTTTTGCGTCTGTCTGTTGGCCAGTATGTTGGTTTGCCTGAAGAAACTACGTCTAGATCAAGTTTAGTAACTGTATTCCACAGAAGCCTTCCCTTAGGTAATATAAGACGAGAGCCCCAATACGTATGTTTGGCGTTGTAATCACCAGCAGCGAGAAACTTTTGTCCAAGAGAGTTGAAAAATGTCTGAAATTGCTGTTCACTTATTTTGTGTCTGCAAAAATCCTCCACTAAACCCTCCTCGAGGGTGCCGACTGGTAATAGATACCACAGTGTCCGTTGTCAGGAGGTGTCTAGCTAAGATAAGGATGGAAATTTAGGTGTTTGTTACTCTTTAATAGTACAGCATTTGAGTTTGCACTCTTGTCATGGTCGGGGGTATGAGGGCTGGATCCGATGCGACCCGTGCCGAGGATCAACCTGGCTGGAATCCCTGTTTTTACAAAAATAGCCCAGTCTTTATCGTGAGTCTCACTGATACTTGGTCGCCTCAGTGAGTAACTGTGACCTTACCGTGTTAATGGGGGCTATGACACGGCGGACCTACTTCCCCCACACTCGTGAGATCTATATGGACAAAACAAACAAATACAAAATTAGCAGGAATTTATACTGCATCACAGCTGGCAGATCAGGCGGAGAATTAAACAAATTTAAGTAAGGTCCAACGGGGATTATCGTTTATAAAACAGGTTCCTCTGAATAGACTAAAATACCGCCAAATTTTTTAAGTTTAAAGAACATAACTAATACTACTTAAGTAAAAGAGGCACATTTTAAATAATAGGGTATCTAATCCTAGTTTATTATTAAAATTTTTAAGCTTCAATTAGTTTATAAAAAAATAGTATAAATTTAAAATTTCACCTAATAAATTTATTTATATTTTAATTTAACAATTTAACTTTTACTAATAAGATTTATTTGTATTATTCGTATAACCGCGGCTGCTGGCACGAATTAAACCAATACTATCTAATATTTCTATTTCTAAGTTTCCTTAATTAATAATATTAATTACTGCGACTATTAACAAAATATTTTACTATTAAAGTAAATAATAATTAACACACATATATACATATAAAATAAACTAATAATAAATCAATAAGCCATAATAAAACTTTATAAATTAATCCGGGATACTGACCGCCAGGTTTAAACACCGAGAAGCAAGACGGACAAACGGAGGGAAGGCAAAGGTACCAAGCCTTAAAATGGACCGAATCCCAGGACGGTTGTACCAAAATTGGGGGAAAGTTATTGTACAGTGGGTTCCAGTCAGGAACATTCACAACCATCAACAAGTACTGGACTGACATCCGAACAGACAATTAAAATGGGGGTCTGCATACAGAACTATGGAGGATCTTCAGAAAAAAAGACGGAAGCAGGGGCAAGTTGCTGAAGATTGGAGTGGATGACCGTTCGCTTGAAGCGAACAAGAGCTTGCATGTTATTAAACACTGGTTCTAAGTATCTTTGTCTTTCAGAGTTCCTGTCTGGAGACCTAGTTGCAGTTCAAATCCAGATGAACATCAGCGGAACCATACGCAATGTCGTTTAGCGTCTGGATACTTCCCAGGAGACGACGTCCACGTTCCACCGGACCTGGTCGATAAACTGGAAAGATACTGCAACAATAAACAACTACCACTAATACTCGGGTGTGACGCCAACACTCACAACGAGATGTGGGGGAGTACGGGCACCAACAAAAGAGGTGAGTACATTCTTGAATTTATTCTTAGTGATAGATTAGAAATTTGGTGAACTGTGAACTGTTCATTTATTTCGTAGCAAAGTCGTGTCTTTAATTTTCGTTTTTTAGTTGAAAATAAAAAAATTTAAATATTTTTATTAGAAAAATATATTGAATGTTTGAGTGTTCTTTTGTGTTTTTATAAGCAACAACAATTTACCACACATATAATTGTTTGTGTATTTAGTTGCTGCTTTTTTTCCGTTCTTTCGTGTTGTTGTTGACGTCCAATATCTGACAACTGTAAACAAAGCAAGTATTTTCTAATCTATTGTAATCCAGTCATATTTAAACTGTAGAGATAGATTTATTGCAGAATTTTTCAAACTTTCGTTTTTTTTTTTAATTAAATTTACACTGAGTGTTATATTTTATCCCCCATTTTATAATACTAATTGTTTTTAATATTTTTTATATATTTTTTTAAAATGAATTGTTCTCAAAATAATTGTGTTATTTCTAGTGAAAATGAACCCCAACTGAATTATTGGTTATGCCACAACAATGTTCATTTAAAATGTGCGAAATTAAATGGTCGAATTCTTGATGCTCTTAATGATAGTAGTAAAGGTTTACGTTGGTCTTGCATTAATTGCAGAAAAACCGAAATAGATTTTTATAAACTTTTTAAAGCAACAAGAAAAGGGTTTTGTTGATATTGGCAAGCAGTTTTCAGCTCTGGGTGATAAATTCAAATGCTTTGAATCTTAATTCAATGATTTTAAGTGTTGGGATGAGCCGTCTTCACCAAAAAGGAAAAAGACTGTTATGCACCTGAGGCAAAAAAAAAAATTTGAATCTTTGCCAATATCTATTTCACCACAACCATTAACACCAATTTCGACGGATATATTTGTTTTAAAACCTACTCCATCTCCTACTGTTCAGCCTATTTTACCATCTTTACTAAATCAGATTGAGTCTCAGCCTACTCCTATGGATGATTAACCGATTGTTGTTGATGACATAGAGGACACATCAGGATCGTTGACTTCAAAGGTACGACCTGAGCGTGAAGAGAAGACCGAAAAACGTACACCTAAACAACTTGTAGTAATTGGTCCTAAAAAATCAATTTTTGTTTCTCGCTTTGAACCAAATACTGAAGTAGAGGAAATATCCTTTACTCAACTTCTTTGTCTTGTAGATATATCAACTTATAAATTTAATTTTTCATATGCTAGATCAAAAGCATCTTTTAAAATAATAGTTCCTGAAGATTTATTTTCAACAATAATAGACACAGATTTTTGGCCGCATGGAACATTTGTGCGCGAATATGAGTACAAAAACAATTCTCGTGCAATTAATGTAGTTAAACTACCACCGTGCCCCGACATCCCAAATGGCTCAAAAAACTTATATAAAATAATACTAGGCTTAAAAAAATTCAACTTATTTATCAGAATGTGAGAGGTTTAAACACTAAACTAACTACTTTATATTTAAACAGTTTTGATTTTGAATATGACATTATTGCTTTAACAGAAACATGGCTCCATACTAATATCCACAATTCTGAAGTGCTATGCAACAACTATCAAATTTTTCGAAGAGACCGTAGCAATAAAATTGGTGGAGGTGTACTCCTAGCAGTAAAAAATTCTATATCATCCACAGAAGTAAAAATAAATAATTCGCATTTACTTGAGATTATTTGCGTTGCAGTTGTCTTTACTAATAAAACAATATATATAACATGTTCATATTTACCACCAAATTCTGATATATCAACCTATATTAACCATTTTATTGCAATAAAATCAATTTATCGTTTGCTGAAACCAAATGATTCGTTTCTTGCGCTTGGTGATTTTAACTTGCCGCACTTTACATGGAATCCAACTGCAGACTTTTCTTATCTTACTCCTTCAACATCTCATGCATGGATAAATGACTTTTTAGATATGTTATCGGACATATGCCTTCAACAGATTAATGATGTTTTGAATAGAAAAAATAGGTCTCTTGACTTGGTATTTGTAGATGATTCATCTAACTTAATAATTGATCGTTGTGATCCAATAGTTTTTCCAGAAGATCAGTACCATCCTACTCTCAAATTAACGCTTTTAATAGCAGAGTTAACTGTTGATAAAAGAGTTTCTGTAAAGAGTTCATCATTTTGTTTTAAAAAACCAATTATATAAAACTTTACTCCCTGTTAAACAATATTGACTGGTCAACATACTTTGTACCCAATGACCTTGAACCAAATTTAATTACTTTTAATAACAAGCTTCATGAATGCTTTTCTAATTTGGTACCTAAAACTTTAGATCATGAAAAGGAAATTAATGTACCATGGAGCAATAAAACTGTTAAATCATTAAAAAATAAGTTCAATCGTTTTTTTAAAACATACAAAAAATCTGAAAATTGTTTGACTATGCACGATAATCGACCAGGTATAAATATCAGCTTTTAAAAAAAAAATCATATTCCGATTATTTAACCCGTATTAAATATCAAATAAAAATTGATCCTAAATCATTTTATACATTTGTCAACTCAAAACGTAAATCATCATCTTTTCCACCTTTAATGAAATTCAACAACGATGAATCTTCAGATGACTGTGTGATTTCCGACCTATTTGCAAGATTTTTTGAATCTAATTATTCCAACGATTTATACGATAAGAATAAATATCCTTTTAATTTAAAACAAATAAATCACATAAACGGCCCAGTTATCAAGTCTGAAATTGTTTTAAAATACTTGTTAAATGT
Organism: Suillia variegata; assembly: GCA_949127995.1. Taxonomy (NCBI): domain Eukaryota; kingdom Metazoa; phylum Arthropoda; class Insecta; order Diptera; family Heleomyzidae; genus Suillia; species Suillia variegata. The sequence goes on from OX421842.1 coordinate 20,857,102, forward strand.
TAAATGCATTTTTAAACCAGGTCCAGACAATATTCCTGGTTGTGTATTGAAAAATTGTGCAGAAAATCCGTGTATTCCCCTATCTTGTTTGTTTAATATGTCACTAGAGAATGGTCTTTTTCCAGCTGATTGGAAAGAATCATATATTATCCCACTATTCAAGTCTGGAAGTTAATCTGACATTAAAAACTATAGAGGATTTGCTAAACTTAGTGCTATTCCCAAACTATTCGAAAACATACTAACGGATCAATTAACACATTTTATTACACCCATAATTTCTCAGCAACAACATGGTTTTCTAGATGGAAAATCCACAGCCACAAATCTTCTGGAATTTACCACATGTGTAATTAAGGGCTTTAATACTGGATTTCAAACTGATGTAATATATACCGATTTTAGCAAGGCATTTGATAGTGTGAATCATAATCTTATTATTGAAAAACTGCGATTGATAGGCTTTCCCACTAAGATAATAGTTTGGATTTGTTCATATTTAACATGTAGAAAACAGAGAGTACTGTTCAATAATTCCCTTTCAAAACAGATAAATGTATCATCTGGTGTTCCTCAAGGAAGTCATTTGGGGCCTTTACTGTTTTTGCTGTATATAAACGATCTACCATCAGTTACTAAGTTCTGTCAAATTTATATGTATGCTGACGATGTTAAATTGTGTTATTCATTTAATAACTTTGACCAGCATACATGTTTACAATCAGATCTTGATAAAATGGTGATCTGGTGCAAATTTAAATTTATGAATCTTAATTTTAAAAAATGTAAACAAATGACTTTCTCCAGTAGAAAACCCATTGAAACATCATATGTTTTAGGCAAATCTGTACTCGAAAACGTAAATTCTTTTGTTGATCTTGGAGTGACAATGGATCCAAAACTACGCTTCAATCAACACATTAATATAATTTCAAACAAAGCAAAAGGAGTTCTTGGATTTATTAAACGTTGGGCAAAGGAGTTTAATGACCCGTACACCACAAAATTATTATACACTTCTTTAGTTAGACCTATATTAGAATACGTATCTGTTGTATGGAATCCTCAATATAATGTTTATACTGATATGTTGGAATCAGTCCAGAAACAATTCCTGCTATTTGCACTCAAAATTGTTCGATGGAATCCACAAAGTAATTTACCATCATATAAAGACTGTCTTAAATTAATTCACCTCCCAACCCTCAAAAGTAGGAGAACAATGTTAAATATCACATTTTTACTTAAATTAATTAATGGTGAAATAAAATCAGAACTATTATTGTCTATGTTAAAATTCAATGTGCCCAGACGAGACACAAGGCATTTCTTTTAAAATTATCTTTTTGCCGAACAAACTACGCATTACATGATCCATTTCAGTGTCTCTGTAATGACTTCAATAACCATTACAATTTAATTACACTTTCTGATTCAGTCACACATATTAAACGGAACCTAATAATATATTTAAATTGTTCTCCTACAAAGTAGTTTTTCGCATAAATTATGTCTAACAACTTTATGTTTAGTTTTGTTTAAATTAAATATTATGTTTCATGTTACATGTCGTTTTGTTTACAGTTGTAATTTTTGTATTTTGTTTTTATGCACTGCTGTATAGCCTAATTAGGCTTAGCTGTGCTTTTATGTATGTAATATAGTAGTAGTTGTCCCATCAACACGGGCGTAGAACTTGGTCTACGCTCCACTATCTCTTGTTAACGTTAACTGAGATACATGTGATCTTTGTTATATGCGGACCCATACAGAGATGGACCTACTCTTAAAAAAAAAAAAGAAAAAAAAAAAGATTTGATATTGAAGGTTCTGCCGTGATCAATAGGATTGGGATGTGTATCTTGATAATCTGAGTAATAATACAACATGTTTAGAAGTTGGTAATCATATCAGAAACGAGCTAGAATTAGAAACAATGGTAGAGAATTTAAACAAGGTTGTCATTGATGCATATGAGGAAAGCTGTCCAATAAGTACAATAAATTCATCCAAAGACGTACCCTGGTGGAACAAAGACCTAGCTAAACTGCGAGCTGAAGTTCGTAGGTTGTTTAACTGAGCAAAACAAACTTGGGAATGGGCGGAATATAGAAGCTTACTAACGACCTATAATAATGGAATTAGAGAAGCTAAGCGTACAAGCCTTAGAAGGATTTGTGAGAATATTGAGCAGACAACAGATGCCTTAAGACTATACAAAGTCATGGCCAAAGATAAGTCAGCCTAAAAAGGAATGATGGAAGTTATACTGAGAATAAGGAAGAGAAGGCTCAACTACTTCTTAATACTTATTTCCAAGGGTCCTTTGAGCCAACAACAGAATATATTATAAAATTAATATAAAGACCGAGTAAGGAAAACTGGAAGATAGCGAGGAAAATATGCTCAGAACTACGACTAAGGTGGGCGGTGCGTACTTTTAAACCATTTAAAGCACCTGGTGTGGATGGCATACTTCCCGTTCTGCTGCAAAAGGGAATATAAATTCTTCTACGCCTACTTATGAAAATTGCTAGAGGAAGTATAGCACTGGGATATATACCAAAACCCTGGAGTCGAGCAAAAGTGGTTTTTATTCCGAAGGCAGGGACGAAGGATCGTCTTCACCCAAAATCCTTCAGATCAATTTGCTTGACTTCATTTGTACTTAAAACTCTTGAAAAAATGATAATATAAAAATAAAAAGTGTTTATTAATTTAAAATTTGCGGGTGTCAGGAGACATAAAAGAACCAGAAGAAGAAAAACAACTTAGGAAGTCTCACCCAGGAAACTTCTTTACAACAAAGTAAAAAATAAAAAATCTTCATTTTTACAACATTGGCGCAGCCGGTTATCGAACCAAAGAACTCAGAGGGAAGGAAGAAGAAAATACAAAACAAAAAAGAAATGGAAAAGAAATTACTGGTGAGTACGTTTGTGTGTTCGTAATTAACAAAAAACCAAGCGACTGGTGGCGTTTAACGCCTGCTCACCTACGTAGGTCATTCTACTAACAAAACAAAAATTTTATCAAGGCAAATTAGGAGTTAAAATAACTATAACTCCATTTTTGCGGGAATTTTGGGATTCAGGTAACAACAACTGTCAATCTTTAAAATATTTAATTGTTTTCCCCCACCAGTGGTAAGAAACAATTAATTTATATTAAAGAAACAGTTATTTTTATCAAGTGATTTTCCCCTATCAGTGGTGAGAGATTCTTGATAGATAAAAATATTCCATTTGTGAGAAAATATTAATATCGTATTAATATTATTTTTTATTTTTTGTGTGAATTTTTCGTTTAATATTTCTTGTTGTGAGTTTAGTCGCGTCAGTATTTTCGTATTTTTTTTTGCGAGCTTCTGATTTTCTTTATAATTAAAATTTTTTGTTGGTTAACGCATATTGCAACATTTACAATTTGACTTTTTTTCTTGTTTCTGTTGGAAAATTGTTTTTAATATAAAAAGGCTTTATATTAATTGAATTTATCTCTTATTGAATAAACAGAAAATTTTAAAATAACTGTTAAATTTATTAGTGATCAAATTAATTAATGGAAGCTTTAAAATCTGAATATTTACAAGCAAAAGCAGATTTACAAAATGAACAAGAAGAAATTGTGAGATTTGTTGACAAGTTGTGGTCACTTATCAGACATTTTAGTGAGTCTGAACAGATCTTTTTACATTTAAAGGAAAAATTGAGCGTAAGAAAATTAACAAAATTAGAAGAGGCGGATTTGGCTTTAACTGGTTTATTTTAAGTTTTGGATAATAAAAATTGTGTATTACACCAAGAGAGAGAGGAACTATTGAAAGAGTTATATAGTTTTAGGAAACAGAACGTGCTTTTGAAAAAGATTTTAGACAAAAATTTAGGGGAAACACACGAATTAGAACGAGAAAACGAACGCTTTAGACAGGAGATAGGTTTACCAAAGGTCGTTGAATTTTAAAAGGATCTGAACATAACCAGATTAGAAGAGGCAAACAATACAATTAGAGTTTTGAATACAAAATTAATTAATCAACATAATGAGTTTGAACGGAAATTAGCAAATTTAGCTTTGAAAATAAAAAAACATACAATTGTAAAACCGACGGACGATTCTAAAATATTCAAAATGAGTTTAGTGAGGATAGCAGAAGAGGTAAATAGGGTGGTGCCAATTTTTGATGCTTCGAGGGCACATGATTTGGCATCGAAATTACACAAATTTGCTATAAGTTGTCGTATAGTAGAAAAGGATCTAAAACCAGAAGTTCACCCAGTAATGTTAGATTGTATAAAACTCAGATTGTTCGGTGAAGCATATAATCTTGTGAGGTCATTAGAGATAAAATCTTTATATGAATTGATTAGTTTACTTAGTCGCGCGTATTCAAAAATAACCATATTGGAAGATGTTCAACAGGAAATACGTCAGGCAGTACAGTTGGAAGGAGAAGATATTATCAGATTTGCGAGAAGATTACTTTGTTTATTTACTTCAGCTAAAACTATTATAGACTATCGATATCCAGGCAAAGATTGTGATATTTTATTAGAAGAAATTAATACTTCAATAAAATCGTTCAGGTTAGGACTTAGAGACCCCACACTTCGACTTCATATAATGAGGTCAAGTGCAAAAACTTTAGGAGAACTAGAAATTGAAGCCAACTGCGCACAAGTAGAGTGGAAAAGATGTCATTTCGGTACGTCTTTCAATAATGAAAAATCGGTTATTAATCATATAAACTCTCAAGAGATGTCGCCAACTATAAACGCTTTTACACAGTTGGCACAACAACAGCAATAAATAACACAGCAGTTGTATACGATGACGACACAAAACCGACCGAGTGGCAGCGCAAGTAAATATGCAACCATCTCTAGGGGAAACGAAGGATCTCAGTTGCAGTGGGATGATGAAGAAACGAGACCAGCAACAAAAACAAATCTTTCGGAACCCCATCCATCAGTTCCAATTTGTTCATTTTACAATAAGGCAGGTCATACACGAGCTAAGTGTTTTAGTCGAGAAAATACTCCTTATTGTAGAGAATGTAGAGAATATGGACACGAACCAGGTCCAAATTGTAGTCAAAAGAGTAGACATCAGGAAAATCCGCATGGTGCAGGCAATGCACAGAACGTACAGCATTCAGGATACGATAACTATAGAAAAGAGCATAATTTTCAGCAAAATAAGAAATATGATAATAATGAAAATAAGAATAATGGTTAAAATAATACTCGAAACCAAAATAGAGGCAATTATAACAATAACGGTCCGAAATTGTATTTTTTCTGTGATAAAGAAATACATATGAAAAGCGAATGCGCACCCAGAAAAGCCTTCTTGGAGAAACAGGGAAACTAAATGGGGTCCGGACGTTATCACACGACCGGGATCCCCAAAATACTTTAGAAAATGACAAACGAGAGAATAAATATAAAAACGAGCAAAGTCCGGTCAAGGCAACTTTGAAAACTGATGTAACGAAAAATGTTAATAAATTGATGAAAAGTAAAAAATTAATTGAGCAGACGAAAGATGAATTAAATCTGTCTCAGGAGAACCAGGGTACAGAGGTATATGAACAGATGAAAAATGGAGTAAATTTGTTACAAAATGATCAGAGTACGGAGGTTAATAAACAGACGAAAGACGAAGTAAATCTGGTTAAAAATAATAATGTGGAGCCCAGGACTCGGGCTCAATTAAAGAAAGTTTCATTTAAAATAAATGCCGGTAATGGCAAAAGTCGAAAAATAAAGTACGAGAAAAAAAAATTAAATTCTTGCAGAATCGAGCAAAGAACAATTAAATCTGAGAAAAAGGAGAAAGTAAACCTTATTGAGTATATTAGACCAGCTGTAGGTAATTTGGTACAGTACAGTCCTGTAAAACTCTATTAAATCTTTTTGTAATGATATTCGCGATCATTTACTTTTGTTTAGATATTAACCTCAATAAATGGGAAAAGTTGTTGGTATACATTGGAGAATTTATCGAAAATTATAATAATTTTTTGAATAATATTTTCAATACGTTTTTAAAATTTTTGACTGCCTGGTTAACGCCTGCAGTGAAACAAAAATTTTATAGTAATGCAAGTGAAAGTTTTCATTCGCCAACAAAAGACGTTTATGTAGAGTTGCCTTGGAAAGAAGCGAAAAAGGGAAAACTCACATTACTCGTCGATTCTGGCGCTGACACTAGTTTAGTGAAAGCAAAATCCATAAATGATTTTATTGACAAGGATGAAGGTGATATAAAAGATTTGAGCGGAGCTTTTGGAGGACAGGTTACCACATCCGGCTCCATTCAGATTTGTCAATCAGATTGTTCTGATTTGATTTTTGATTTCCATGTAGTAAACTTACGGCAAGGCATACCGGCAGATGGTATACTGGTAGGGAGAGATTAACAAACAAGTACAAAAATTGTTACATGATGGTATAATCTCACCGAGTATTTCGCCATGGAATTCACCACTTTTGCTGGTACCTAAAAAAAGTGGTAAAGATGGTCTGAAAAAATGTAGATTAGTCATCGACTACAGAAAACTTAATGAAGCGACAATTATGCAAGTTTTTCCCATTCCTAGAATAGAGGAAATTCTAGAGCAATTGGGACATAGCCGGTATTTTTCTACGCTAGATTTAGCGAGTGGCTACCATCAGGTGATGATGGATGAGGGCGACAAAGAGAAAACAGCCTTTAGTACAGAGCTTGGGCATTTCGAGTTTAATAGAATGCCATTTGGTTTAACAGGGCACCAGCCACTTTTCAAAGAATCATGAATCACATTCTTACAGGGTTACAGGGGATAGGATGTTTCGTATACCTCGATGACATAGTCATTTATGGGCGTAATTTGGAAGAGCACTCCATGAGGTTGTGTAAGGTCCTCGAAGCCTTACGGAAAAATAATTTGAAACTAAACACAGAAAAATGCAATTTTCTGCGTAGAGAGGTAGTTTATTTAGGACATAAATATTCGGCAGAAGGAGCGCTTCCTGATCCTGCCAAGGTGGAAAGTGTGAAAAATATTCCACAACCAAGGTCTCGTAAACAAGTGCAAGCTTTTTTGGGACTGGTTAATTACTACCGTAAAATTGTGCCCGTATTGGCAAAGATGCCTTACCAATTAATAAATTGTTGAGAAAAGACGTACCGTTTAAATGGACAGAAGACTGTCAAAATTCGTTCGAAGAATTAAAAAAGGCGATAATTTCACCGCCTATATTAATATATCCTGATTTAAATGAAAAATTTGTTTAACGACAGACGCAAGTAACGAAGCGTTAGGTGCGGTTTTGTCCAAGGGAGTCGTGGGAGAAGATAGACCAATAGCATTTGCAAGTAGAGCTTTAAATGATGCTGAAAAGAGATATTATACTATTGTAAAAGAAATTTTGGCAATAGTATGGGCTACAAAAAATTTTAGACCATATCTTTTGGGACGACATTTTGAGGTATATACCGATCATCAACCTTTAAGAGGAACAGCAAATTTAAAGGACCAAACGTCCAGATAAGCACGATTTAGACGTAAATTGTCAGAGTATAATTTTGAGATAATTTATAAACTGGGCAAACGAAACCTTAATGTCGACGCATTAAGTAGAATAGTCAGAGAAAGTGATGATAATACTAAAATAGCCGCCGTAGAGACGAGGCTACAAAAAAGAGATAGATTAGAAAAAGAGAAGGAACAACCGGTATAAATTGACAATACCGATGGAGAAAATAAAACGGTGCTTTAAACAAGCATTTATGACAGTAAAGTTAAAAATAATAAAATTTTAGTCGAAAATATAAAAATTTTAACCGATCAGAAACAAATTGAGACAATATTAAAAGACTATCACAATTTACCATTGGGAGGTCATCAAGGTGCATTGAGGACTTATTTGAGAAAACGAGAAAAATTCCGTTGGAAAGGAATGCAAAAACAAATAAACGAATATGTTCGGAGTTGTTCAAAATGTCAGTTAAACAAGAGTTCAAAACTGACAAAAATGCCTATGGTAGTAACCGATACACCGCAACGTCCTTTTGAGAAGCTGTACATGGACATGGTAGGGCCCCTACCGGAAACAACTTCAGGCTATAAAAATATTTTGACTTTTCAAGATGACTTCTCAAAATATATGGCATGTATTGCCATACCTGACGCGGAAGCAAGTACGGTTGCCAAAGCTTTTTACGACGAGATAGTTACTCGCCATGGCATTCCTAAAATGTTGATTACAGACAACGGTACCAATTTAATTTCGGAATTATTCTCTAACGTATGTAAAACGTTAGGAATAAAAAAGCTTCACATTACCCCGTATCATCCGCAGGCTAATGGCTCACTGGAAAGGAGTCATCGACCTCTAGCGGAATATTTAAGAAGTTTTGTTATTGAAGAACGGATCCAATTGAGATCAGTGGTTGTCATCGGCTATGCATGTGCACAATAACACATCACATACGTCAACAAAACAATCACCTTTTCGTACACTATATGGATTTGATAAAGAAATACCAAGTAATTTGAAACGAAAAAGGGATCCTGTATATAATACAGAAGACCCCGCAAAATTGCTTAAATATCAAATTCAAAGGGCACATAAATTGGTGAGACAAAACCAAGAAAAGGCAAAAATTGCATCAAAAGTGCAATATGACAAAACGATAAACGAAGTAATTTTTAAAGAAGGAGATAGGGTTGTTATGAGAAACAACACTCGGAAAAACAAATTTTCTCCAATTTGGACAGGCCCATATGATGTAGTGTCGATAAAGGGATCTGTCACGACGGTGATAAAAATTAAGTCGAAACTTAAAAAAATTCACAACAATCTATTAAAACTATATCATGAATCAACTGACGGTCAGAATATCTAGACAGACGCGAATAATAAATTAGAAGTAATTATAGGATAATATTTTTCTATTGATGGGTTAATAATTCAAAATTATTTCAATAATAGTACTGGTAGCCAATATACATTATTTAATTGAGACGAAGTATTGTCGATAAAGGGACGTTGTTTAAAATTATTTCAAAATTTTAAATTTTGAGATGTTTAAAAACAATATGAAAACAAATTGTTTAAAAACATGTATGTAAAATTAGAACGATTTTTAAAATTACAGCAATTACACATAAAGTGGTAATGCTGTAAACATAATATGTGGAGAAATAAAATAATAGTTAATATACAAATACGAAATAAATTTTTTATATTTGATAAATGATAAAGTAATCGATTTCAATTCTGAAAAGTTCAGCAGCACTAATAAGTAGAAAGTGCTAGCGAAAGAAGTAAACATACCCATATGTATGTATATACAAGGTGGCGCAAAAGAAGTCATCCGATGTTGTTTGGCTCTTATCGATACTGTTTTTTGATTATGTTTATTTAGACCTTTAGAATTAATTGTGTTAAGTCGAGAAGATGATATCGGATAAATGGGCGCCGTCACAATTGATTGCCATACGGGCTCGTTTTATGGCATTTTCCATCACTTCGGCGAGAGTTTCGGGCGATAAATTCTCGCATTCGTGTCGTATATTTTCCTTGAGGGCTTCCAAGGTCTCAGGCTTGTTGATGTAAACACGAGACTTCAAAAAACCCCATAAAAAGAAGTCCGGGACCGTTAAATCGGGCGATCTGGCGGGCCAGTGCAAATCGCCAAAACGCGAAATTAAGCGACCCGGAAACGCGGCCTTCAGAATGTCGGTTGTGGCTCGTGCAGTGTGTGCTGTTGCTCCGTCCTGTTGGAACCACATGTCCACTAGTCCTAATTCGTCCAGTTCGGGCAGAAAAAACTCGGTCAACATTGCCCTATAGCGCGCACCGTCCACTGTTGTCGTTTGACCCGCGGCGTTCGGCCCGATGACTCCTCCAGCGTGAACAGCGCACCACGCAGTCACTTTGAGCGGGTGTAATGGTTTCTCGTGCATCACTCGCGGATTTTCGGTTCCCCAGAAGCGATAATTTTGCTTGTTCACGTACCCGCTGAGGTGAAAATGAGCCTCATCGCTCATTATGATTTTTGCCAACACCACAGACGAATTGTTACGCAAAAAAATAGACACAATTATTCCGCGTTCTTGGGGAGTGTATCGCTCCATGGCTTATTCACTTGTATTCTGTATCTGTCTAGTCCACAAATGTCAAAACAGATTTGACATTGGCGGCCATTTGCAAAAATGAGAGCATCTTCCAATAGGGTGATTTCTTTTGCGCCACCTTGTATGTAGTTATTTAATTTTCAATGTAAAGTTCATGACTTATGCTATATAAGCAGTTTTTGTCGAGCAGAGTTTTTATTCAAAAATATAAAAGTAACAATTATAGTATACTTTTAGGGAGAAATTTAATTTATTTAAACAATGATTCATAAATGGTAGAATTTTGACACGATACGGATAATACATGAGTAAACAGTACTAAAAAGTTAAAGTACTGGTAAAAAGGAGTAAATGGTAGATTATGTATGATTTTCTAAAAAAGGTGTGTTAAAGCGCACACAATGGGTTTTAATTTATTTAATTGCAGGTAAATATCATTGACGTTGAGATCTGCAAGCTAGATGATACCAATCACGAGAAACATTGGATGTCGACTCGCTCAAGGACTAGAGAAAGAAACTTAAATTTTGGTTTAAGCCAATATTTATAACAAAAATACAGAGAAAAATATATATAAAAAAAAAAGAGTGAAAAAAAAATTATAAGAAAAAATATATGAAATATAAATAAAGAAAATAAAAAAAAAATAAACACAAATATATTTTATGAAGAAAACATTTAAAAAAAAAAGAAAAAAAAAGATATTTTAAAATAATTTAAAAGAAAACAAGATTTAAAAAAAGGAACAAATAAAAATTAACAAAAAAAAGAAAAATTAAAAGAACAATAGTTTAAAAAAAAAGAGAAGACAAAATATTAGATTTAAAAGAAAATGAAAAATATTTGTAGATAAGTTTTTTTTTCGATAATAAATAATTTTGAAATAATTTCAAGTCTTAACATTAATTATAAAATTTTTGTAAATTTCGTCGATGATAAATTTAAAGAAAATGCAATTACAATGGCCACACATATGTTCATAAAAAAAAGGGAAGGGGAAGGGTTAGGGTTAGGAACGTATAGACGTTAGGTTAATACCGCTAGTTTTTTTTTTAAATTTTAGGCTTAGTGTGAGCATTGAAGTTGAATGAAAGTTTTGCATAAGCAGAATTTTTAAATTTTTGGGATTTGTAAAAGTGTTTATTGTGAGAATAGTGAGATAATTTTTAAAAGCAAGTAGTTTTCAGAGTAAAAGTTTAACCATTTTTATTTTCATTCGATTTCGTGCTATTCGTAAAAGTAAGTCAGATATTGGTTTAGGTAATTTTTTATTTTTTATTTTTATTTATTCTTTGATATATGATTTATATTTTGTTTGTATACTATAATTTATATCGTATATTTTACTATATATGTATGTCCAGAAAACTTTATTTTGACTTATTTAGTATTTTTGAGTAAAAAGTAGAAGCATTTAGTATATTGGCATGATTCGTCCGGTTCCCAGCTTGTGAATCGACGTTGGACGACTACGGAGGAAAACTTCAAATGAGAACCAAGACGACTACCCAAGCATGAGAAAACAACTGTACGATGTTAAATACAAAGTAAACAACACTGCGAAGATAATACGAAATAAACATCATCACATACTCATTCCACTGATGTCACTTAACTACTAATGATCGCTTGTCGAATGAACTATATTGCCGCCCAATTCGAATTTTCACGCATGAAGATGAATCAGAGTGTTCTTACTAATGCGCATGATAGCAGCAGAGTTTCCACCCAGAAGTAAGACACGTACCGTTAATATACGTATTTATGGGGCGTTTCATCGAGAACGTACGACTTCAGTATCTAAGTTACACTGATACCTACGTTTGTGTCGTCACAGTAAGAGTCCTCGGGCAGACACCAAAACACTATGGTTCTTCACACTAATCTTCATCAACATGTGCAAGAGAACGCTACGACGCTCGACGGTTGTTAAAGTTAATCATTTACAACCAGTACAAGAACAAGGTTTACTACTGATGTCTACAAATATTATTACTATAAATGTACGAAAGAGAAAGATTTTAAGAGTAAAGTAAATATTTAATACATAATTTTTATTGTTACAAATTTGAATTTTCATATTTTAATATTCATATTATCGTTTTGCAATGTAAATGTATTTTTGATTTGTAAGGTATTTAAATGCAACCTATCCAAACCACTAGTTGTAAAAAAAAAAAAAATCTAGAAAGAGATTAGATGGAAATCATTTCATGATTTCTTTTAGGGGGGTGAGGAATGTTGTATATTGGCTTATTCGCATGAAGCGGATTGTGATTATTGTCGAATACGATGAACACAAAAAATTGCAAGCAATGCGGAATTAGCAATTTTTTGTAAACAAATAAATCGTAACCGACTTATGAATACAATCAGCTGAATATGAATAAGTAAATATGAAGAATTAGGTCAACCAATGCAGAAGCCGCGATCGATTCTCGGTCAAGGTTTTTGGTTTTTATTGGCCTAGGTTAGGAGCGGGCTACGAAGAGTAAAACGTAACCACTGGGCGTTGCCAAAGATAAGTAGGTTTCTTTAGATTTTGGTTTGGATAGAAATTGAAGTCTTGAGTAGTTCGTGTTAAGAATAAGATCGTTTGAGCAAGTGAGCTCTTTTATTTAATCGAAATAAATAACGATTTTTTAATAATAGAAAAATAAAAAGTGTTTATTAATTTAAAATTTGCAGTTGTCAGGAGACATAAAAGAACCAGAAGAAGAAAAACAACTAAGGATGTCTTTACAACAAAGTAAAAAATAAAGAATTCCACGAGGAATCTTCATTTTTACTACAATTTGAATAAACTTCAAAGATTGTCGCGGTTCAAAATTAATAGTAGAAATAAATATAAGTTTTGTCAAACATTTTTATAAGAGAAAAATACTTATAGTTTAGGTCACAAGATTGTGACTGGGTTGTGGAGCTCTTGGCGGGATTTCGAAAAACCCACTTTCTTTCTTCCAACTGCTCGCGAACAATACTGACAGTCGTGACCAAATACGAACGGGACAAGGACAAGTTTTGTCAAATTATACTTATAAAAATTTTGTTTGTTCCTTCGTTTTTATGGCCCTTGTGGAGCCAAGAATGACGCCGACCATGCACAGATGCCTCCAAAGTTCTTTTTTGATTTGGTGGGAGCGAGGTCTTTACTTTGCCAGAATTTCATAGAAATTCCCATTTTTGGAATTTTCGTACAAGGTTCTTGGCAGGTCACCTCATACTGACTCTGGTTTGCTGTAAACCGTATTCTCTGCATTTAAATGGCTGATAGCCCATTTCTCACTTTTTTTTTTGGAGAAATGGAACAAAATCTGCAAGGATAGCAGTTTTGGTCAGTTCAATGTGAACAGCGAGTTTGGAAAAATATAATTTTTTTGAGTGCGACCTTCGTGATTTTTTTTTATGGCTTTTTTTTGTGTGGCTGCTGTTTATTTTTGTTGTTGTGCGACGATTTCTTGAAGCAGCCTGGTTTTTGGTTCGGGTCAGCGTTGGAAGAATAGAATTGTGGTCACGAAGATTTTGAGAAATCTCGTCGGCGAACCCAATTCGGAAGTTTTTGTTTTTAAACTCAAAGAGAGTATTTTTCTTTGGCGGTAGTGCCATTTGTTTTGTTGTTGTTGCCCGGCAGTCGCGCCGTTTGGCAACATTTTTATTTGTTCTTATTTTTATTTAGTTTTTTTTTAGTGTTGTTTTATTTAGTTTCTTTGTCTCCAATTTTTCCTATTTTAATTTTCCTTCCTTCCCTACACTCGAGCTTATTCCTACTTTTGAGGACAAGTAAAAGCTATTGTCTCTATAATTTTTAAAGCCACAATAGCGTAAGAATATTGCTGTTGATCGGATTCGGGTGGAATCCAGAAGGCAATATTTGTGTAAGAACTTCGGCAATTTGCCGAGTTCGACAAATTGAGTGTCCATTAAAATTTTATTTTTGTTGTTGTAATTTTGAGTGGCTTCGGTTTTTTTTTAATGCGTTAGTTTTTTAATTTAATTTTATTCGTATTTTTATAATTTTGTCCCACTGTGTGATAAAACTTTAATCAAAGTTTTATCACACAAGATTAGTTTGATTGGGATTAATTAAAAGTCCTTTAATTAATCCCAACAAAAATAACCCACCCCATCTTCGACTGAGTGGTTGACAACATTGTTGTTGTCACCACCTGTTTTGTGTTGTTTTGTCTGTCCGTCGCGGTAATTAAATGCGTTTTGATTTTGTTTAGTTTTTAAAATAGTTTAATATTTTTAAACTAAAATTAAATTTTAAATTCAATCGTGACGCGTTAAAATCGGTGTGACAAATTGGCGCCCAACGTGGGGCATACAAATTTTAAAGGTTAAAAGTGTTAATTTCGTATAATTTTCGTTATGCAGCTGGCTGCACTTTATTTGTTGTTGTTTTGCGTGAGTGCGTGCTTTTTTGTTAGTTTTTTTTTGCTTTGTTTTTTCAATTTCTTTTTAAATTAATTTAACTTGGATTTGTCCCCGACGATTTAGCCGGGACAGGCGCATAGTTTTTTTTTGAGTTTTATTAAATCTTTCTTTCCGTCCGATTTTTAAAATAAATTATGGATATTCAACGTGTGAACTCCGATGAGCTGACGTATGAAGTTGAGGCGCGCGGTTTACCTGGAGGTACGGTAGATGCCATGCGGAAGGCATCGCGTGCTTCCAGACATGTTGAGGAGCGGGGGCCCATGGATGTTTTCACTGCTAATCCGTTTGAATTCGCGGAGGATAAGCAGGAAATCGAAGATAAGTTAGTTGAGGTAGGGCATTTAGTTGCGACGCCGCCTAAGGACTCTAAATCTTCTGAGTACCTAAAAGATCGCGAAGATTGAGTGGTGCTTAGGTCTAATTAGTAGGGCAAAGCCGACGTCGGCGAAAGAAGTTACTGAGCAATCGGAGCTCAAACTTACAATTTTAAATAAATTAGCGGATTTAAATTCCGAAGTAGGAGTTAAAGAGCCGAAAGCGTCTTCGGTTATAAGTAGGTCGATTGACGGGTCGTTGTGTTCTCGCGCCACTCTAGAGAAGAGTATGGCCATGTACGAGTCGCCAGTCAAAGTATTATATTGGGATGCTACTCATATAGGAGCATATAGGGTTGAAAGGTTTTCTAAGTGGGAGGTGAAGTTTTCCGGCGAGAAAACTGATATGTCCCTCCAAGCATTTTTAGAAAGAGTTGACGAGCTATACAAAGCTCGTGGTGTCAGCGAGACACAGTTGTTTGGAGGTGCTGTCGATTTATTTTCCGGCAAAGCACTAATTTGGTTTAGGGCGGTTAGGAAAGTGGTTAAAGGCTGGCAAGAGTTGGTTGCCGAGCTTAAGTTGGAGTTTTTACCTCCAAATTACGATAAAGTTTTGCTAGACGAAATTAGTCGTAGGACTCAAGGCGGTAGTGAGTCGATAGGCGTTTATGTGGCCTTGATAAGGGGCATGTTCAGTCGATTATCCGAGCCCTTGTCAGAGCGGCGCATGATAGGTATCGTATGGGCAAATTTATCTCCATTTTATCAAACTCAGCTGGGCTTGGCTGAGCCGGAGAATTTAAGAGAGCTGGTAGTGTTAGGGCGAAAATTAGAGGCTGTTCGGACGAATTTAGAGTCATTCGTGCCGCAACCTAGTAGCAAGTCGAAGAACTTGTTGGAGCCTGACTTGGCGTACGTTTGTGCGAGCGCTGAAGTAGCGTAAGTCAGAGCTCCCCTTAGGAATAATAGGATGAAGAGGAGAATTCAGGCTCCTCCCCAAAATAATCTTCAATTTAGGTGTTTTAATAAACTGTCCAAGTGGTATCAAGTGCTACGGTTGTGGTAAACTTGGTACCATGAAACGAAATTGATCTCGGTGCTCGGCGGGAGCAGGACAGTCCAACCAGCGATATATGGGCATTGCTGGAGTAGGAGTAGGTCAAAAAGGCCAGAATGACCAAATAGGTCAGCAAAGGGCAAGAAGCCCTAGGAATAATTTTGGTGGCAATCAAGCACCAAGGCAAGGAGCCATAGACAGGAGTGTTCTCCAGAGAATTCGAGAAATGTAAGCCGAGCTCCTGGACACGCAGGTCAGGAGACTCGCAAGGATTACATAGGTTAGCTAGGTTGCCTGCGAGCAATCAGCTGGTGGGTGGCTCTGAGCGTCGGCGCCAGAGCAGGGAAATATGTTTGAGTTTCACACTGTTAGGAAATGAATTAGATAATAGGCCCTATTTAGGTGTGAGGATTTTTGAAGTTTTAGTTAAGGGCTTATTAGATTCAGGTGCTACTAGGGCAATTCTGGGTCAACCCTTGGATATTTTAAAATCCTGGGGTTTGACTTTATCATCTTCCTCGATTTCAAAAGTAGCTCTCGCAGACGGCGAGCAAGTTTAAGTAAGTGGCGTTGTTTCACTACCATTTGAGGTTGAGGGCAAGTCGGTCCTTATATAGTGCCTCGTAATTCCAAGAGTGCCCCAAAAACTGATTTTAGGTGTGGACTTTTGGTCCAAGGCGGGCATAGTCCCGGATTTATCCTGAAATCAGTGAAGACTTTTTGACCAAGTCGAGGTCGCGTCAGTTGCTACGACGTAAAGAGATCAGAGCTGACGAATCGAGAGGCTGAGGTTTTAGATAGGTTGATAGTTGAAGCTTTTCATGCCATGCCGGATGGGCTGGGGTGTACACATTTGGTCGAACATTGGATTAGAACCAAGCCAAATATAGAACCTATTAAACAGCGTTTTTATCCAGTATCGCCAACGATTCAGAAGAGAATCGACGAAGAAATCGAGAAGATGTAATAGAAGTGTCCCATAATCCTTGGGCATCACCAGTAGTTATGATTAGGAAAATAGATTATTTAAGCCAAACGTCCAATTTCGAATTTATTATCTTTGAACCAATGTTTTATCATTAGGTCATTGTTTTATCATGTGTGTCATTAGGATACGCGCCAATGTAAAACGTTTTCTGAGCCTTCGGCTAATTTATGTAATGTCGGTCAATCGTTTTACGACAGCGACCGAGGTAAGCATTGTTTTCAAAAAACCACCTTATTTAAATTCCAAAACCTAATTCTGCCTTTTATTTATATTTCATATCATTGCGAGACTTCTTGGATTTCACTAAACCACTTTATCGTTGCCACAAAATTAAAGGAATTTACTGCGCAACATTTTCGTCCTTCGAGCTGGAGCTGATTTTTATTGAAGTCACACGAACCATCATAAACACAAAAACAACAAAATACCGTCTCCATTAAATTGCCGCAATCAACTTTATTTTGCCGTTCTGTATTCAATAAAAAGGTGCGTTCAATATATTTAATTGGTTGTTTGAAAACTTAAAAAGTGCGCTTAAATTTAATTAAATTCTACTTTGCATTCTCTTAAATACTTATTTATTTTCAAAGTTCTTTGAACTTGTACAAAAAAAAAAAATTTTGCAATGTGGTTCGGTGTTCACATATACACCACATTCTTCGTATATACCTAACGAAGACAAAAAAAACACATAGCGAAAAATATTGCGCTACTGTGAAAATTGTACATACATATATATTATATGCATATATTTATATGCAAAATATACCAAATCTTCCTTTTGGTTATTTACCTAACTAGAAACAAAAAAAACAGCGCTAGTTTAAATTATTAAAATCTTCTTGTTTGATTTTTTTGTGCACTAAGATAATTGCGCTCATAGCAAAGTGCAGCTTATGTACAACCACACGTACATACATACATACATACATACCAGCTCTAGCCTCGCTCACTTACTTTTTTTTCGTTTCTGCTTTGTGCTATGTCCGTGGTCTTTTAATTATTTCTTAAGCGTAGACGGACACAATAATTTTCGGCAAATCAAATAAATTTATTTGATTTTAAATCAAAACGCGCGCATTTGCTAAATAAAAATAAAAGCAAATATAAATTCCCCTACCACCCCTCCAGGGTTTAATTTATAATTAAAATTAAAGTGTTTGTTTTAAGGTTTTTTTGAAAACCAAAGTGTGCAAAAAAAAAAAAAATGAACATAATCAAATAAAAAAAAGTGAAAGCTGAGCAAAGCAGATCCCCCGTCAAAAATAAGGAATTTGGAAGACACCGCAGACCAGAGCAGCAGCAGGAGAAACAACAACAACAGCAGAAAAAAAATCGGCATTTCAGCCAGTAAATAAAAAATTTCAAATCCACCACAATGCAGTGAATGCTTATTGTAAGTTATGTCCAAACCAACAGCATCTTTTAAGAACATGTCGCACATTTCAAGATATGAATCTTAATAACCGTTTAGCAACCGTGCGAAGACTTAATCTTTGCCTTAATTGTTTGGGACATTCTCATCTTGTGAGAGAATGTAAAAGTCAATATAATTATTCGGTTTGTAAGAGACGTCACAACTCACTCCTCCATCGTGGATATTCGAACACTTCAGCTTCTCCGGGAGAGGCAGGATCCTCACGCCCGCAAAGCTTTCAAAGTAAAAATTCGTCTACTCCAAATAACAACAATGTACATACCATTCAGGTCAATCCTGTCAATTCTCCAAATATGGACGATATTCAGTCATGCTTCTCGGTTAGTAAACAAAACATTCTACAAGGTGGCGCAAAATAAGTCATCCGGCATTCAGAATGTCGGTTGTGGCTCGTGCAGTGTGTGCTGTTGCTCCGTCCTGTTGGAACCACATGTCCACCAGTCCTAATTCGTCCAGTTCGGGCAGAAAAAACTCGGTCAACATTGCCCTATAGCGCGCACCGTCCACTGTTGTCGTTTGACCCGCGGCGTTCGGCCCGATGACTCCTCCAGCGTGAACAGCGCACCACGCAGTCACTTTGAGCGGGTGTAATGGTTTCTCGTGCATCACTCGCGGATTTTCGGTTCCCAAGAAGCGATAATTTTGCTTGTTCACGTACCCGCTGAGGTGAAAATGAGCCTCATCGCTCATTATGATTTTTGCCAACACCACAGATGAATTGTTACGCAAAAAAATAGACACAATTATTCCGCGTTCTTGGGGAGTGTATCGCTCCATGGCTTATTCACTTGTATTCTGTATCTGTCTAGTCCACAAATGTCAAAACAGATTTGACATTGGCGGCCATTTGCAAAAATGAGAGCATCTTCCAATAGGGTGATTTCTGTTGCACCACCCTGTATTAGGTACCGCGATGGTAAACATATGCTATTTGGGTACAGTGTACACCGCCAGAGCACTGATTGACTCCGGTTCCGAATGCATCTTTGTATCAGAGAGACTTCAGAAAATATTAAAACTTCCAACTAAAACTGTAAATGCTCAGGTATCGGGGCTAAATTTAACAGTTTCTGCACGCATTCAAAGGATGTGTAGGTTTACTTTAGGATCCCCTATAGATAATAGCTTGAAGATAGAGGTAAAGGGCCTACTTATACCTCAGCTAACAGGATATCTGCCAACACAATCGATCAATAAATCCTATATTCAGATGTTACCTGTACTTCAATTAGCTGACGCTAATTTTTATAAAAGTCAACAAGTTGATGTTTTGATAGGTGCTGATTTATATACTTCTATTTTAATGGATGGTATAAATGTATGAAATGTTCTGGGATCATTGATAGCACAGCAGACGATATTCAGTTGGATAATAACGGGTTCCCTGCCATCGGAACAAATTTCTACATTCTCAACAGTCATGTCATATTTCAACGATGTCACTCTAGATCAACAGCTCACGAAGTTTTGGGAACTAGAAGAGGTTCCGAAGAAAACTTAGTTAATTCCAGATGAAAAGCGCTGTGATGATTTATTCATAAAAACCACCAAAAGGAATGCTGAAGGTCGATATGTTGTAATCATGTTAATTTTTCGAAGGAAATAAGTTTAGGTCATTCACGGATAGGAGCAATTAGATAATTTACTCGAAATGAGGTCTCTCTTGGCAAAAGGCCAGATTTTAAGGTAGAATATGATCGAGTATTAATGGAATATTTAGATCTAGGACAAATGCATAAGGTATTAACTCCTAAATACGAATACTCTCCTCAACATTGTTGGTTATGCGTCAAAAAATGTTTATTTAAAATGTGCGAAATTAAATGGTCGAATTCTTGATGCTCTTAATGATAGTAGTAAAGGTTTACGTTGGTCTTGCATTAATTGCAGAAATACCGAAATAGATTTTTATAAACTTTTTAAAGCAACAAGAAAGGGTTTTGTTGATATTGGCAAGCAGTTTTCAGCTCTGGGTGATAAATTTAAATGCTTTGAATCTCAATTCAATGATTTTAAGTGTTGGGATGAGCCGTCTTCACCAAAAAGGAAAAAGACTGTTATGCACCTGAGACAAAAGAAAAAATTAGAGTCTTTGCCAATATCTACTTCACCACAACCATTGACACCAATTTTGACGGATATATTTGTTTTGCCACCTACTCCATCTCCTACTGTTCCGCCTATTTTACCATCTTTACTAAATCAGATTGAGTCTCAGCCTACTCCTATGGATGATTAACCGATTGTTGTTGATGACATAGAGGACACATCAGGATCGTTGACTTCAAAGGTACGACCTGAGCGTGAAAAGAAGACCGAAAAACGTACACCTAAACAACTTGTTGTAATTGGTCCTAAAAAATCAATTTTTGTTTCTCGCTTTGATCCAAATACTGAAGGATATTAACTTCTTTATTAAATCTAAATTAAACCGTCCTGTAGATATATCAACTTATAAATTTAATTTTTAATATGCTAGATCAAAAGCATCGTTTAAAATAATAGTTCCTGAAGATTTATTTTCAACAATAATAGACACAAATTTTTGGCCGCATGGAACATTTGTGCGCGAATATGAGTACAAAAACAATTCTCGTCCAATTAATGTAGTTAAACTACCACCGTGCCCCGACATCCCAAATGGCTCAAATAACTTATATAAAATAATACTAGGCTTAAAAAAATTCAACTTATTTATCAGAATGTGAGAGGTTTAAACACTAAACTAACTACTTTATATTTAAACAGTTTTGATTTTGAATATGACATTATTGCTTTAACAGAAACATGGCTCCATACTAATATCCACAATTCTGAAGTGCTATGCAACAACTATCAAATTTTTCGAAAAGACCGTAGCAATAAAATTGGTGGAGGTGTACTCCTAGCAGTAAAAAATTCTATATCATCCACAGAAGTAAAAATAAATAATTCGCATTTACTTGAGATTATTTGCGTTGCAGTTGTCTTTACTAATAAAACAATATATATAACATGTTCATATTTACCACCAAATTCTGATATATCAACCTATATTAACCATTTTATTGCAATAAAATCAATTTATCGTTTGCTGAAACCAAATGATTCGTTTCTTGCGCTTGGTGATTTTAACTTGCCGCACTTTACATGGAATCCAACTGCAGACTCTTCTTATCATACTCCTTCAACATCTCATGCATGGATAAATGACTTTTTAGATATGTTATCGGACATATGCCTTCAACAGATTAATGATGTTTTGAATAGAAAAAATAGGTCTCTTGACTTGGTATTTGTAGATGATTCATCTAACTTAATAATTGATCGTTGTGATCCAATAGTTTTTCCAGAAGATCAGTACCATCCTACTCTCAAATTAACCCTTTTAATAGCAGAGTTAACTGTTTATAACAGAGTTTCGGTAAAGAGTTCATCATTTTGTTTTAAAAAAACCGATTATATAAAACTTAACTCCCTGTTAAACAATATTGACTGGTCAAAATACTTTGTACCCAATGACCTTGAATCAAATTTAATTACTTTTAATAACAAGCTTCATGAATGCTTTTCTAAATCGGTACCTAAAACTTTAGATCATGAAAAGGAAATTAATGTACCATGGAGCAATAAAACTGTTAAATCATTAAAAAATAAGTCTAATCGTTTGTTTAAAAAATACAAAAATTCCGGAAAATTGTTTGACTATGCAGGATACACATCGACCAGGTACAAATATCAGCTTTAAAAAAAAAAATCATATTCCGATTATTTAACCCGTATTAAATATCAAATAAAAATTGATCCTAAATCATTTTATAGATTTGTCAACTCAAAACGCAAATCATCATCTTTTCCACCTTTAATGACATTCAATAACGATGAATCTTCAGATGACTGTGTGATTTCCGACCTATTTGCAAGATTTTTTGAAGATTTTGAAACTACTTATTCCAACGTTTTATATGATAAGAATAAATATCCTTTTAATTTAAAACAAATAAATCACATAAACGGCCCAGTTATCAAGTCCGAAATTGTTTTAAAATACTTGTTAAATGTTAAATGCATTTTTAAACCAGGTCCAGACAATATTCCTGGTTGTGTATTGAAAAATTGTGCAGAAAATCCGTGTATTCCCCTATCTTTTTTGTTTAATATATCACTAGAGAATGGTCTTTTCCCAGCTGCTTGGAAAGAATCGTATATTATCCCACTATTCAAGTCTGGAAGTAAATCTGACATTAAAAACTATAGAGGAATTGCTAAACTTAGTGCTATTCCCAAACTATTCGAAAACATACTAACGGATCAATTAACACATTTTATTAAACCCATAATTTCTCAGCAACAACATGGTTTTCTAGATGGAAAATCCACAGCCACAAATCTTCTGGAATTTACCACATGTGTAATTAAGGGCTTTAATACTGGATTTCAAACTGATGTAATATATACCGATTTTAGCAAGGCATTTGATAGTGTGAATCATAATCTTATTATTGAAAAACTGCGATTGATAGGCTTTCCCACTAAGATAATAGTTTGGATTTGTTCATATTTAACATGTAGAAAACAGAGAGTACTGTTCAATAATTCCCTTTCAAAACAGATAAATGTATCATCTGGTGTTCCTCAAGGAAGTCATTTGGGGCCTTTACTGTTTTTGCTGTATATAAACGATCTACCATCAGTTACTAAGTTCTGTCAAATTTATATGTATGCTGACGATGTTAAATTGTGTTATTCATTTAATAACTTTGACCAGCATACATGTTTACAATCAGATCTTGATAAAATGGTGATCTGGTGCAAATTTAAATTTATGAATCTTAATTTTAAAAAATGTAAACAAATGACTTTCTCCAGTAGAAAACCCATTGAAACATCATATGTTTTAGGCAAATCTGTACTCGAAAACGTAAATTCTTTTGTTGATCTTGGAGTGACAATGGATCCAAAACTACGCTTCAATCAACACATTAATATAATTTCAAACAAAGCAAAAGGAGTTCTTGGATTTATTAAACGTTGGGCAAAGGAGTTTAATGACCCGTACACCACAAAATTATTATACACTTCTTTAGTTAGACCTATATTAGAATACGCATCTGTTGTATGGAATCCTCAATATAATGTTTATACTGATATGTTGGAATCAGTCCAGAAACAATTCCTGCTATTTGCACTCAAAATTGTTCGATGGAATCCACAAAGTAATTTACCATCATATAAAGACTGTCTTAAATTAATTCACCTTCCAACCCTCAAAAGTAGGAGAACAATGTTAAATATCAAATTTTTACATAAATTAATTAATGGTGAAATAAAATCAGAACTATTATTGTCTATGTTAAAATTCACTATTATTGTCTATGTTAAAAGTCAAGGTGCCCAGACGATACACAAGGCATTATATTCTTTTAAAATTATCTTTTTGCCGAACAAACTATGTATTACATGATCCATTTCGGTGTCTCTGTAATGACTTCAATAACCATTACAATTTTATTACACTTTCTGATTCAGTCACACATTTTAAACGGAACCTAATAATATATTTAAATTGTTCTCCTACAAAGTAGTCTAACAACTTTATGTTTTGTTTTGTTTAAATTCAATTTTATGTTTTATGTTACATGTCGTTTTGTTTACAGTTGTAATTATTGTATTTTGTTTTTGTGCACTGCTGTATAGCCTAATTAGGCTTAGCTGTGCTTTTATGTATGTAATATAGTAGTAGTTGTCCCATCAACACGGGCGTAGAACTTGGTCTACGCTCCACCTGAGCATTATCTCTTGTTAACGTTAACTGAGATACATGTGATCTCTGTTATGTGTGGACCCATAAAGAGATGGACCTACTCTATATTTATATAATAAAAAAAAAAAAAAAAAAAACATTATTATTTGCCTCATCACGCAGTCATTAAACCTGAAAGCACTTCGACGAAAGTAAGAGTAGTTTATAATGCTTCTTCACCTACCTCCAATGGAATTAGTTTAAATTCGGTTCTCCATACGGGTCCAGTTCTCCAAACAGACTTAAACGTTTTAATTCTTAAATGGAGATGTTACAAGTTTACATTGCCAAATTGTTCGACCCCGCAGGATGGTTAGGACCCATTATCATCGTGGCTAAAATTCAAATGCAAGCCATTTGGGGAGAGAAGTTTGACTGGGATGATTTCTTGACAGGAGAGTTTTTATACAATTGGAAGCTATTCTTAGGCTACAGGTATATTAATGATATTTAGTTTCCTAGATGGATTGAGTTTTCTCCTGTTTGTAAGGTAGAATTCCACGCCTTTTGCGATGCTTCGGAAAAGGCATACGCGGCTGTAGTATATATACGAGTGGAAAATGAGGGAAAAATTAGCACACATATGCTCGCTGCGAAAACCAAAGTAGCACCAGTAAAAACAATTTCTATAGCTAGGCTCGAACTTTGTGGGGCAGTGTTATTAGCGGATATGGTAGGCAATATTTTACCCCAGCTTGACGTTTCGAAGTATACACTTCATTTGTGTTCAGATTCAACCATTGTTTTGGCGTGGCTCAATAAGCCCGCCTGTAATTGGGATACGTTTGTGGCACATAAAATTACTAAATCGAAGACAAGGTAGGAACAAAAAATTGGAACCACGTCGCTTCACCCGATAATCCAGCAGATTTATTAAGTCGTGGTACTACTCCTCAAGTCCTGCACGACAATAAGTTGTGGTGGCATGGACCTTTATGGTTGTCAAAAGAACAAACCTTTTGGCACGAATTGACAAAACCAAGTTATACTACAGATGAAGAGAAGAAAAAGGTTCTCTCTCATTTTAGTTTTTTTCAAAATTATGAAGACATTTTAGATCGGTTTTCAGATTATAGTAGAACACTACGAGTAGTGGCTTATATTTTTAGATTTTTTCATAATACCCATACAAAGCATAAACTAGGATGTCCGGGAAATATATATTCAGATAATGGAACTAATTTTGTAGGTGCGTGTAAGGTTTTGCGGCGTGAGTTTAAAGAATTTATTTCATCTGCTCGAATCAATGTAATGGAGAATCCAATTTACAAAGATATTGTCTGGCATTTTAATCCAGCAGGAGCTCCTCATATGGGAGGTTTGTGGGAAGCAGGAGTACGAAGCTTCAAAACTCATTTCAAAAAAAAAAAACGGGTAGTATGAAATTCACATTTGAAGAGTTTTCTGCTCTTTTATCGCGTATTGAATCCTGCTTGAATTCAAAACCAATAAGTCCGTCATCTGATAATCCAGATATCTTGGCACCTCTTACTCCAGGACATTTTCTTGTTGGTTGTCCACTCCTGTCGAGAGCGGAACCTGAAATATTAGAAAATCCAATTACAACAACATTTCTGTAACCGGTGGAAGTCCGAATACTTAAAGGAACTTCACAAAAGATTCAAGTGGAAATATCCTAATAAAAATTTAGAAACTGATGATTTGGTGGTGGTGCGTGAAGAAAATTTACCGCCAAACGAATGGCGTTTAGGTAGAGTCATACAAATTTATAAAGGGAGAGATGGTAGAGTAAGAGTAGCTGATATTAGAACAGGACGTGGAACAATTACTCGACCAATTGTCAAACTCGTCATTTTACTGTTAAATTCTACAATCATCATTGTCTGTTCACTTTTACTTTTTAAGCTTTCTTTATTTTTATATCATGGGTCGTATCGGTCGTCGCAACTCGCAAACATGCCAACACCGTCGTAGTGCTTGTCGTCTGTGCAAAGCATGGCACCCCCTGCGTTTTTGCCCAGAGTTCCGAAAATTGAGTGTCGTCGAGAAAGTGCGCACTTACAGCTACTGTGAGATCTGCCTGTCACATGATCATCATAAGGATGAGTGCGACAGCAGTTTTTCATGACGGCATTGTGGTGAGAAACATCACACCATGCTGCACCCTTCGTTTTTTGCATCACCAGGTATTAACACCAATTCAAAGGTATTTTTCAGCGCACTTGTTCCAGTCTGATTTGGAGATTCATCGAGCGATGACGAATCGGTCGCTACTGTCGGAGAGGCTGTAGTACGTCCGTCGCGAACGCTTGCACGACCTGATCACGACGGCGACACTGAGGAGGTATTACGAACAACCGACGACGAAATGATGATCGGACTCACGTCGGATTTCGATAGCGATGACGGCCACAAGATTCAGCCGTATCGAGCATCCACTTCTATTCCCGCTGGACCCTGGTCTCTTCCGTCAGGGCCAGCTAATAATAAAACTCCAGCACTTGAAGCCGGACCCTGGTCTCATTCGTCAGGGCCGACCAATAATACGCCTGCCATTGCCGCTGGACCCTGGTCATGTTCGTCAGGGCCAGCAAACCCGGTAGCGCGTCCTAGACCCAGGTCTTATTCGTCTGGGCTAGTGATGAACCTCCCTTCCAGCGTCCATTTCCAGCTGAACGAACAGGGAGAGGCCGCCGTTCTCAGCCTTACCAGCCCTGTCGTGATGCACGGCAAATAATAAGTAATCGCAATTTCTCTGCCTCAAACCTCATAGCATTTTCGATCCAACAACAGCAGGTTGTTGCTATAGCTCCTACCGCCAAAGTCAAGGTTGTCGTGGGCGGGCGTACATATAAGATTCGCGCATCCATCGTTCCGTGCCGAAGTCAGACGGTGATTTCTGGAACTCTTGTAGGAGAGTTAGGGCTCGACGTGAACAGGAATGGTAGATTAGAAACCTGTCCAATCAAGATTAAGGCGAATCACGACCATCACGAGACCATCAACGTGATCGCGCAAATAGATCGCACATTAGAGAAAACGACGCCATCGGTGTCGCTAGATGTTCGCGTAAAAAATAATTTCGCAAATTGCGTTTTAGTTGATAAGGACTTTTGGCGGTCGGGACCCATTTACATGGTGTTAAGGGCAGACGTCCATGGACGCATTTTGATGCAGGGGGTTGTGCCGAGTCCAACGTGTCAACTCATTTGGAATATATCCAATGTAATTGCCAGATAACACTAAAAAAATATAGATACATAAGTACATATATATATATATATATATATATATATATATATATATATATATATATATATATATATATATATATATATATATATAGATGTACTTATGTATCTATATTTTATATATATAAATATATATATATATATATATATATATATATATATATATATATATATATATATATATATATATATATATATATATATATATATATATATGGCGCCGAGTCCAACGTGTCAACTCATTTGGAATATATCCAATGTAATTGCTAGATAACACTAAAAAAATATAGATACATAATATATCCAATGTAATTGCCAGATAACACTAAAAAAATATAGATACATAAGTACATATATATATATATATATATATATATATATATATATATATATATATATATATATATATATATATATATATATATGTACTTATGTATCTATATTTTTTTAGTGTTATCTGGCAATTACATTGGATATATTCCAAATGAGTTGACACGTTGGACTCGGCACAACCCCCTGCATCAAAATGCGTCCATGGACGTCTGCCCTTAACACCATGTAAATGGGTCCCGACCGCCAAAAGTCCTTATCAACTAAAACGCAAATTGCGAAATTATTTTTTACGCGAACATCTAGCGACACCGATGGCGTCGTTTTCTCTAATGTGCAATCTATTTGCGCGATCACGTTGATGGTCTCGTGATGGTCGTGATTCGCCTTAATCTTGATTGGACAGGTTTCTAATCTACCATTCCTGTTCACGTCGAGCCCTAACTCTCCTACAAGAGTTCCAGAAATCACCGTCTGACTTCGGCACGGATCGATGGATGCGCAAATCTTATATGTACGCCCGCCCACGACAACCTTGACTTTGGCGGTAGGAGCTATAGCAACAACCTGCTGTTGTTGGATCGAAAATGCTATGAGGTTTGAGGCAGAGAAATTGCGATTACTTATTATTTGCCGTGCATCACGACAGGGCTGGTAAGGCTGAGAACGGCGGCCTCTCCCTGTTCGTTCAGCTGGAAGTGGACGCTGGAAGGGAGGTTCATCACTAGCCCAGACGAATAAGTTTGCTGGCCCTGACGAACATGACCAGGGTCCAGCGGCAATGGCAGGCGTATTATTGGTCGGCCCTGACGAATGAGACCAGGGTCCGGCTTCAAGTGCTGGAGTTTTATTATTAGCTGGCCCTGACGGAAGAGACCAGGGTCCAGCAGGAATAGAAGTGGATGCTCGATACGGCTGAATCTTGTGGCCGTCATCGCTATCGAAATCCGACGTGAGTCCGATCATCATTTCGTCGTCGGTTGTTCGTAATACCTCCTCAGTGTCGCCGTCGTGATCAGGTCGTGCAAGCGTTCGCGACGGACGTACTACAGCCTCTCCGACAGTAGCGACCGATTCGTCATCGCTCGATGAATCTCCAAATCAGACTGGAACAAGTGCGCTGAAAAATACCTTTGAATTGGTGTTAATACCTGGTGATGCAAAAAACGAAGGGTGCAGCATGGTGTGATGTTTCTCACCACAATGCCGTCATGAAAAACTGCTGTCGCACTCATCCTTCTGATGATCATGTGACAGGCAGATCTCACAGTAGCTGTAAGTGCGCACTTTCTCGACGACACTCAATTTTCGGAACTCTGGGCAAAAACGCAGGGGGTGCCATGCTTTGCACAGACGACAAGCACTACGACGGTGTTGGCATGTTTGCGATTTGCAACGACCGATACGACCCATGATATAAAAATAAAGAAAGCTTAAAAAGTAAACGTGAACGGACAATGATGATTGTAGAATTTAACAGTAAAATGACGAGTTTGACAATTGGTCGAGTAATTGTTCCACGTCCTGTTCTAATATCAGCTACTCTTACTCTACCATCTCTCCCTTTATAAATTTGTATGACTCTACCTAAACGCCATTCGTTTGGCGGTAAATTTTCTTCACGCACCACCACCAAATCATCAGTTTCTAAATTTTTATTAGGATATTTCCACTTGAATCTTTTGTGAAGTTCCTTTAAGTATTCGGACTTCCACCGGTTACAGAAATGTTGTTGTAATTGGATTTTCTAATATTTCAGGTTCCGCTCTCGACAGGAGTGGACAACCAACAAGAAAATGTCCTGGAGTAAGAGGTGCCAAGATATCTGGATTATCAGATGACGGACTTATTGGTCTTTAATTTAAGCAGGATTCAATACGCGATAAAAGAGTAGAAAACTCTTCAAATGTGAATTTCATACTACCCGTTTTTTTTTTTTGAAATGAGTTTTGAAGCTTCGTACTCCTGCTTCCCACAAACCTCCCATATGAGGAGCTCCTGCTGGATTAAAATGCCAGACAATATCTTGGTAAATTGGATTCTCCATTACATTGATTCGAGCAGATGAAATAAATTCTTTAAACTCACGCCGCAAAACCTTACACGCACCTACAAAATTAGTTCCATTATCTGAATATATATTTCCCGGACATCCTAGTTTATGCTTTGTATGGGTATTATGAAAAAATCTAAAAATATAAGCCACTACTCGTAGTGTTCTACTATAATCTGAAAACCGATCTAAAATGTCTTCATAATTTTGAAAAAAACTAAAATGAGAGAGAACCTTTTTCTTCTCTTCATCTGTAGTATAACTTGGTTTTGTCAATTCGTGCCAAAAGGTTTGTTCTTTTGACAACCATAAAGGCCCATGCCACCACAACTTATTGTCGTGCAGGACTTTAGGAGTAGTACCACGACTTAATAAATCTGCTGGATTATCGGGTGAAGCGACGTGGTTCCAATTTTTTGTTCCTACCTTGTCTTCGATTTAGTAATTTTATGTTCCACAAACGTATCCCAATTACAGGCGGGCTTATTGAGCCACGCCAAAACAATGGTTAAATCTGAACACAAATGAAGTGTATACTTCGAAACGTCAAGCTGGGGTAAAATATTGCCTACCATATCCGCTAATAACACTGCCCCACAAAGTTCGAGCCTAGCTATAGAAATTGTTTTTACTGGTGCTACTTTGGTTTTCGCAGCGAGCATATGTGTGCTAATTTTTCCCTCATTTTCCACTCGTATATATACTACAGCCGCGTATGCCTTTTCCGAAGCATCGCAAAAGGCGTGGAATTCTACCTTACAAACAGGAGAAAACTCAATCCATCTAGGAAACTAAATATCATTAATATACCTGTAGCCTAAGAATAGCTTCCAATTGTATAAAAACTCTCCTGTCAAGAAATCATCCCAGTCAAACTTCTCTCCCCAAATGGCTTGCATTTGAATTTTAGCCACGATGATAATGGGTCCTAACCATCCTGCGGGGTCGAACAATTTGGCAATGTAAACTTGTAACATCTCCATTTAAGAATTAAAACGTTTAAGTCTGTTTGGAGAACTGGACCCGTATGGAGAACCGAATTTAAACTAATTCCATTGGAGGTAGGTGAAGAAGCATTATAAACTACTCTTACTTTCGTCGAAGTGCTTTCAGGTTTAATGACTGCGTGATGAGGCAAATAATAATGTTTTTTTTTTTTTTTTTTTTATTATATAAATATAGAGTAGGTCCATCTCTTTATGGGTCCACACATAACAGAGATCACATGTATCTCAGTTAACGTTAACAAGAGATAATGCTCAGGTGGAGCGTAGACCAAGTTCTACGCCCGTGTTGATGGGACAACTACTACTATATTACATACATAAAAGCACAGCTAAGCCTAATTAGGCTATACAGCAGTGCACAAAAACAAAATACAATAATTACAACTGTAAACAAAACGACATGTAACATAAAACATAAAATTGAATTTAAACAAAACAAAACATAAAGTTGTTAGACTACTTTGTAGGAGAACAATTTAAATATATTATTAGGTTCCGTTTAAAATGTGTGACTGAATCAGAAAGTGTAATAAAATTGTAATGGTTATTGAAGTCATTACAGAGACACCGAAATGGATCATGTAATACATAGTTTGTTCGGCAAAAAGATAATTTTAAAAGAATATAATGCCTTGTGTATCGTCTGGGCACCTTGACTTTTAACATAGACAATAATAGTGAATTTTAACATAGACAATAATAGTTCTGATTTTATTTCACCATTAATTAATTTATGTAAAAATTTGATATTTAACATTGTTCTCCTACTTTTGAGGGTTGGAAGGTGAATTAATTTAAGACAGTCTTTATATGATGGTAAATTACTTTGTGGATTCCATCGAACAATTTTGAGTGCAAATAGCAGGAATTGTTTCTGGACTGATTCCAACATATCAGTATAAACATTATATTGAGGATTCCATACAACAGATGCGTATTCTAATATAGGTCTAACTAAAGAAGTGTATAATAATTTTGTGGTGTACGGGTCATTAAACTCCTTTGCCCAACGTTTAATAAATCCAAGAACTCCTTTTGCTTTGTTTGAAATTATATTAATGTGTTGATTGAAGCATAGTTAGGGAGAGTTAGGGCTCGACGTGAACAGGAATGGTAGATTAGAAACCTGTCCAATCAAGATTAAGGCGAATCACGACCATCACGAGACCATCAACGTGATCGCGCAAATAGATCGCACATTAGAGAAAACGACGCCATCGGTGTCGCTAGATGTTCGCGTAAGAAATAATTTCGCAAATTGCGTTTTAGTTGATAAGGACTTTTGGCGGTCGGGACCCATTTACATGGTGTTAAGGGCAGACGTCCATGAACGCATTTTGATGCAGGGGGTTGTGCCGAGTCCAACGTGTCAACTCATTTGGAATATATCCAATGTAATTGCCAGATAACACTAAAAAAATATAGATACATAAGTACATATATATATATATATATATATATATATATATATATATATATATATATATATATATAAATATATATATATATATATATATATATATATATATATATATATATATATATATATATATATATATATATATATATATATATATATATATATATATATATATATATATATATATATATATATATATATATATATATATATATATATATATATATATATATACATATATATATATATATATATATATATATATATATATATATATATATATATATATATATATATATATATAAAATTTATATTTTGAATTCCCTGAAAATACTGAGTTATAAATTGAACGCATATAATGAAGATAAATTTATGAATTTACTTATTACTATATAGAATATTTTTAAGTTACATTTTTTGCAGTGTTGCTGCAAGGCGGGCGGCAATGTTTAAGCCAAACGTCCAATTTCGAATATATTATCTTTGAACTAATGTTTTAAATTCACAAACAGATGGCGCGCGTGTCATTAGGATACGCGCCAATGTAAACCGTCTTCTGAGCCTTCGGCTTATTTTCGTTTTAAGACAGCGACCGAGGTAAGCATTGTTTTCAATAAACCACCTTATTTAAATTCCGAAACCTAATTCTGCCTTTTATTTATATTTCATATCATTGCGAGACTTCTTGGATTTCACTAACCCTCTTTTTCGTTGCCACAAAATTAAAGGAATTTACTGCGCTACATAGATGATTCTTATAGGTTTTGTGTTGATTATAGGACTTTGAATAAAAATACGGATAGAGATAGTTATCCTCTTCCGTATATATCGGCAACGTTGGATAAACTTAAAAATGCAAAATATCTTTCAAGTTTAGATATTATATCAGCATATTGTCAAATTCCTGTAGAAGAAAGTTCTAGGGCGTTTACAGCTTTTACTGTTCCAGGTAGGGGATTGTATCAATTTAAGCGTATGCCTTATGGTCTTCACAACGCGCCTGCCACATGGCAAAGATTTATTGATACAGTCTTAGGGGCCGATTAAGATCCTAATGTTTTTGTTCATCTGGATGACATAATTATTGTCACAAATAGCTTTGAAAAACACGTAGAAGTGTTAAAAGGGGTTTTGAATAGAGTTTGCTTGCAGGATTAAGATAAATAGAGAAAAATTTAATTTTTGTCTTTCTTTTTTTAAATATTTGGGCTATGTTGTTGACCGTATGGGGTTACACGTAGACCCTGAAAAAGTGGAGGCGATGTTGAAAATCCCTGCACCTAGGAGTGTTAAAGATGTTTGGTCTTTTGTCGATACTATTTCTTGGTACCGTAGATTTGTTCCTAATTTTTTCAACAGATCCGTTGACGGATCTGATCCCCTGGTGAGATCGACACATATGTATTGTTATGTACTCACCGTAGTCGACTACCTCACCAAATGTCCGCTGTTATTTCCGTTGCGGTCGGCGACCGCAAAATTAATTAATAAGGAGTTAGAAGATAACGTCTTCTTACTCTTTGGAGTGCCGATGTCTATTGTATGCGACAATGGACCACAATTTCGCAGCAAAGAGCTGCAGCGGCTATGTTCGGCATATGGAATGACGTTGAGGTTTACGGCAAATTATCACCCACAAGCTAATTCAGCCGAACGAATTAATCAGATCATTAAGACCACTTTACGTGCTTATGTATCTGCATTTAAATGGCTGATATCCCTTTTTTTGGGAAATGGAACAAAATCTGCAAGGATAGCAGTTTTGGTCAGTTCAATGTGAACAGCGAGTTTGGCAAAATATAATTTTTTTGAGTGCGACCTTCGTGATTTTTTTTTATGGCTTTTTTTGTGTGGCTGCTGTTTAGTTTTGTTGTTGTGCGACGATTTCTTGAAGCAGCCTGGTTTTTGGTTCGGGTCAGCGTTGGAAGAATAGAATTGTGGTCACGAAGATATTGCAATTCTTACTGACAGTCAAGCGGCTATCACGGCACTAGAATCCAATCAGATAAACTCTAAACTGGTAAGGGAGTATCTTGAGAAACTCAATACGCTTGGCTCGCAGAATAAGGTTTGGATAATTTGGGTCCCAGGCCATGTAGGAATAGAAGGTAATGAGAAGGCAGATGAGCTAGCAAGAAAGGGAGCAGAAACCCCATTTGTAGGATCCGAACCCTTTTGTGGAATAGGAAAAAGGTCTTTAACAATGATGTTAAAGAAAGAAGAAGAACAATCACGAACACTATACTGGTATAATTTACCAGGAAAGGAACAATCAAAAACTCTGTTTAATGGATGTATGAATTTAACAAAAAAAAAACTGAGAACTATAACAGGTATTTTAATAGGCTGTAGTTTGAACTATCACCTGACAAAACTGAGAATATGCAACAATGAGTTATGTAGGTTTTGTGAAGAGGACACTGAAACTCCTAAACACATTCTAGGACAGTGTCCTGTGCTTATGCAGAGTCGAAAAATGTACCTGGGAGACTATCAAATACCAGAAGGCATGCTGAAAGACTTAGAAATAGGCTTCATACTAAAATTTATAACGGTTGTAGGACTTTTAGAAATACTATAAACCTTTTAGGAGTGTAGGGCTCATAGGAATACTAAGGTATGGCAATACTATAATCCTCGCAGGGAGCACAATAGTTCATTTAGGACGAGGTGCACATCCCCATTAATAATAATAATATTTTGTGTCTGGCTGGACAGTATATTGCCGTTAATGTTAGACTTTTTAGATATTCATCGAGAGAAATACTAGTTGCCTGTATATAATCTGTACAGTAATTCTGAAGAGCATAATGTTTGATCCTGCTTTTTATAAGAATAGCAGATCCACCTATTTCGTTACCGATTGGATGCTTTGTGTCATAGAGTCTATACCCCGGAATATTAAAGTGGTGTTTTTCAGTAAAGTGAGTTTCAGAAATAAGCATTACATCTATGCTTGCCTCTTTTAGGAACTCGAGAAGTTCTAGTTTGTGTAGATTCATGGTTTAGAAATTAGATGCTGAAGCAGAAAGTTTTGATTTTTAATCATGTCTTGCACCATGTTTTGCATACTAGACATAAATTGAGACATGTTTTGCATAAACATTTGAAGGGTTTGTTCGAGATTGCTGCTTTGAGGAGCAGGCTGAACGTTTATGGTGACTGGGTTGTCACCTTTTAGAGCACTGGCGTACGAAACACCTTGATTCATAAAGTGATTTACATTAATTGGTGCATGGGATTGTTTAGGGGGAGTGGGCAACTTTTGCATGACTTGGTTGGAATTAGTGGGTCCAACTGGAGTAACAGCCTTGTTTTTTAAAGGTCTGATATATTGGACACCCACGATAGTTTGCTGTGTGGTTTCCAAAGCAGTCGCTGTATTTTTTTACATTAGCATTTTCTTTTATTTTTTTTGCATGTTTGGGATGAATGGAGATCTCCACAAATTACGCATACACTGCGAAGTGTGCAGTAAGTTTTTGAGTGGCCAAATTCTTGACAATTTTGGCACTGGATTGGTCCACTGCGTTTGTGGGGCTCTTCTACAGTAATTTTGAGGGTAGGATTCACCTTTTTTTAAGAGATTTTGTATCGAATTCCAGTTCCACTCGGAAGAGTGCCTGTGGAGTTTTGTTGCGATTTATTATATTAGATACCATTTTAACTGAGAAGCCCTCTTCCTTTAGCGCTTCTTGAATTTCTTTGCATTCATTCCTGATGAGCCTTTGGAGCTTTTGAGCTGATATGTGTAATAGCTCTTTTTCGCTTTATCGAGAGAATTGATAATTATTCTATAATTTGGCTCACTGTATATTTGAATTTTTGTTTCATATATTTCTCCTTTACGGATATTGACTACATGAAAATTGTTTACGCCAATATTTTGTGTGAGTAAATCTAAAAGAGATTTAGAGTTTTGCTCACGTAGATAGATTGGAGGGGGTTTTTGAGTTTTCGGCTTGGGATCCGTACTCATATGATCGGCAAAAATCGCGTACCGATTATGTCCCAGCTTAGCAGACTCATTGTTAGCGTCTATATCGCTGGTTTAAAATTTTTGTTATCACTGTTGTAAAGCGCTTTATGGGTTTAAACGTGGGAGCGAACGTTATTCACGTCATCACACGACAGAAATGCTACGGTCAAGGTTTAGCTATAACTGATAAAGTGCTTTTCCTACAAGCCATTATCAGTTTTGCTAAGAAATTTAAGTAAAGGTTTTAAAACATATTCAGCAATTGATTTAAATATATTAAAAAAAAATTTATTAACAAAAACTTAAACAGGTTCAGAGGTGTTGTAGTGCTAGCAGTTGTTAGGTCCTTAGCAGTACTAGGTTGAGAATTTTTGACACGCTTTAAAAAACGTTAATTCCTGTTTCGACAATTTCATCTAATCATCCACATTTTAGAATCGAATGTAGATTTCCCTAAAAGGTATCAGATTTGATCCAAAGGCATCTTAGTTTCGTTTTTGGCACTGTCGTCTACAGTCTAGAAAATGAAGGTGCGCGTGCTAACAGATGCCACAAGGATAAGTGCTGAGCGGGCATGACATATTTTGGGTGAGATTCTCTGATTCTCTGCTGACTCCGGAGCAAAAACACGAACGCTTGCGCACTACAAAAGCGTTTGGTCATGCAAATGCGGAATTGGGTTTACTTTTGTCTTCGATTGGTTACCTGTATGCACTATGTTTGATTTAGCCTTGGCAGTGCATTGACGCTGCACCGTTTTCATGGTCAAGTGTATGCAGTGTATGTATGCAGAATTTGCTTGTCGCTCCAGTCGAAAATACGACACTTCCGTTTGAAGCGACCAGCAATTTTGGTGAGAACCAAAATGAACCGAAAGTGCATTGCCAAGGTTAATTTCTAAATAATAAAACTAAGGATAAAAATTGTATAAATAACGATACAAACAATAAATTGATTCAGTAGTCATTTAGACACCAAAAAAGCATTTTAATTTCTGCGATTTGTGTACGGTTAATGTGCCGACACAAATAATCATTCAACAGAAATTTACATTTGGGGGCCCCGGCGAGATCTTCGCCCCAGGCGAGTTGCAGAGATTTCATCCTCTCACTAGACTTGATCAG
Source organism: Suillia variegata (assembly GCA_949127995.1). NCBI lineage: Eukaryota > Metazoa > Arthropoda > Insecta > Diptera > Heleomyzidae > Suillia > Suillia variegata. The sequence goes on from OX421842.1 coordinate 20,894,375, forward strand.
TGAGCGCAGCCCGACGGTGTTGTTGTTGGTTTATGTGCCAGCACAATCAAATTGACTAGACTTGATCAAAAAGTGCAGCCCGACGGTGTTGTGGTTGGTTTATGTTCCAACACAACCAAATTGCCAATGACTTCAAAGGACTTCGCGTTTTAGTGTTGTATTCGGACAACCATTGTGCAGGACATAATGGCAAGTTTACACGAGCTTGTGGTACAGCAGGACCAAAATTCAGTAAATCTGCAGAAGGCAATTGCAAATTACAGAAAAACTCCAAGGGAACGTAAAACCTTGGAGTACGTGGAAAAACGAAGGAAGGAAATTTACGAATTATGGTCGATTTTCGAACGGTATGACAATATAATTCGTCGAGATCCGACTGCAACAGAAGACCACCCTTACTTCATAAAAAATCTTCACGCAACAATCGGTGAAAAATACAGCGAGTTACAAGATGACATGGCAAGGACCTTGAAGTTGCTCAAAACCCAGTCGGCTTCAGGACCTGCTCCAGAGTCGACGCCATCAGGACTTGCATCATGGTCTACATTATCAGGATCATCAGCGGCTAATTCAAAATTAATGATCGCTAGTCCAGTATATACCATTATTGGAAAACAAAATACAATAATTGGTATTATACAATGGATGCTCGATGATCTCATAAACGATGCATCATCTCATCCAATTCGGTGCTACTCCAGTAAGGCTTAAATCATTGAGCACCACTGGAGTACAGTTCAAGGCTGGCATGATCAAATCATGCAATTGCTTGTAGATTTCAGCTCAGCAGAATACGATTTGGAATCGTATTTAAAAACCGAAGAGGATATTACAAATAAAATACTTAAAATACACGAAAAGTGTGCAGATAGATCGACAACAACACAGAGTCAGTCTTCAGTCCAAAGGTAACGCTCCCCAAATTCAATGGAGATTACCTGAAGTGGCGGCAATTATTTGATCTCTTCAATGAAATGATCAATAATAAGGAAATGCCTACCATACAGAAGATGGGGTACCTGAAAACAAATCTTTCCGGGGAAGCTGAGAAATTCATCCAACATCTCTCTCTTACGGAAGAAAATTACACAACAGCTTGAATCATGTTGCAGGACCGGTTTAACAATAAACGATTGATAACCGCGTCACTAATGGAAAATCTATTAGGACAACCAAAGCATCCCTCTGATACTCCATCGGTGGCAGCGTTAAAGGGTCTTCACGATACAACGAAAGAGACGTTGTTAGCACTGGAAAACATTGGAGTAGAAACACGTTTTTGGGATCCAATACTACTGCATTTGCTCCTCAAGAAGTTGGACAGGAGCACGCATATGCTGTATGAGCAGTCATTAGAAGAACCAAGAGAGCTGCCTTTACTCGATAATTTCCTGAAGTTCCTTGAAACAAGGTTCCAGTCACTAAAGACAGTTGGTCAAAAATATTGAAATCGGTTACAACTACAGAAAAACAATTAAAAAAATGCAAACTGTGAAATGAAAAGCTACATCCACTTTATGCATGCCAGAAGTTTTTACAGCTACCAGTCAACAAAAGAATACAACATTTAAAAACAAATACACATCCATAAATTGTTTAAAGTATGGACACTTTGTTTAGCAATAAATTTTTCCATGTGTAACCACAAACACAATACACTTGTTCATTTTTAGAGCAGTAAACAAGCGACCGGAACTGAAACTTCTAGTAAACCTGCACAACAGTCTATGGCTCTAGCAGCATCAAAAGGATCATATCAACAACGATACGTTATTCTCAGCACAGCTATAGTTAAACTGGTAGCAAACAATGGTCAAGTTATGGAATGCAGAGCGATTTTGGACTCAGGGTCGCAGGTGAATTTAATGACTGAAAGATTGGAAAAACAATTGGGATTATCATCGGTAATGGAAAGAAAGAAGCCCGCAGTCGTGTAAATGTCAATTTACAATCAAAAATCAACAAGTACTCAAATCGACTGGAGGCTTTTGTACTTCCTCAAATAATAACACAACAGCCAATGCAGAACTTGGACACTTCAAGGTGGAGCATTCCGAAAAACGTCACTTTGGTGGACCCAATGTTTAATGTCCCTGGAAAAATGGATTTGCTCATCGGTGCTGAGTTTTATCACGATATATTGGCAACAGGAAAAATCACCTTAAACGAAAAACTTCCAACTTTACAAAATACAGTTTTCGGATGGGTACTAGCAGGAAGGATCCACGACAATCAATCAAATTTAGCCACATGCGGAGTATGTACGACAGAAGACGACAACTTAAATCAAAACCTTGAACGATTTTGACAATTAGAAGAAATGCCCGCAGCACATAAGCCATTGTCAACAGCAGGAAAACTTTGCGAATCACATTTTGCACTTAAAACAACTCGAAACTACAAAGGCAGATTTGTGGTGAGATAGCCATTTGCGAAGCAAACATCATCGCTAGGCAAATCACGCCAAATTGCAATCAAGTGATTTCACTCATTGGAAAGACGTCTTGCTAACGACATCAACTTGAAGACTCAGTATGCAGAATTCATGAAAGAGTACGAGTCATTGGGCCACATGACAAGGATTGATATAAGCAAGGTATCATCGCCATGCTATTTCATTCCGCATCATTGTGTTATAAGGCCAGAAAGCAGCTCAATAAAACTGAGAGTTGTGTTTGATGCATCTGCAAAAACCTCCACTGGTCTAGCCCTCAATGATCTGATGTACACAGGACCTACAATTCAAAGCGAATTATTTTCTTCGTCCAAATCCTGGGGCCTGTGGTAGTAAAAGCAAAAATACTCATACAAGAGCTGTGGCAAATGAAACTATCATGGGACCAAGAGCTTCCGAAAAGTCATCAAAAGAAATGGACTAGGCTTCGAAACAGTCTAAAAGAGCTAAACAATACACAAATTCCTAGACACGTCTTTCAACAATGTATAAAAAGGTCTTTTCAGCTACATTCATTTTCTGATGCCTCATATGGCGCAGCAGTTTACATCCGATCAATTTGCAAAAATGGGTCAGTTATTGTACGACTTTTATGCGCAAAATCTCGTGTGGCGCCCCTCAAAGTACAATTGATACTGCGATTATAACTTTGTGCTGCACTTCTAGGCACTCAAGTATTGGCACGAGTAAAACGGGATCTAAAAGTTCCAAATGCTTCAGTTTATTTTTGGACCATCGAAAGAAGACAGAAGGTGGTAGAGGCGAATGTGGTGGCCAGAAGCAACTCAAATATCATTTATGAAATCGAAAATAAAAATTCATTCAAATTTTTATTATACATTGTGGCTTACATGCTCAGGTTCAAGGAGCATTCCCGAAAAAGGCAGGAAGACCGATTAACACAAATTTCACTTACCCCTCGTGAGCTCAAACAAGCTCTATCCGTTATAATTCGAAACATGCAGTCTATGCATTTTAAAGATGAAATCAAGGCTCTCAAAACAAACGAATGTGTCAGCAGAACAAGTCCAGTAAGCGGCCTTCGACCTTTTCTGGATGACGAAGGACTCATTCGAATTGGTGGACGTATCGAATTAGCCACTAGCACATACGACGCTAAGCATCAAATGTTAATTCCATATCACGATCCGCTATCCAAACTACTTTTGCGGACCGTTCTGGATTGACTACAGGGTTCGAGGAAAACGACCACACAAGGCCTACGTTGCAGTTTTCTGTTGTTTTGCCACAAAGGCAATTCATGTGGAAATAGTGAGCGATCTTACAGCAGATGCGTTCATCGGGTGCCTAAAACGATTTATAGCTCGAAGGGGACGTTGCCAAAATCTGTATTGTGACAATGTAACAAATTTTGTAGGCGCCAAAAATAAACTGGCTGACCTTAAAGAAGTAATTCACACTAAACAGACGCAGGATGCTATCATAAGGATATGCAGCGATAAAAGCATCAAATTTAGCTTCATTTCTCCAAGAGCTCCACATTTTGGTGGGCTATGGGAGGCGGCAGTCAAATCAGCCAAGAGTCTCTTCGCTAGAAGCGTTTCAAATGCGTCTTTAACATACGAGGAGTTGGAGACAGTTATGGTAGAAATCGAAGCCATACTAAACTCTCGACCTTTGACCCCAACATCATCTAATCCGATTGACCTATGCGCTCTAACTCCCGGGCATTTCCTCATTGGCGAACCATTAACCGCTCAGATTGATACAACTGCAGCACTCAGCAAACTATCATTGCTAACTAGATGGAAGATGGTATCACACATCAAACATGAATTCTGGAAACGTTGGTCACAAGAATATTTGAACGAACTGCAGTTCAGGCAGAAGTGGAAGGAGCAGAGGGACAATATTCAGACAGGCACGATGGTGATATGCCAAGAAGACAACCTATCACCTCTGCAATGGCCGCTTGGTAGAATTATAAAAACTTACAAGGGCCATGATAACGCAGTCATAGTTGCAGAGATTCATACAGCTGCTGACATACGAAAGCGACCAATCCACAGGCTTGCTCCTTTTCCATTGTCAAACACTGAAGACGAACCCCCTCAACACAAAATCGACATAATACCAGCTGAAAAACGAGGTCTAAACGAAGAGCCAACATTAATGACTGTTGGCGAACGTCATCACTTTATAATTTTATTACCATAATCGCAATCTGTTTGATGTTACCAGTCGTGTTTTACGGTTCGGTTGAAATAGAAAAATTCAACCCAAAAGCTGGAATGCATTTTGAGAAAATTGGTTCGAGCATAATTTGAAGCGAATGGAATCTTGTTAGCTACTATGATCTATCACCGTTAATGGCCGACGTACAGGTGTTGGCAAATGGCATCAAAGTGATGCAGCATTTATGTCAACAACTTCAACAAAAATCACTTTGTGAAGATATTGTTACACAGTTCCAACATTCTGAAGCCGAACTACGTCTTGACAACGACCTATCGGCTTAACCTAGACAAAAGAGAGGAGCAATCAATGTGATTGGTAATGTTGCCAATTCCTTGTTTGGAGTATTGGACTCTGAATATGCCGAAAAATGTCAGAAACAATAATGGCGATTCACACAAACGAACAGCATTTACTATCACTCTTGAAAAATCAGACGTCAATAATTGATTCAACCACCAACATCATGAAGCGTGACCAGACCAATGCTATGGAAGCTTTTGCCAAGTTTGAAAACAAGTTATCTCTAATAAAAACTCAGCTACGCACTAATGAAGTAGCAAACCAGAACAACAATATGTTTCAAATGTTAATATCATTGGCACTTCATCTTACAACCAATCATCAATCCTAGACGTACTGATCAACGTTCATCATGGACAAATCAGCCCACTTTTGCTGTCCCTACAACAACTGAACACAGAAATCAACAAAATTATCGCTCATCTTTCTTCAACAATGCAGATTCCCGGATACAATAGAAATCTTCTGTATTTTTATAAACTGATGACAGTCAAGGAATGCATCAGTAAAAGACACGCAATTTTCAAAATAACGGTACCATTAAGTGGGACTGATCAATTCGATTTATACAGACTAACAGCACCATGGTAGGCATTATACAGGGTGGCGCAAAATTAATCACCCTATTGGAAGATGCTCTCATTTTTGCAAATGGCCGCCAATGTCAAATCTGTTTTGACATTTGTGGACTAGACAGATACAGAATACAAGTGAATAAGCCATGGAGCGATACACTCCCCAAGAACGCGGAATAATTGTGTCTATTTTTTTGCGTAACAATTCGTCTGTGGTGTTGGCAAAAATCATAATGAGCGATGAGGCTCATTTTCACCTCAGCGGGTACGTGAACAAGCAAAATTATCGCTTCTGGGGAACCGAAAATCCGCGAGTGATGCACGAGAAACCATTACACCCGCTCAAAGTGACTGCGTGGTGCGCTGTTCACGCTGGAGGAGTCATCGGGCCGAACGCCGCGGGTCAAACGACAACAGTGGACGGTGCGCGCTATAGGGCAATGTTGACCGAGTTTTTTCTGCCCGAACTGGACGAATTAGGACTGGTGGACATGTGGTTCCAACAGGACGGAGCAACAGCACACACTGCACGAGCCACAACCGACATTCTGAAGGCCGCGTTTCCGTTTCGCTTAATTTCGCGTTTTGGCGATTTGCACTGGCCCGCCAGATCGCCCGATTTAACGGTCCCGGACTTCTTTTTATGGGGTTTTTTGAAGTCTCGTGTTTACATCAACAAGCCTGAGACCTTGGAAGCCCTCAAGGAAAATATCCGACACGAATGCGAGAATTTATCGCCCGAAACTCTCGCCGAAGTGATGGAAAATGCCATAAAACGATCCCGTATGGCAATCAATTGTGACGGCGCCCATTTATCCGATATCATCTTCTCGACTTAACACAATTAATTCTAAAGGTCTAAATAAACATAATCAAAAAACAGAATCGAAGTTTTTTATTTAGAAAAAAATAAGAGCCAAACAACATCGGATGACTTCTTTTGCGCCACCTTGTACCATCCAATCAAATTCTTGCCATCACATTACACCGTGATAGATACTGTCCAACAAACATGGAGAATCTGCAATCATGCTCATTAATCGAAGAGCAGAAATACTTATGTCCCAACACGCATCCCATATACAATAAAGGAGCAAAACCATGCGCATGTGAAGTAAGACTGTTCAACAATGAATCAATGCCACTATGTGATTTTAAGAAAATGGAAAGTCAAATGTGGATTCAAACAAGAATTGGTTGGCATTAGCCAACCCAATTCAAGTCACAACAGTATGTGAAGTATGACAAATGTCACTTAATGGTTCAGGCAGCATTCATCTACCTCCCGAGTGCGTTCTCAAATATGAGCTTCTAACGATAATGGGAAATCAAGTACTCTCTTCTGTATCTAGCGGATCGTATACTAGTTTTGGTAGCATATCTAAACTAGCCAAGCCCGATCAACTACAGCCCCTGCTTTCCGATAATACAAAAGATACATACAGTACACAACTAAAGGAACTGTCAGCATTGCAAGAAATTCTAAGTGCCCAAGTAATCATGAACTACCCAAGCAACTTGAATCAAGCAGCTACCACAGTGTTGCAATTGGATATTCTGCGTTGCTTCTGGTTATAGTCCTGATCATCGCCTTGGCGCTAAGACACAAATTACCGACAATGAGGCGACAAAAGCAACCACCAACATCTCAGCCGCGAACCAGACTCCAGACGTCGGACGACTCGTCTACATTTGAAACAACTTTAACATAAGCTGACCTTCAGTCAACGTGGAGGAGTATGTTTGGTTTAACCTTGGCAGTGCATTGACGCTGCACCGTTTTCATTGTCAAATAATTCCCATGAAAAAAGTGCAGTGTATGCAGAATTTGCTTGTCGCTCCAGTCGGAAATACGACACTTCCGTTTGAAGCGACCAGCAATTTTGGTGAGAACCAAAATGCACCGAAAGTGCATTGTCAAGGTTAATTTCTAAATAATAAAACTAAGGATAAAAATTGTATAAATAACGATACAAACAATAAATTGATTCAGTAGTCATTTAGACACCAAAAAAGCATTTTCATTTCTGCGATTTGTGTACGGTTAATGTGCCGACACAAATAATCATATAACAGAAATTTACAGTTGGAAAATCGCTGGAATAAGTGTATCGACCTAAATTAGACTACATTGAATAGTTTAAAAAAAAAAACAATAATTTAAACATACAATATTTTTTTCATTCCCAAGGAAGTTACTTTTCTTTCTTGTTTAAATGTATTAACATTGGATAGTGGCATCTACTTAAGTGGGCTCCTCTGACTTCCTAAGAAGACACTTTCGTCTGAAATATGCTTTAGTAAGCAGGTAGCCTAGTCTTAATGATACTTAACTCATCACATTAAACGCCAGAATCAATCCCTTCTATATTTCTTGCTTTATACCAACCTTCTTTTTCTAATATGGCTTTTATCCTTTTTCCAGAGTTGTGAACCGGAGTAATGTGGACGATGTCGACCTTATGTCTGGCCTATAGAACTATTCCCAAAGGATCTGATATTAACTTCTCCTGTAACTCGTAGTCTTTCCATGGATTAAGATTTTCCGCAAAATGATCGATCGGAGGCAGAATAAAAAACGTTACAAAAGCAGTCAATGGAGTTGTTCTCATAGCACGAGTTTCTCGACTTTCTCCAGTGGCTTTAAGTATGATTTCTTATTGTATACAGTTTACCATACCAAAATACTATAGAGTAGTATAGGTCTTTATATACACCAATGTATAAGACATGGTAATAGAACCGATATACTTTTAAAGATATTTTTACACGCATACAATTGTTGTGGCCTTCTTCACCTGAAATCTTTTAAATTGAGTTTACACTGTAGTTCGCTATCTCTGATCACTCCAAGATATTTGGTCTGTGTTTTGAGAATAATTTCTGTTCCGTCCATGGTTGAAGGACACCATGCGGGGATTTTATTATTCCTTATAAATAATACATAGTAGGTCAGTTTTTATTGCATTATGCTTAAGCCTGCATTTTTTGCCCAGCTGTTAAGAGTTCTTAGGATATCACTCATGAGTGCACGTAGTGTGGCTAGGCATTTTCTGTTATTATAATAGCAATGTCATCTGCGTATTCTATTATTTTAGAAGCTTTGTCATCACAGCGTTTTAGTATATAGTTTCTTTTGGCAATGAGTATTTTGCTTAAACACGTTCTTGTATTCAGTTTAGCGTTCTTCACTTTCTACTGCCTTGACCATCTTGAAGATTTCGTAAAAACAGCGCAGTAATACAAGAGATGTTATTGGATAGTTACAATCTAAAAATGAAGCGTTAAAGGGTGCTGCACAGGTGGACGCCCAAAAAAACAGTTGAAATGTTTTCACTGTAATAAAACAGGGCACATGAAACATGACTGTTATTTGTGGAAAAAGCAGTATAATCGCGAAGCAAATGTATTGGTGGAGACCGATAATGAACTGCACGTGTGCATGAAGAGTGTTCGTGGTGAAGGCTGGGTGATTGATTCTGGAGCATCGAGTCATATGACAAGAAATCGTGATTTCTTTGAGAAGATGGAAGACAATAGTAGCAAGATCTACATCGGAGATTGCAATGCGTTGGATGACAAGGATAAATCAGTTGTAAATATTGCAAAATTTTGCTTAAAAATGTTTTGTATGTGCAAAAATTGAAAGGTAACCTGCTGTCAGTAAAGAGCATGGTGAAATTTGACATAAAGGTAGTTTCTGAGGGCGAAAAATGTAAAGTAAAAGATAATAAAAATGTTACTATCGCTGATGGTAAAATTGTAAACAATTTATATATGTTGGGTGAGAAAAACAGCGCATGTAGTGCTGAAGCTACTTATCTTTCCACTGATTGTCTACACTTATGGCACAGACGATTTGGCCATAGAAACTTGTCGGATATAAAGAAGCTAAATAGTCAGGGTTTGGCTGAAGGTATTGTTATCAATAATTGCGGTCATATTGATTTCTGTGGCGAATGTCAGAAGTCAAAGAAAGTTTCTCGAAGACCAGTGCAATACTACATCGAACTGGTTCATTCAGACATTTGTGGGCCTCTTCAGGTAAATTCGGTTGGAGGCAAGCGATTCTATGTTTATTTCATCGATGATTTCGCGATATTCCAAAGTTTATGTTATGACCAGAAAAAATGAAGTATTTGGCAAATTCAAGGCATATGTCGCTGAAGTAGGAAATTTTACAAACAATAGGGTGAAAATTTTGCGCTGCGACAATGGCGGCGAATATGTAAATGATGATGTGGCATCGTTTCTGAAGAAGAAAGCCATAATCTTGCAGAAAACTGTTCCATATTGCCCAGAACAAAATGGTATTGCAGAACGCAAGAACCGGACTTTAATGGAGATGGTTCGTGCTATGTTAGTTGAATACGATTCTTCAGAGAATTTGCGGGCAGAATGTGTGTTGGCCAACTTATGAAAACTCGAACTTTGGTATGGTAAGAAACCGGATTTGAGTTTATTACGCGTTTTCGGATGTCAAGCATTTGTGCAAGTGCCGAAGTGCAAGCGCAGGAAGTTGGACAACGTTGCTGTTGAAGAAATACTGGTTGTTTATGCAGAAAATTCAAAAGGCTACCGGATTTAAAGAAGTATACGAAGGAGATTCTTATCAGTCGAGATGTGAAATTCAACGAAGCTGTTAGAAGTGAATGCAAGCTTCATTCGGTTGGTGCTGAAGAACAGTCAGCTCCACTTGATGCTGTTTATCCTACACTATAAACTCCGAATATCGTTTCTGTTAAAGATGTGGAAGAAATCGATGGGTTTGAATCTGCTGAAGAAACTATTAATGATGTTCAGGTAATTCCACATATATCGACCATTTATCAAGGGACTCTTAAAAAATTTAAAACCTGTTTGCTATAATTATATTACTTCAAGTGATAACTCTGTAAGTTTTATTCCAAACTCGTGGGCAGAATTATTATCACTTGATGAGGAGCAACCTATACAAGATGAACGGTGGCGATTAGCCACAAAAGGAGAAATTAATTCATTAGTTAACAAAACATGGCGGTTAGAAAAATTGCCGCAAGGAAAAAAGACTGTCGGTTGTAAGTGGGTGTTTAAGTAAAAAAACATTTCTCTAAATAAGCCAAAATACAAGGCTAGGTTAGTAGCCAAAGGCTACACGCAAAAGTTTGGTGAGGACTACGACGAAACATATGACCCATTTGGAAAATATATCACAGTTAGAACACTATTGACAGTAGCAGCAAGCAAATGTTTATTAGTATTAACATCGAAATGTTTGACAACATTTTTAAATGGGGATCTAAAAGAAGACATACAATATATGGATCAACCCGAAGGTTTGGTTCAGAAAGGGTTTGAGGACATGATTTGCGAGTTGCAAAGGTCTCCTTACGGTCTTTGGAGGTTTTAAATGAAGAAATAATTTAAAAGTTGGTGAAACAGACAGGACTTCAAAATTCAAAACCAAGTACAATCCCGATGAATACTGAGTATGTCAAGTTGACTGAAAAAGTGAAATTTTGAAAATTCTGATGACTACAGAAGTGTATGTGGTTAATTATTGCTTTTGGCAACAACAACAAGACCGGATATTTCTGCTGCAGTTTCTTTTATTTGCAGAAAAGTATCGAATCAAAGGAAAGCTGACTGGGAAGCTGTTAAGAAGATTATTCGATATTGGAATGTTGCGGTGAATAAACGACTAGTGATACACCGTGATGATACTATACAGATCGAGTGCTTCAGTGATTCTGATTTGGCTGGTGATCACCGTGATCGTAAAGTAACTTTTTGAAGATATGGAAATCAACATCAACTATCCTATTCAAGTTTATGAAGACAACCAAAACTATATTCAAATGGTAACAAATCTCAAGTTTAGTGCCAGAACTAAACATATTGACGTTCGTTATTATTACATCAAAAATGTATATAATTATTAATTATTATATTATTAATTTAGTTTATTGTCGTACTGAATATATGATTGCTGACGTATTAACTAAACCTTTACCAGCTCCCAAATTTTTACAATTAATATCAAATTTTATAAAGCAGTTTCTTGAGAAGGGGTATTGGGTAATTACAACAACACTTTGTACTTAAATACTTTGAATTTATAAATAAAGTTATTTATGAATTTGTTTGTTATGCCGAAATGGAATATAAAATTTGAAATTATTCTTAAGAAAAACAGGCAACGGTCGTTTGTTTCTTCAGATGTGATAGGCTTAATGAGAATCTTAATGTTTATGTAATTTTCAAGATCGTGACGAGAGGTGAATAATTTTATTTAACAATTCTCCTACAAGTATATTCCGAGTCCCAGTTTGTACTCCTGGGACATGTATTTATCTTTCCAAATTCTCATACAAGTATTTTTCTATAGAGTCCCAGATTGTATTCCTTTGATATCTTCTTAAACTTTTCCAATTCTTAAGCAAGTATTTACCTATAGAGTTTCAGTTGATACTCCTGAAATTTCTTTTTTATTTTACTTATTTTTCTTATATGATCACAGAAAGACAGCGTTTCTACCTTCCAATCCTCAATCATATTATCATGAGTAAAAAGAGTAATATCTAGAACAACGTTTTGCGAAGTGGAACAAAAATATATTGGTTCCTTACCTCTGTTAAAAATAGTGAGTGTTGTCAATAGTCACACTGTTGACGATTGAGTGAAAATAAAGGCAGCAAAAATTATTTTTGTCTTTGTAAATTGAGTTTCACTATGTATTTCTATTATTCTTTGCTTATGTTTAATTACCTAAACTGTAACACGCATAGTTGTTGCAGTTTGGTTAACCAAACACTACCAAGTGATAATTTGAGCATGGAAACACATCAGATTCACACTTAAATAATCCCTTTGCGTGGGACCAAAGATTGAGACGATCCTTCTGATCGTAAATCTCAAATCTGCTCAAATGTCACACGTAGGTGTGATTGTTTAGTGCGGTGTACTTTTCACCACAACAAATAGCTTAGGATACACAGCAAGGCAATAAAATAATGTCAGCGCTGTTTGTTGTAGTTAAGTGAACATTTGTATGTAAACAGTAAATCATTTGTGTTATTTTAGGACATTGATTCTGTTTCGTTATCACTGGGGTAGTTTTAGTATGTAAAATATGCACATGGTGGAATTGTTATCGCATCATGTAAGTAGGTTAAATTATTACATATATAAGTACTTCTTAAAATAAAAATTAGTTGAATATCAAACTCACTCGCGTTCTCATTTAAATTGTCAGCTTATTTTATTTATAAACTAGCTGATCCGGGAAACGTCGTGGCGCCCAAAATTAATTTTTAAATTGAAATCATTTAGAGTAGTTACAATTTTCCAAATGATTTCATTATATCTAGCTAAAATAAGTACAATATATATTGTCTGGTGTTCGTTACTCTTTCATAGTACAGCATCAGAAAATACACTCTTATTATTATGGTTGGAGGTAAAGGGCTAAATCATGGTGTCGCGCGACCCGAGCCGAGGCGCAGTGCCTCCAGGTTACTCTCGAGAGCACAAAAGACTCTCCCAACAGAGGTGAGCTGACCAAAGAGCTGAAGGAGTCAATTGAATGGGCGAAGCTGGTGCTGCCTAATTTTCAATTTTAGTGTCCGGAAACATCTGCTCCGAAAAGACAGAGGTTGACCGAGGGAGAAAAGCCCGCTGCTAATAGGGTAAAGACTCAAGGCGTTACTCCAGCACAAATCGTTCGCGGAAGTCGCTAAGAACCGCATAATATTCGGGATTCTCGACGAAACTGATGCCGAGAGGAAAATCCCGAGACAACAGTGAAAGTGGGTGCAAGCTGCGTTGGCAAGAGTAGCCTTGGAAGTGCTGTAAAGCAATCCGGGCCCACCTCCTTCGTGCACTGACGCGGGCTGGCAGCAAGGCCAGATTAAAATGATTGCTTGAGATGACGAGAGGTCAACAGAGCTGTACAAAGAAGCTATAAGTTGAGTTTTTGAGGTTTATTCTGGGGCCATGTTGGTAGTGGTTGAGAAGAGGGATATCCCGTCTCGACCACGAACCAGGGTTTGGATACCATCTACCATCTCTCTGAACCGAACCAAATCATGCAATCCAAGTCTCCCGACGGACAAATGGAGCTTGGTTAAAACATTTGCACATAGCGCGGAAACTGACGTGGAGTCCAAGAGGGCCACGATGCAGGTACTGCTTCTCATATCTAACGACTCTTTAGAACCGTTGGCGAAAAGCGACGGTGAGGTTAACTACGGCTTCGGTAAGGTGAATATTAAAATTTACCAAGCCGATACTGCGGAACATCTAGCATCAGATGACGAAGATGTAGAAAGCGAAGTGGAATCCTACGGCGAAAGCATTGGACACGCTTCTATTGAGTCAGATACGACAGCTGGGCTCATAAAAATGCTCTCTGAGAAAGACCTACTGGGTGAGTATACAGACGATACTCTCACTGATGCGCCTCCTTCAAATAAATCTTCACCAAAGTAAGGTTTCGACGGCAGCCCTCCTTAACCGCTTGGCAGACGACCAGCCTGATTTTGTCCTCATTCAGGAGCCATGGGTCAATGGGGGCGTATTTGCGAGTTGAGGACCCCTGGCTACAATCTAAATACAGCCACTTGTGAAGGAAGGATACGGACATGTATAATGTCCAAAGTACACCTTAACGTTTTCTTAATTCATAATTTCAGTAACGAAGACTTGACAACGATAAGCTGGAAACAGGAGGAAGCGGTTACCAGCTTGCTTCGATCCATGTGCCATATGACGCTCCAATACCATCGCAGCTGTTATCAGAACTGGTTTCGGATAGCGAAGACTCCAAGTGGTTCCAAGGCTAATACTAGGAGGTGACGTAAATGCACATCATACAACGTGGGATAGCTCAAATAATAGCGAACGAGGTGAGTTACTCATTAATTATATTCTTAATACAAAGTTACTGATATGTAACCAGGGTAATGAACCTACTTTTATAATAAGGAATCGTCAGGAGGTTCTTGACATCACCTTAGTTTCAGATCTCTTAATAAACAAGGTAGTCCACTAGAGGGTGCTAACTAATCACTCTTTTTCGAATCACCGGTATATTGAATTTATTTAAGAATAGGAATCTCCTCGTATAATCCCAAATAGGAATTTTAGGAAAACAGACTGGCTAGTGTACTCACACGAGCTTAAGAAAAGGCTTCCTAGTAACCCCTATTGCTACCCTTATAATATTAAAGACTTGGAGTACATGGTAGAGACATTTACCAATTCTTGTAATCTGGCGCTGAAAAAGGCGTGCCCAATGATTAGACATAAGGGGAAAGTTAAACCACCATGGTGGACACCTGAGCTTAACCAATTAAGGAAATTATGTAGAATTCAATTTAACAGAGCTAAGTACTCTGGTGTTGAATCTGAGTGGGACGATTTTTATTATAAATTAAAGTCTTTAAAAAACATTTGAGGAAAACTAAAGATCATTTTGGAGGTCTTTTTACGGTGAAATAGGGACTACGGTTGAAGCATCTCGTGCTAGAAAGATTCTAGCTAGATCCGCTTAATCTATTGGTTATCTTAAGAAGTTAGATAACAGCTGGACAACATCTAGCGAGGAAGCACTGAAGTTATTGTTTGATACACACTTTCCGGTGAGCTCAGACAGAGTCAATGGAGCCACGAAATTTGTTCGCAACTTAGATACTATGATAGAGTCAGATATCTTAGATACTATTTCGGAAGCTAATATTAATTGGGTTGTTTATAGTATCAAGCCATATAAGTCGCCAGGACTAGATGGTATCTTCCCAGCGCTACTTCAACATTCTATAGGTCATACAATGAACTGGTTATTAACCATTTTCAGAAGTATGTTACAATTAAACTACGTTCCCTCTTTATGGAGAGAGGTAAAGGTTATTTTTATTCCAAATTCAGGCAAAAGCTCGCATACTAATCCTAAAGATTTTAGGCCAATTAGTTTATCATCTTCTCAACTAAAACGTTAAAGCGATTAATATATATGTTTGTAAGAAACTACTTACCAACTTAGCAGCTTGCGAACTCGCAGCATGCCTAATGTAAGGGAAATCAACAGAGACGGCTTTAAACTCACTTGTCTCCGGAATTGAGAAATCAATCGAAGATACAGAATATACCTTCGTAGCCTTCCTAGACATCGAAGGCGCTTGTAATAACATCTAGCCGAAGGCCACCACAGATGCGCTGTCAGATCTACGTATCTGAAAAGCCCTTGTGAATTTTATAGAACAGTTAATAACGTATTGTCGATAAATAATAAGGCTCGCTACCTAGGACTTATATTAGATAGGAAGCTTTCCTGGAAATTAAACATTGACAACAGAGTAAAGAAAGCTGCCATAGCGCTATATTCGTGCAATAGAACAGAAGGTGTAAGTTGGGGCCTAACCACGCGTATAGTACACTGGTTGTATACAGCTATAGTAAGACCAATTATGACGTATGGGGTTTTGGTCTGGTGGCCTTGTTTAGAGAAAAAAAAAACATTTTAATACGTATGGAAAGTATTCAAAGGGCAGCTAGTCTATGTATTAGCAGAGCGCTCAAAACAACACCCACATTTAGTACGGATTAACCTGTCTAAACAGATAGCAGTTATTTCGGCAAAAAGACTTAGGGAACTATCCATCTGACCTTCTAACAATAGAGGACATTTATGTATAATCAATAAGTTTCCTCGAATTCCCAAAACTACCGACTCCTGTGACTCGGTTCTATCACACGTAGGCACTTGATTTACCACGATCTTTCCGTCAAAAGAAGATTGGGACAATTATAATGATAAAAGTTTATTGTTTTAAAATAATTAACTTTATTTTTAATTAAGGGTTATTTGATTTTAGTTGGAATTGGCCGAGGCCACGAATTCCGGGAGAGTTGGAGATAGCTTAATTGGGACGAAGCCCAAGGACATATCAACAACTCTGAATTCTTTAGTTTCGGGATCGGCTTTATATAGCAGATTCCCGAAACTTTACAATATTTGGAAAGAGCCTTTTGGTCTCTTTCATACTTAATAATATTATTGATAAATCATATTATTATTCATAAATATTGGGCATAAAAAAGGGATACAAATACCATTGGTGATCGCAACATAATTTGCTCAACCAAGGCGCATTTCTATTGGCTAGAACATAAACAAAGAACGAAATAGTAATTGAGTGTAATTCGATCATTGAGTGAAATGCATACATATTCGTATACAATGCATTTGGTGACGAAAATGTGTCACACGAAATCGAACACCCAAAAACCAAATAGAACTTTGTATATTCACCAAGAGTGTACGCTACACTATAACATTTGGCTTAGTTGCCTAGTGGGTACACTACACAATGGTTTAATCAACTGTAATAAAGGAGTTAGCATCTACACTGACGGTTCAAAGCTTAATGAAAAACTAGGGGGAGGTGTCTACTTAGAAAAATTAGGCACCAGTATTTCCTTCCGTAGTATGATCACTGCAGTGTTTTTCAAGCAGAAATTGTGGCCATTAAAGAAAGTTTATTAACATTGAACAAGAGTGTTTTAAACCTCTAAAGATATCTATATCTATTCCGACAGTCAGGCAGCTCTAAAGTCTTTACAATCATTTAGACATACTTCTAAGACAGTGAAGGAGTGTCACGATTGTGTATATACACACTGTTCTTTACGATTAATCTGATCTTGGTGCCAGGTCATAGAATTATTATAGGAAACTGTAAAGCAGATGAGTTAGCTAGAATAGGCACCACGCTACCAATCTGTCCTGATAGAGAATTTGTATATATGCCAATGGCAACGTGTTATCTGTTGATTAACAAACATACTATAGATATCGCCAATACTCGCTGGCGACAGTACACGACCTGCGTAACTAGTTTACAAACGTGGCCAGAGTTATATGGGTCGCACAAATCGTCTACTGAAGTTCAACGGGAAAAACGTTAGAATTTTATTTTGGATCCTCCCAGGGCACTGTATCCTAGGTATACATTCCAGTAGAATAGGGGCTCCTTTTTACGATTATTGCAGGAGTTGTCAAGATGTAGAAGAGGAAGAGAATGTTAAACACCTGTGTAGAAGGAGGCTACAAATTCTTGGTTCCGGATTTCTTGACAACTGAAGTAGCAGATATCAAACTCTCGAAAATAGTTAGTTTTATTAAGGCCACAAGTATGACAACAGACTTGTTTACACGGTTCTACATAACATCATGTGGCTGCTCGACGCGCTAGTGAGACAGTGGAGTTACTAATCTTGACCTACTTAAAAAAAGCCAACTGTAGAAGGAACAGGCATAAAGAATGTGAAATCAGCAGGACGTTATGGCCTAAATACAAGAAGAATAGTGAGCAACTATCAACTAAAAAAGCAGGAATATAGCAAGACTGACCGCAGCATTACTATCTTTTGGCACAGTGGAATGCAAGCGGCCATCTCACACAACATCTACTATAGTAGCTGCCAAAAACCAGATAAAAAGGAACTATGGTTCATTTATCTGTAAATGTCCAGCTTTATGGCAAGCAAGAACGAACACCTTAGGCAAACCAATTTTCGGTGGATATAGAGAGCTGTCACAAATCGAAGTCAATTATATACTTAACTTCCTAAATCAAACAAAATGGATTTTGCCGATTTGTTGTAATAACAATGGACAATCATGGCATACCATAGGCTGCATGTAAACAGAACCTTTTCTAACTTTACACGGTGGAGGGTTCAGCTTCCCTCATTTAAAGGATATGACGACTGTGCTGGCGGGAGAGATTCATGTTGTCTTAGGCCATTAGCCTGCCATCTTTTAATCCGGTGGTGTAACAACCGTCATACTAAAACTAACTAAGGACGCATAATCGCTAATAAGACTCGGGTCACCACTGCAAACTGAACAACCAATCTCGTACTCTACCAACTTTCCTGAAGTTTTTACGATTTTAAAAGAAACGTTCAAGTTTTGGGTGAGCAGCTCACAAAAAGCCAAATCGAAAAGGTTCGCGCTATACCATGGCTGGCTGAAGGTGATTTAAACGCGCTTGTCAACTTTGCCGCCAGCTACAAACGGAGCTGCTACAAATGGGCGACTTTACGAATGCGTTTATGTCACGCCGCGAACATGCTTGCTCAACTCTATAAATTTGCACTAATTTCTTACGTCTGTCAAAAGACGAGCGTTAGGCTGTCGCTAAGCAACACCACTCATGCTTATCTTGCCTAAAAAGTTGTCAACAAATGTTTTGTTCGGAAACGCTGTGGCGTTGATTCCTGCTATAAACTACATCACCGACTTCTCCTTAGCACGCCCACCATGCTTCTCTAATGATCCCGGAGGAAGTTTTACGAACTTCCGAAGGTCTTGGTCCGATCTCCATAAAAACCCGATTAGGTTGACCGATGAACAAAGACGTCAAACGATCAACCGGTATCGCACTTTATTTTCTTAAAAGCTTTCAATGCCAAGACTAAATGAAAGATATGCATGACATAATGACTAGGTGTTACGATGCTGAAAATTTTGGATTCAGAGCAGACCTCAAATCGGTGCGTTCTAGTGATTTCATATTCTTCATTTTAAAGAATATGAAAATGTTTTCAAATTTTGAAAGAATAATTTTCATTTGAGTGAAAATTTTTAAGAAAGAAATCAGCTTTTGTTAAATAAAATTGGCATTAAAATTTACAAAAAAATAACAAATAAAATAATTTTGGTGTTAAATTTCAAAACTTATACAACAAAAAAAACAAATAAAAAATTGGCGGTTATATCGTTTTACGTTTTAAAATTGCATCCTATACATTGCATAATCAACACCTTTATCACGTTATTTTTTGTTGTTCAATATTTAACTTTAATTTTGTTCAAAATTTTATGTCAATTATTCCAACAATTATCTGTATTCATATCATACGTTCATTTATACTTGTAAAATTTAATTACTCCTTTAATTTTTTTTCAAGTTAATATTCCTCTTAAAACTTTTACTTACTTGTTTAAATATTTCAAAACATTTTAAAATTAATATTTGGAGTATTGATTGAATATTATTATGAGGTTACAGGTCAACGAATCATCGGGCGCCTGCTGATCGAGTCACTCTGTAAGTTTGTTTTTGTTTTCTTATTAGTATTTATATGTTTTGATTTATTCATAATTTTGAGATTCATTTTTCTTTTACAAAATTATTACATATTTTGTTAATTTTTAAAATTTAAATACTATAAAATTCATTTTTCTTTGTGTAATAAATAGTTTCGATATAAATATGAATTGCTAAATTTTTTATAAAACTGAAGGGTAGGATATAATATCAGTGACGCAAAAATAAAATAAATTTTATTTTACAAACATTTATACTTTGCTTAAATTATAAATTTGAATTAGACTGCATTCGAAATTTAAATTTGGTTACATATTTTTTTTCAAATCCTTGCATATCAGCAACCCCTTTTGAAATATTCTAACAAGTAAAAGTTTTAAGAGGAATATTAACTTGACAAAAAATGAATTAAGTAGTTGAATTTTACAATTATAAATGAGCGTATGATATGATATGAGTACAAATAATTGTTGTTAAATTGTGGTAAATTTATATATTGAACAAAAAAAAATAACGTGATAAAATTTTTGATAATGACGTGTAGCGGAAATATTAAATATGTAGTGACGTTGTAAAGGAAGCAATTTGATGAAACATATAAAAAAAAAATAACGTTTCAAAATATATTAAAATTTTTGACGATGAAAGGTTTGATACTGCTTCTCCAACGATGTCACCATTTATGCAAGATTTTTTTTGTTTTTTTTCCAAATGTATTTTTTGTAAAACGTTATAACCGCCAGTTCTTAATTTTTTTTTGTATAAGTTTTGAAATTTAACGCCAATATAATTTGATTTGTTATTTTATTTTTTAATTTTAATGTCAATTTAATTTAACAAAAGCTGTTTAAAAATTTTCACTCGATTAAAAATTACTCTTTCAAAATTTGAAAACTTTTTCATATTCTTCAAAATAATATATTTCCAGAATATTATTTTCAATAGCAACAAAGTTGTTTAACTACAATCATTTTCAAGGTATAAAATCTTAAGCGCTCCTAATTCTCAATGCCATTACTAAAAGGTACGGTGAGCGGTTCGAAGCAGGTTTGTTGTGGCGCGAAAATTACATACTCCCAGAGATTTTTATGGGGAGACGATAACCCTGCAAAGCCCAACAGACCTTCGATAATAGGCCGAAGATTGCGCAGCTATTAAAAAACCTCAACAGATGTTTTTACATATATATTCAAATTCAAGAAAGTGCCTGCTGAAATTTTGAAATTTTATAGAACGTAAACAAAACGTGAATTTCTGTGTCTCGTTGTGTCGGTTTTCGAAACCTTTGGGTTATTAGCGAACTTTGCCATTGGAGAAAAAATGCAGATGCAGATGACGTGAAAGGTGAGATTGGAGTGGGGCGACCCGCTGCTTCCTGAAATCTAAAGACTCTGCAAAATGTTGATTGGTGAGCTACCAAAGGTGGAGCAGTTCCGCCTTCAACACTGCTACGTTGACAATTTTCAACAATCTGAAGTTGATCTGCAAATATTGTGCGATGCTAGTCAAGAGGCGGTCGGTTTTTGGCGGTTTATCGAAGAGAAATCAACGAAATTGATGTTAGTTGCTGTAAAGCCTTTAGTCGCTCCCATGATTCCGAAACTCGAGCTTTAGGTGACAGTGCGGCTGAAGGACTCCATTCTTAACTGTCACAGCGTTATAATCGGGCGGTTCCAGTTTTATAGCGATTCGCACACGATCGTAAGATAGATTCGTTATTATCATCGAAAATACAAGCAGTACGTGTCAAATTAGGTTTAAAAAATTCTAACTTCCACCAAGACTGACAAATGGTGTTAGTGTCTTGGCGAGTTGAATCCTGTAAACGATGGTACTCGCGCAAAGTTCCCTGTAAACTACAATCCGAAGAGCAGGTGAAAGCATGGCCCACACTTCCTCCTGCGTGCCGATAACTATTGGCCTAATGAGAGCAGTATGGAAGCGCCAATGAATGCAGCGGCAATGAGCTGAAATCAGAGCGCTTGTGTGTAGCGCTGCAAGTGAGTACGATCGCGCAAAATATTAATCACTTCTCCAGTTATTATGAAATTAAGCAGCCGATGTCGTGGGTCATGCGCTTCAAAATAAATATGATGCGAGTGTTGTAGAGCGAGGTTAAAATGTGTGATGAGCTGACTGCTAAAGAACTGTCCGAAGCCGATTCTGCTTGGTCCGCTGGGCACTGAGTTAAGTCTATTCGGGCGAATACACACATTTAGTTGCAAATGCTCATTTCGAAGAGCAGCTATATTAAATCGTTTAACTCATACCTTAACGAGTATGCCTACATGAGGACGCGCAGACATAGTGACAACGCAACTTGCCAGCCAAATGCGTCACGTCAACAAATAACACTCCCGAGACAGCAGTTAACTCGCCTTATAGTCGACTGGTCTCATCGAAAGCTATGCCACATCAACACCGATACAATCATAAGCGAAGTCTGGCAGCGCTTTTGGAAAGCGTCTCTTTGTTCTCTGCTCCGTAATGTCGCAAAATCCGTTCCAGTTAATCCTTCTAGAATTCCTATAAATAGGCTAGGCTTCAATTTAAGAACACAACTGAATAATCTCCAGGCATGGTCAGAAAAAGATCGCTAACTACAAGGTGGCGCAAAATAAGTCATCCGGCATTCAGAATGTCGGTTGTGGCTCGTGCAGTGTGTGCTGTTGCTCCGTCCTGTTGGAACCACATGTCCACCAGTCCTAATTCGTCCAGTTCGGGCAGAAAAAACTCGGTCAACATTGCCCTATAGCGCGCACCGTCCACTGTTGTCGTTTGACCCGCGGCGTTCGGCCCGATGACTCCTCCAGCGTGAACAGCGCACCACGCAGTCACTTTGAGCGGGTGTAATGGTTTCTCGTGCATCACTCGCGGATTTTCGGTTACCCAGAAGCAATAATTTTGCTTGTTCACGTACCCGCTGAGGTGAAAATGAGCCTCATCGCTCATTATGATTTTTGCCAACACCACAGACGAATTGTTACGCAAAAAAATAGACACAATTATTCCGCGTTCTTGGGGAGTGTATCGCTCCATGGTTTATTCACTTGTATTCTGTATCTGTCTAGTCTACAAATGTCAAAACAGATTTGACATTGGTGGCCATTTGCAAAAATGAGAGCATCTTCCAATATGGTGATTTCTGTTGCGCCACCCACATAATTCTAATTCAAGAACCATGGCTGTTTAAAAGACGCGTATGTGATTGCGGTAAAATTAGGTATCGTTATATGGGAGGAATGGTAGAATCTATTATAGTTTCCGCCTATCTTCCCTACGACTCCATCATGCCTACTACTACAAAGGAGCTTTTGGCAGTTCTGTGATATGCTGAATCCAATAACTAAGGCCTAATAGTGGGATGTGATGCCAACTCTCAGCACACTATTTGGAGCAGCATCAAGTGCAACATTAGGGGAAATAAGTTTCTAGATTTAAAACTGTCTCCACAACTTTTAATTCAAAATGTTGGCACCAGCACAACTTTTGTCACCAGTGATTGATTTAACACTATCAAATAACTTAGTGACTGATCAAAGAAAAAATTGGAGAGTTCTTGAAGATGATTCTCTGTCGGACTACCGCTATATAGAGTTTCGCCTTGCGGCCGAATTCGATACCCGCTGGACGAAACCCTCGTAAAGCAGATTGGTTACGATTTCAGAGTCTTACAGAAGACAATAGCTTCAATTGAGGAAGCGTCTAATTTAAACTTCTGAATCGAGCCCTTAAAACTCGGAAGGAAACAGACTGGTCTGCATACCGTCAACTTCAAAAAGACTACAAGAAACTGGAATATTATATAAATTTTTGTGGTGAAATTCAAGTTGTAAAGGTTCAGCGAAGCTATGCAAGGTACTTATAAAGGACCGAGCTGCTAAACTGGATAAACTTTTAAAGCCTGATGGATCCTACACCAACTCTAGATCGGAAGTAAGCAGTGTTCTACTTGCTACCCATATTCCAGGTTGCAAGGAAAGCGCTCCTCGGAGCAACACTACCGCTCTCGAACGAGTTAATGTCTGTCCCACCAGGGCCGATTGGTTTTTAGTTAGAAGGATAGTCACTAAAGAATCGATAAGGTTCCCCTTTTCATCTTTTGATGATTTTAAGTCCTCAGGACCCGATGGTATATATCCAATCATGCTAAAGCGAGGTGGAACAAAACTGTTGATGATCATCGAAAAGATCGAAAGCCTGTCTGGCTTATATTTGAATTCCACAAATGTAGCGCGGTTAAAGTGGTGTTTATTCCCAAACCGGGAAAAGACAGCAACGCTTAACCGAAAAGTTTTAGACCGATAAGTTACACTTCGTCCATGCTTAAAAGTTTGGAACGCTTGGTCGAGAAGCATGAATATTTTAATTAAAACTCCGCTCAATCCCAGACAACATGCTTATCAGAGTAGTAAATCTTGTGAGTCAGATCTCCACGACTGTGTTAGTACAATTGAAAAAGAGATGGAAGCAGGAGGATACACTTTGAGAGTTTTTGTCGACATTGAAGGAGCTTTTGACAAAACCACTTTTGACTCGATGTGCTCCTCTTCCAGAAGGTATAGATAGGTACATGTTGAAAAAACTGTAGTTCGGTGGATTCACGCCATGCTATCCAAAAGATTGCTCACGACGGGGGGAGAACATGATGACAGTGTTAAAGTCGAGGTTGATTTTTGGTGCTTGTAGACTCTCTTCTAACTGAATTGCAGGACTTTGGTGTTTACATCCAGGCATATGCCGACGATGTGTGCGTATTAATTTCGGGAAAAATTTTTACCGACATTATGTGCGACCTGCAGGGTCTTTCTGTGAATCCTAATAAAAACATACTAGTGCTTTTTACTAGGAAACGCAAGATGGAAGGCATGCTACTCCCTACGCTAAAGGGAGTGACTCTGCAGTTGTCTTCAGAAGTTAAATATCTGGGAGTAATTCTGGATTGCACACTAAACTGGAAGACTCAGGTCAAACAGAAAGTCTCGCGAGCACTAGAGATTTTCTGGCAGTGTAGACGAACTTTCGGTAAGACTTAGGGTCTTAAGCCAGCACTAGAATATTGGTTATACACAGCGCTTATTAGACCAATCATCACATATGCCTCAGTGGTATGGTGGAGACGAACTATGATCAAATCCACAGTTACAGCTCTGACCAGTCTTCAGAGAAGTGTGTGCCTTGATATCACTGGTGCAATGAGTACAACATCGGGAAATGCTCTGAATGCCGTACTTAATTTGCTTCCCCTTGTTCTTCAGATTCAGAAGGAGGCAATGAAAGCGACACATAGGCTCAGTATGAGTGATGTCTGGCGTTGCGAAGTACATACTGGACACAGTCAGATATATAGCCAGCTATCGGAAAAGTGTCTAATTTTTCTAATGCCAGTGGACAATCGTGTGCCCAGTGTGTGCTTTGGAAGAAGGTATGATGTTAGATTCCCCGAACGAAATCAATGGTTAAGTCCAGAGATTGTCTTCAACATGTCTTTTATACAAACGGATCAAAAACTTTGACTGGTACTGGCTCCGGATGGTACTTAGACGATACCAAATAATCTCAAGTTATGGGACAAATGGCAGAGTGTGGATAATTAAGAGAAGTTGGAGTGGGAGACGTATAGGCGTCTGTAGCGATAGTCATTGAAGGCGCTATTAAACCCTATCAACTCCTCAAAATTAATCAACGAGTGTAAGGATAAGTCGTTTTTTTAAACCATTATGATAGAGATAGAGAGTTTGAGCTGAATCGGTTAATGCATTCGTACATAATTGCAGTTTTAATTTTAATTCGTTGACGCATCAATGGCCACTTCCCCGTATATTGATGACGTCAAAAAAATGCAAGCGCTAATAGTAGCAATATATAAAAAAAAAATATAATAAAATCAATTTACACTTTTTATAACGCAAGTTAAGCGTAAACACGGCCCCTAGTGTATATTTATTTTGTTCTTTCATTTGTTTAACCCATAATTAGGCGTGGTAGGTATGATAATAAAGGGTTTTTCAATAAGAGCGCTACAAAAGTTTTTTTTTAAATAAACCAAAAACAAATTTAGATATCAATTAAATTCTTTATTCCTGTGAAATTACATTCGATGCCATTATGTACGAAACTCGATTTATTTTGCATGGCCACCACGGGCAAGCTTGCAGAAGTCTTGACGCTGAACCCAATTTTCGACGGTTTTCAAGCATAAATCGGCCGATACTGCTGCAATTTCACTTTCGATATTCGTACGAAGTTCATCAATCGTCGCTGGCTTGTTGGCATTGACCATAGACTTGACATAGCCCCACAGCAAATAGTCTAACGGCGTCAAATCGCACGACCGAGTCGGCAAATCGACTAGGCCATTTCGTGAGATAACACGTCTACCAAACATGGTTTCCAATAAATTGATTGTAACATTCGCTGTGTGGCGTGTGGCGCCGTCCTGTTGGAACCACATGTCCTCCAAGTCCATATCATCCAATTGGGGTCAAAAATATTCGGTTATCATTGAACGGTAGCGATTCCCATTCACAGTAACGTGCCGGTCTTGATCATCACGGAAGAAGTACGGCCCACAAACCGCACCAAACCGTAATTTTTTCGGGATGCAATGATGACTCATGGAGTACATGTGGATTGCTGCCTGACCAATTATGCATATTTTGCTTATTGACGAAGCCATTCAGCCAGAAATGAGCCTCATCGCTGAAGATGAATTTTCGATGAAAATCCGAATCATTTTCAAGTTGTTGCTCAGCCCAATTCACAAACATACGACGCTTCTGGTGGTGAAGCGGCTTCAGTTCTTGCATCAATTTTATCTTGTAAGGATGTATGCCAAGATCTCTTCGCAAAATTCGCCACAACGACGTCACAGAGATGTCCAATGCTAGAGAACGACGTGTGAGAGAGAACATTTGGGCTTTCTTGAACTGAAGCCTCAGCGGCAGCAATATTTTCGACACTACGGACACTTCTTTTTCTCACTGGCACGGGAACATTTTGTACTGTGCCTGTGGATTCAAATTTTTCCACCAGACGCTCAATTGTTGATCTGGTAGAACGATTATGACGAGCATTAATAGAACGTAGCGCTCTTAAAGTTAAGGCCACTGACTCCGAATTTCGATAATAAATTTTAATAATTTTGACTCGTTGTTGGCTGGTATATCTTTCCATGATAAATGTCAAGAGAGCGGAAAAAAATATGGCGTCGTTTGCTGTATCTATCGGTCTACTTTTGTAGCGTACTTTTTGAAAAATCCTTTATATTTATAAATACAAATATCTATATATATATAAAAATGAATTCTTCTTTCTTTCTTTCTTTCTTTCTTTCTTTCTTCCTTTCTATCTTTCTTTCTTTGTTTCTTTCTATTTTTGTACCAAATGGGCGTCTAAACCATTCATCCGATTTTGATGAAATTTTAAAGAGTTGATGTGCTCACGCCAGCTTAGGTTTAGGGCAAAGAAAATTTGCCACGCCCACCTATTACGCCCACAATTTG
This sequence comes from Suillia variegata, assembly GCA_949127995.1. Classification (NCBI taxonomy): domain Eukaryota; kingdom Metazoa; phylum Arthropoda; class Insecta; order Diptera; family Heleomyzidae; genus Suillia; species Suillia variegata. The sequence goes on from OX421842.1 coordinate 20,921,505, forward strand.
TAAAACTAAGTTAAAATATTCGATTATTTCGCTAATATTGCTCCAAAAAATCTGAAATTTGGTATCTGAGTTTGTATAGACACTGTCGATAACTTCCTAAAAAATGGGCGAGGTTGAATCAATTGAACGCCCACTTTGAAAAAAAATAGAAAATATGCGATAACGTGGCTAATATTGCTCCTAAACATCTGAAATTTGGTATCTGAATTTGTATTGACACTGTCGATAACTTCCAAAAAAAATGGGCGTGGTTGGATCAATTTAACGCCCACTTTCAAAAAAGGGTGTATCATTTTTACGCCTAACACTATTGCTCAGAGACTTGATGTGCAATATAGAAAACATGTAACGGGATGCACCGGGAAGAATAACAGGAAATACAAAATTTGCTACACCCACTTATTACGCACTCAATTTGTTTAATTAAGTGAAAATATACGATGACATTGCTAATATTGCTCCTAAAAATTTGGGATTTTGTTTCTGAGTTTGTATGCCGATAATTTCACAGCCATAACTCAGAATCGCTACAACGATGAGTACCGAGAAATACCGCTAACTAACGGGAGTACCGGGAAGTTCCGTTACTAACGGAAGTACCGGGAAGTTCTGCTACCATTTTTTTAAGTGGCATTGCAACGCATGCCGGACATTCGCTAGTCTATATACAATATATAAAAATTAATTCTTCTTTCTTTCCATCTTTCTTCGTACCAAATGGGCGTCTCAACTATTCATCCGATTGTGATGAAATTTTAAGGAGCTGCTGTGCTCACGACAACTTAGGTTTAAGGCAAAAAAAATTTTGCCACGCCCACCTATTACGCCCACAATTTGTAAAACTAAGTTAAAATATTCGACTTTTTCGCTAATATTGCCCCGAAAAATCTGAAATTAGGTTTCTGGGTTTGTATAAATATTTTCGACAGCTTCACCAAAAATGGGCGTGGTTGGATCAATTAAACGACCACTTTCAAAAAAGGGTGGATCAATTTTACGCCTACCATCATTGCTCAGGAACTTGATGCGCTATATAGAAAACTTTTAACGGGATACACCGGGAATAATAACAGGATATACAAAATCTACCACGCCCACTTATTACGCCCGAAATTTTTTAATTAAGCGAAAATATACGATGAATATTGATCCTAAAAGTTTGGGATTTTGTTTCTGAGTTTGTATGGTAACTTCCGATAATTTCACCGCCGTTACTCAGAATCGTTAAAACGGTGAGTACCGGGAAGTTCCGCTAACTAACGGGAGTACTAGGAATTTCTGGTATACAATTTTTTTAAGTGGCATTGCAACGCATGCCGGGCATTCGCTAGTGAATATATATAAAAATGAATTATTCTTTCTATCTTTGTACCAAATGAGCGTCTAAACCATTCATCCGATTGTGTAAAATTTTGGGGAGTATCTGTGCTCACGCCAACTTAAGTTTTGGGCAAAGAAAATATTGCCACGCCCTCTTATTACGCCCACAATTTGTAAAACTAAATAAAAATATTCGATTATTTCGCTAATATTGTTCCTAAAAATCTGAAATTTGGTATCTGAGTTTGTATTAACACTGTCGACAACTTCATCAAATTTGGGCGAGGTTGGATCAATTTAACGCAAACTTTCAAAAAATGGGTGGATCAATTTTACGCCTAAAATTGCTCAGGAAATTTTTGCGCTATATAGAAAACATGTAACAGTATGAATCGGGAAGAATGACAGGATATACAAAATCTGAAACGCCCACAATTTTTTTAATTAAGTGAAAATATACGATGACATTGCTGATATTGCCAATAAAAATTTGAGATTTTGTTTCTGAGTTTGTTTGGTAACTGCCGATAATTTGTAATGACTCTATCTAAGTGGGTGTACTTTAAGGTGGCGGTCTTGGCACGGTGGCTGGCCCAGGCTACTCGCCGGCTTATGGGTAGATTCTTGTCACCTAAATGTACCACTTAAACTACTCACATATAAAAAAATAATGAATTTTCGTGCCTAAATTCTGAAGTTAAACAAAAGGAGAAGAAACACTAAATTGTGTGTCCTAAGCATATACAGTTAATATATATATATATATATATATATATATATATATATATATATATATATATATATATATATATATATATATATATATATATATATATATATATATATATATATATATATTTGTTATCTCCCCCATGCCATCGTACCCGACATGGCTACCCTAGCTAGCTCACAGACACGGGTGTGGGCACTTAACCCGCCATGACGGGTCGAGGGGTTAACAGTAACAGAACCTCTACACACACAGACAAACAGACAGACGAACCGATGTTTTTGCTCGCCTTTTCCGGTACACCCACCCTACCATGCTGTAATATAATAAATTTTTATACAGCCCGTTACACTATCCTTTAAGGTACCTCCGTCAATTTAACCCACAAATGACTACAATTTAGCGTTTCATTTTATATTCAAACATTTAATATTTTATTTTAAACTATAGGCAAATTCCATTATAGGTACATTTTAGAATTAAGACCACCATTTTGATGAATTTTGGTTTTACTTAGAAATTAAAACATTTTGGGCAATAAAAAGGCATGAAACTGTTTGCAAATAAATATATATATATATATACGGATTACATTAGACGCATATTAATAATAATATAAAAACACATATATATATATATATATATATATATATCTATATATATATATATATATATATATATATATATATATATATATATATATATATATATATATATATATATATATATATATATATATATATATATATATATATATATATATATATATATATATATATATATATATATATATATATATATATATATATATATATATATATATATATATATATATATATATATATATATATATATATATATATATATATATATATTTATATATAATTAATGTACAAGGTGGCGCAAAAGAAGTCATCCGATGTTGTTTGGCTCTTATTTTTTTTTTAAATAAAAAACTTCGATTCTGATTTTTGATTGTGTTTATTTAGACCTTTAGAATTAATTGTGTTAAGTCGAGAAGATGATATCGGATAAATGGGCGCCATTTTCCATCACTTCGGCGAGAGTTTCGGGCGATAAATTCTCGCATTCGTGTCGGATATTTTCCTTGAGGGCTTCCAAGGTCTCAGGCTTGTTGATGTAAACACGAGACTTCAAAAAACCCCATAAAAAGAAGTCCGGGACCGTTAAATCGGGCGATCTGGCGGGCCAGTGCAAATCGCCAAAACGCGAAATTAAGCGACCCGGAAACGCGGCCTTCAGAATGTCGCTTGTGGCTCGTGCAGTGTGTGCTGTTGCTCCGTCCTGTTGGAACCACATGTCCACCAGTCCTAATTCGTCCAGTTCGGGCAGAAAAAACTCGGTCAACATTGCCCTATAGCGCGCACCGTCCACTGTTGTCGTTTGACCCGCGGCGTTCGGCCCGATGACTCCTCCAGCGTGAACAGCGCACCACGCAGTCACTTTGAGCGGGTGTAATGGTTTCTCGTGCATCACTCGCGGATTTTCGGTTCCCCAGAAGCGATAATTTTGCTTGTTCACGTACCCGCTGAGGTGAAAATGAGCCTCATCGCTCATTATGATTTTTGCCAACACCACAGACGAATTGTTACGCAAAAAAATAGACACAATTATTCCGCGTTCTTGGGGAGTGTATCGCTCCATGGCTTATTCACTTGTATTCTGTATCTGTCTAGTCCACAAATGTCAAAACAGATTTGACATTGGCGGCCATTTGCAAAAATGAGAGCATCTTCCAATAGGGTGATTTCTGTTGCGCCTCCCTGTATAAGCATATACACATTAATTTCATTTTATTTCCTACAAATAACGATATGTACGACAATATTATATTTAAATAATTTGAGAAATTCGAAGAGGCTCGAATTTTAGAAAGGGGCGAGTTATATATTTACTAGCTTAAATTACCCTGGCGGTGCCCGGGTTCTTTTTTAATAGAATCAAGTCTTATTTGTTAATTAAGATTAATAAACTTCCTAGCCTAGCCCACTATTTTTGGAATTATATTTGTATGAATATTTGGTTAATTTGATAATTTTATACCAAATTTGTATGCAGAACTTCCCGTTATTCCACGTTGTGTGTTTATAACTATTGTCACCATGTACCTATAAACTGAGTTTCGCAACTGTTAACCTCCCCGGTATTCGCATTTGTATGTAACTAAAATTGTAGTAGCACTTTCCGGTCAGATTTAGTTACTAAGAACCAAATTTCTTCATAGTAGTACAGCACGTGTTAAATTGATCCCAGTTTTGCTGAGATAGTAGATATAGTTCCCAAACACCTTCACACTAAAGTTAATCATCGTACAGTATCACGTTTCTGAGCTGCAACGGTGAGCGTTCAATTGACCCAACCACGCCCACTTTTTGTAAGATGGTAGATTTAGTCACAATACACCTTTATACAAACGTTTATCTTCGAAGAGCATCGCGTTCCTGATATATAGCGGTGGGCGTTAAATTAATCCCACCACGCCCACTTATTGTGAGGTGGTGGATTTTGTCACCATACACTTACATACCAAGTTTTATTATTGTAGACCATCGCGTTATATTGATAAAACCACGCCCACTTTTTGTGAGTTGGTAGATTTCGTCACCATACACCTACATACCAAGTTTTATCATTGTAGACCATCGCGTTCCGAAGTTACGGCAGTGGGCGTTAAATTCATCTAACCACGCCCACTTTTCGTGGAATTGTCGACAGTGACCATACTAACTCAAATTCCAAATTTGAGATTTTTGGAATTTTATTAGTGAAATAATCGTTTTTGTTGACCTAATTTGACTACTTGTGGGCGTAATATGTGGGCGTGGCAGATTTCATATAGCCTATCATTCCTTCCAGACCCATCTCGATATATGTTCCAAGTTTGAAGTAAATCGGTTCAGCGTGAAAACGGTACAAACGAAAATAAATAAATACACCTTCCTTTATAATACAATAATAGTAAGGATATATATATATATATATATATATATATATATATATATATATATATATATATATATATATATATATATATATATATATATATATATATATATATATATATATATATATATATATATATATATATATATATATATATATATATATATATATATATATATATATATATATATATATATATATGTATTTGAAAGATGAAGAGAGAATTGGATATAAGTATGAGTTACTTTAATTATAAGTTTAGTTTTTAAGCACGCCTTCAACTCGATTCACTACTTTTGAATAAAATATTGCAGAATCAAAGAATAAATAAATCTTTGATTTGTACCAGCAAAAAATATAATTTAACTAGTCTACGTCATTGTCCGTGTGTCAACCAAAAAAACATTTTCTTTTAGCATGCACCATTTCCGGTGCGACACAGACACCAACATAGGAAAACTACTTACTCACTTTTGTTGTTGGTTTTAAATTCATTAGTTCAACTTATGAAAAGAAACCAAAAAGAAATGCTCAAAAAAAAATCGTATACTATATGTTTATTTATACATTTACATGTTATGTTTAAATGTTGTTTTCTGCACTAAACAAAATTCAAAAGAAAAAAATTGCTCCCGAAAGAAAGAAACAAAAAACTCACCGCATTGCAGTTGTTGGTGCTAGCATGCAAAAAAATCCAAGGGTGTTGGAAAAAAAACCGGGGGGTTCTGGGGGGGGAATTATTGAATGCAAAAATTCCTTTTAGGCAATCATATTTACCTTGCTTATAATAATCAGAACACATGTGTACACTGAACCGCTTTTTATCTGCCTTAACAAAAAAAAATTACTGTTTTTACCAAAAAAAAAATTTATTAATCGATGATACAAAAAAAAAAAAAAAAACTAATAAAATATTATAATAAATTAAAGTTAATTACAAAAAAATTATTAAATTATAATAAAACAAAGTAATATAAGAAAAATCTAATACTAATAAAGTTAATAATAAATAAGAAAAAAAAAACAAATATATAGCGAGATCTCCACTGGGTCAGAACTGCGCGGTTGCGGCGCAAAGAAGTTACACACAAAGCGAAAGACGCAAACTTCTCTGCTGCTATTTGTTAGTCTTGTGCGCAGTTGCGTCGCGAAGAAATTACGCACAAAGTGCAAGACGAAAGCTTCACTGTTGCTAGGCATTGATCTTGTTCGCATGTCCGGCGCGAAGAAATTAAGCGTAAAGCGCAACACAAAAATTATTGTTGGTGTAATGCTTCCAGGCGCAAAGCAGTACTTCTTTTTTTTTAATTTTTTTTGTAAAGAGGTGATTGACCTGCTGGACTCTTTTATATATTTGATATATATTTAGTCTAATCTAAGCGGTATTTTTTTTTTGTTATGTGACACCGAAATCGTCAAATTGTAGCAAAAAAAACCAAGCAAAGAAATATCTCTTTCTACTTGAGGCCCTACTGAATATCCCTCGCCAGGACAGGACCTGCAAATCAAATTTATATTTTATTTAATATTCATATAAAATACTTACAATCGGTGGCATTTTAGATGCATGTTTATATATAGTATATATAAGCCTCTATTCTTGCACAACTTTTATGCGATAACAATTTAAGAAATTTTTTTTTTTATATAAGAAATTTAAAATTCTTAGGCAAAAAAAAACCTATTTAGATTTTTCATGACATTATGTTTACCTAAACTATTTGACAAAAATATTCTTTATAAAATAATCTAAATTAATCACAACAAATGGCACCGATATACAAAATATCGAACAACAAACATTAAAAAAAAAAAAAAGGAAACCTCATCTCAAGTAACTAGATTTTTTAGTTGCGGATAAGCGGTAGAAAATTTTGTATTGTACGAACGGGTTGTTGAATTGTATTAATCACTTTTTATTTGAATAAAGTAAATAAAACTTTTACTTAAAAAAAAGAACAAATAAATTTGATCAAAATGTGTTGATAAGATAAGATAATGTGCCGTTTACAATTATTCATACAATATTTAAAAGATACTGTTTTTTTTCTAATTATGTTTACTGAAATTCATTTAATAAAAGGTTTCTATATTTTAAGGATGAAGCGCATGAATGTTGATACCATTTAATATATTACTTATTACTATTTGTTTATGAACGAAATGTATTTCTAAAAATAATTATCATTGATTTTGTTTTTCTCATTAATGTAATGTTGCTAACTGTTAAAAATCTCATTTGCTCTATGTATTATAATTCGTTGCTTTACATACGGTATATTACGATACAATTGGTTCTCTTTATATCGCCTTTATTCAGAAGTGATGAAACTGTTAGCGAATAAACACGCAACTTGAAAACCAAAATTTAACTCGTGTTTTATTTGCGCATTCATCAACAAAACTGGTCCTTCGAGCCGGATCTTGAAGAAATTTAAAATTCGTGAAAATTGATTAAAATATCTACTATTAAATAAATGCACATATGTTAACTGGTGTTTGGCGGACGGTTAAATCCATAGCAGACAGAATTCAGTGATGGACCTAGTGGAAACACGTGGCGTAACATCAGACCTCAATAAGTGCCTATAATTTGATGCTGCATTGTGAACATTCCGAGACCAGGTGCGCCAGGCGAAAAATTAACCTTTGTGCTAATAACAGGTAACAATTTTTAATTTGACGATGACTGAAGAAATGAACACTTTGGTTCAATATCGAGGACGTCTCAAGGGCTCTATTACACGTGCTGCGGCATATGCAGAAAACCCATCAGAAGATTGCTCGCTTGAACAAATTGAAACAAGGCTAGATAGGTTAAGCGAAGTGTGGCGGGAATTTGTAAAATCTACAGACGATATGTATACGTTTAAACATGTGGACGATTTCGTAAACCCCGAAAGTGACTTCGCCATGTACGAAGAAAGATTTTTAATTGCACGAGGCCGTCTTTGTACTTTGCAACGAACTTTTACACCAAGGTCAAACAATGTCGACCACGCGGACGCCATTTCGAGACTCGCTGAGCAACAGCAAACCTTTTTAAAACAATTTTCAACCGTCTCTGCTCCGCCTACATCATATAAAGAAAGCGAGTTGCCCAAAATAAATATTACACCTTTTGCTGGTCAATACAAGGACTGGCCTTCCTTTAGAGACATCTTTGTCAGCTCAATCGATGGTAGGACAGGACTTTCAAATACACAAAAATTTCATTATTTGAAGTCGCTATTGAAAGACGAGGCTGCAAATTTGGTTAAACATATGCATGTAACTGATGCCGCATATGATTTAGCGTGGAGACGCCTCAATGACCGATATGATAGACCTAGACACATCGTAAACTCTTTTATTGAGTCGTTTATGTCTCTTCCTTCTATTTCCGCTGAAAATACCATGGTTTTACGCAAAATTTCGGATGGTGCGAATGAAATTATTCGCGGTTTAGATGCTGTAAATTACACTGATCGCGACTGTTGGTTAAATCACATATTGATAGCTAAAATTGACCCAGAATCACGACGTAAATGGATTGAGGAGAGTAAAGAAAACGCAAAACCTCAATTACCAGAATTTTTTGCGTTTTTGGATACTCGTTGCGAGGAATTAGAATTAAGTCCGCAAAAACCTAATCATGTCTTAAAAAATCAAACAACTAAATCAATTTCACCGCGAACATTTGTTGCAGTTGAGTCTCGCGGAGAAAAATGCATAAAATGTAATGCCACTGATCACAATATTTCTAAATGTCCATCATTTTTGTCATTATCGGTAGAAGACCGTCGTATTTTTGTTAAAAATAAATCGCTGTGTTTTAACTGCCTCAGATTAGGGCACACTTCGTATTCATGTTCATCAAAATATCGTTGCAGAGACTGCCGCCGACGTCATCACTCTCTTGTTCATACGGTACAAACTAACCCAGCTGCAACGACATCGCCGATGACGTCATCATTCTCTTTACCTGCTCACTTGCCAATTGCTTCCTCGCCTGTTTCTTTGTCGCCTCCTGCTTCTTCTCCTGGCACACCTTGGTCTACCGTCGCCCATATTGCTCGTCCAGCCGGCTCTGATTTAATTTCTCCGCTGGAATACTCTAAAACTCGCACGGTGCAAACCCCTCTCGGCCAGCATGTCAGTAAACCCCTTTTGCCCACAGCGCTTGTTGAAGTTCGTAACCAACAAAATCAATTTGTTACTTGCCGTGTGCTGCTTGATAGCGCATCGGAGTTGTCATATGTAACTGAGCAGTGCGCTCAGCGCTTAGGCCTGCCACGTTCTTCCTCTCGTGTTGTTGTCTCAGGAATTTCATCAATAAAGGCTGAAACAACACGCGGCTCTTGTGCGCTCTACATAAAATCAAGAATTAGCGAACACTATATCAACGCGTGCGCTCACGTATTAAGCAGAATAACATCTGCACTTCCTAGTTCTACATTTGAAACATTTTCTACAGAGGAAATTAAAGGCTTAACTCTTGCCGACCCAACATTTAATGTAGCATCGCCTATTGATATTTTACTAGGAACACAGTATATTTGGAACATCTTTACATTTAATAAAATTTTTGACAATATTGGAAAACCTGTTGCTGTTTCATCAATATTTGGTTGGGTTATTACATGCTCAACACCTTTAGAAAAACAAACATCATCCTTTGTAGCTATTGCAGACATCGATGCGTCTATCCGACGTTTCTGGGAGCTCGAAGAAGCGAATTATATAATGCCAATTGACCCTGACGATTCCTTTGTTGAGCAACATTTTCTAAGAACACACTCACGAAGTACAGATGGTAAATACATTGTCCACCTACCATTCAAAAGGAAAGATATTTCATTTGGCAATACACTTCAAGGAGCGCTCACGCGTTTCAATGCTGTCGAAAGACGTTTGATTAAAGATGATCACCTAAAGAATCAATATATCTCTTTCATGCGGGAGTACATTAAGCTGGGACACATGCGTGAGCTTAATGCAGACGAAGTTGCAGCTACAGATAATCGAGTCTTCTATATGCCACACCACCCTGTAGTTGGTGCTAAGCTTCGAGTCGTGTTTGACGGATCCTTTCAAGATTCAAATGGAATTTCACTTAACAACACTTTACATATCGGTCCTAGCATACAACGAAATTTGTTCGCAGTTTGTTTGCGATTCCGCCTGCATCGTTTTGTGTTTTCTGCGGACATTGTAAAAATGTTTCGGCAGATATGGGTGGCTGAGGAACACCGAAATTATCAGCGAATTGTATGGCGCGAAAACCCAGCAGAGCGACTTAAACATTTTCAATTATGCACTGTAACATATGGCACTGCGTGTGCCCCATTTCTTTCTGTCCGTGTACTTGAGCAGCTGGCAAACGATTATAAAACAGAATACCCAAATGCCGCAAAAATATTGTTAGAAGATTTTTATGTGGATGACGTTTTGACAGGTGCACGGTCGGAAGAAGAATTGGTTAAAAAGAGAGATGATTTAGTGAAATTATTGTCATTTGCTGGACTTGAACTTCGAAAATGGGTGTCAAATGGTGAGCAGATAATCAAAAATTTTAGAGAACAACAAGGTCAAAGTATTTTGAAACCCATGGACGACGAGGCTACAAAGGTTCTGGGTATATATTGGCTACCTAGCGATGACGTACTTGCGTATAAGGTACGCTTAGAAAATTCTCCAAACGCCACGAAGCGCCAAGTACTTTCTGATGTCGCTCGAATTTTTGACCCATTAGGCTTACTAGCCCCTGTCGTAATACAATTTAAAACATTATTTCAAGAATTGTGGTTGCAGAACTTAGGATGGGATGACCCCCTTCCATCAGATCTTGCGGAAAGGTGGTTAAAGTGCCGCACAGATCTTAAAAACATTGAAACTTTGACATTACCACGATTTGTTTATATATTTGATGACGTCATTGAGCTTATTGGTTTCTCTGATGCGTCGATAAAAGCATACGCTGCTGCTGTTTATTGCCGCGCTAAAGACGAAAATGGTGAGAAGCAGGTCGCACTCGTCGCAGCAAAAACGAGAGTAGCCCCCTTGAAACTAACGGGAAAGGTGCCGCATTTAGAATTGTGTGGTGCTCTTTTGCTGACGCGCTTAATGCGCTCAATTAAAAATGCTGTACCCCACAAAATTGTTACGATCAAAGCTTGGTGCGATTCTACTGTTGTTCTGTCGTGGCTCTCTTTGCCACCAGCAAGGCTTAAAACTTTCGTTGGGAATCGCACAGCTGAAATTCTGGACACACTGCCGCGAAATATTTGGAGTCATGTTCGATCTAAAGAAAATCCCGCCGACTGCGCATCGCGTGGAATGATGGCATTACAGTTAATTGATTTTGAGCTGTGGTGGAGAGGACCAGTCTGGCTTAGAGACGAAAAGGAGTATCAATCAGCACTAACAAAAACATTAACTGTAGATTTGAATGACCCCACTGCTGCTGCAGAATTAAAAACTACAATCAATTTACTGACAACAGAAGAATTAGAAAACACAAATAACATAGCATCGATTGTTGAGAGAATTTCGTCGTGGAGAAAATTATTGCGAGTTGTCGCATATGTTTTGCGCTTTGTACAAAGATTTCACCCAACAAATAGAATTGTAAATTCTGGTAGCTTAACGTTTAATGAAATAAACGGCGCTCGAGTAGTCTGCCTACGACATGCGCAGGATTGCTTTACCGAAGATCGCGAAATTCTACGAAGTAAAAGGGAGCTTAATAAAAAATCAAAATTATTAAAATTTTTGCCTTTTGTTGATGAAAACGGATTAATTCGAGTTGGTGGTCGAATTGGAAATTCTCATTTGGACCCAGTGACTCAACACCCGATAATCCTCCCTAAACAACATCGCATAACAAATTTGATTCTTAGTTACGAACACGAGAAAAATCTTCATCCTGGTGTCTCTGCGCTTTTTGTAATCGTCCATCAAACATATCATATCTTCGGTGCAAGAAATTTAATTCGAAATCTTACGCATAAATGCTTAAAATGTTTTCGCCAGCGACAACTTTCAATGCAACAGTTAATGGCTGATCTACCTCTGGTACGTGTGCGTCAAGCGCACCCATTTGAAAACACAGGCTGTGACTACGCCGGTCCGTTCACTTTGAAGCTGTACCCAGGTAGAAACGCACGCACGTCAAAGGGTTACATCTGCCTATTTGTTTGCCTAGTAACATCCGCAATTCACCTAGAACTTGCAACAGATTTAAGTACAGAATGCTTCTTGGCTGCACTACGCAGATTTATGTCCCGACGCGGAAAATGTTCCCAAATCTTCAGCGATAACGGAAGAAATTTTCTTGGCGCCTCTCGTGAGCTAAACGAAATGCTCCAAGTTATTATGTAGCAAACACATAACGAAATCGTTGCCGCATCCTTAGCAGAGGACGGGATCAGATGGAGTTATATACCCCCTCATGCACCGCATTGGGGCGGTATTTGGGAATCAGCAGTACGCTCAGTTAAATTACACTTGCTTCGCGTAGTTGGAAACGCAGTGCTCACCTTCGAACAGATGCACACTCTTCTTGCACAAATCGAAGCAGTGGTTAACTCGCGCCCACTAGGCGCTGCACCAGACACAGAATCTAATTATCTCTCCCCCTCTCATTTCTTAATAGGTCGGCCTTATACGATGGTGCCCGAAGGCCATCTTAGTAATGTCAATATTAATCGACTTGACTATTGGCAACACGTTCAAAATATGTACCAAGGTTTTTGGCGCCGCTGGCACCAAGAGTATTTAACATCACTGCAACAACGCCCAAAATGGTCCAATCGTCAACCAAACGTTGCTATAGGCAACATTGTCGTCGTCAAGGAATCCAATATGCCACCAGCAAAATGGCTTATGGCGAAGATTATCGAAGTTTACCCCGGTGAGGACAATCTTGTTCGAGTAGTCAAACTACGTACAGTTAATGGAGAGATGACGCGCCCTATTGCTAAGATTGTCGTGTTACCTTTAATCTGAAACGCTGTTTCAGGGCTGCCCGGGATGTTTATGAACGAAATGTATTTCTAAAAATAATTATCATTGATTTTGTTTTTCTCATTAATGTAATGTTGCTAACTGTTAAAAATCTCATTTGCTCTATGTATTATAATTCGTTGCTTTACATACGGTATATTACGATACAATTGGTTCTCTTTATATCGCCTTTATTCAGAAGTGATGAAACTGTTAGCGAATAAACACGCAACTTGAAAACCAAAATTTAACTCGTGTTTTATTTGCGCATTCATCAACACTATTATTATTACTTATTACTTATATTATAAAGGAAGGTGTATTTATTTATTTATTTTCGTTTGTACCGTTTTCACGTTAAAACGGCTGAACCGATTTACTTCAAACTTGGAACATATATCGAGATGGGTCTGGAAGGAATGATAGGCTATATGAAATTTGACACGCCCACATATTACGCCCACAAGTAGTCAAATTAAGTCAACAAAAACGATTATTTCACTAATAAAATTCCAAAAAATCTCAAATTTGGAATTTGAGTTAGTATGGTCAGTGTCGACAATTCCACGAAAAGTGGGCGTGGTTAGATGAATTTAACGCCCACTGCCGTAACTTCGGAACGCGATGGTCTACAATGATAAAACTTGGTATGTAGGTGTATGGTGACGAAATCTACCACCTCACAAAAAGTGGGCGTGGTTTTATCAATATAACGCCCACTGCCGTAACTCCGGAACGCGATGGTCTACAATGATAAAACTTGGTATGTAGGTGTATGGTGACAAAATCCACCACCTGACAATAAGTGGGCGTGGTGGGATTAATTTAACGCCCACCGCTATATCTCATGAACGTTGTGATCTTTGATGATAAAATTTGATATAGAAGTGTATGATGATGAAATCTACTATCTCAAAAAAAGTGGGCGTGGTGAGATCAATTTAACGCCCACCGCTATATATCAGGAACGCGATGCTCTACGAAGATAAACGTTTGTATAAAGGTGTATGGTGACTAAATCTACCATCTTACAAAAAGTGGGCGTGGTCGGGTCAATTGAACGCTCACCGTTGCAGCTCAGAAACGTGATACTTTACGATGATTAACTTTAGTGTGAAGGTGTTTGGGAACTATATCTACCATCTCAGCAAAACTGGGATCAATTTAACACGTGCTGTCCTACTATGAAGAAATTTGGTTCTTAGTAACTAAATCTGACTGGAAAGTGCTATTACAATTTTAGTTACATACAAATGCGAATACCGGGGAGGTTAACAGTTGCGAAACTCAGTTTATAGGTACATGGTGACAATAGTTACAAACACACAACGTGGAGTAACGGGAAGTTCTGCATACAAATTTGGTATAAAATTACCAAATTAACCAAATATTCATACAAATATAATTCCAAAAATAGTGGGCTAGGCTGGAAAGTTTATTAATCTTAATTAACAAATAAGACTTAATTCTATTGAAAAAGAACCCGGGCACCGCCGGGTAATTTAAGCTAGTTTAATATATTTAAAACTTCTTGTAGTGAAAGTTCTTTTTTACCGAAAAATTTTTGTCTGGTTTTATTGAAAACTATATGAAAAATGTGTTGATATTAGCATACAAAAAAAAACTTCTTTTAAACACTTTTTTTTTTTCATTATGGTATATTAAGTTTGTTCTTCCGTTTGTAACGCCCAGAAGGGGGCGTGGTAGGTATGACAAAGTATATAAATAAATGATCAGCGTCGGATTCTGAGTCGATTTAACGATGTCCGTCCGTCCGTCTGTATATTAAATTTAATACGCGAGCTCCTATTCTCCAAGCCGAGGCTAAGTTCGAAGATGGGCAAGATCGGATCAAAACTTCAACCCTTTCCCATACAAACCACCCCTTTTATTCGAAAAAAAATGTATTAAAATAGTTGCAGCGTAAATAACCAGTTCAAATTCGGTATTTAACACTTTGGTAGGAACACAAAACTACTAACCAAAAAGGGGCGGATAAAAACAACGCCCACTTATAATAGTGACATGTAGCACTTATGTGCTAAAAAAAGCACATTTGTGGTGTCACTGAAATGGCGAATGGTATATGAGCTTCGGCTTAGCCGAAGATAATTCTCTTACTAGTTTTGTTTTTAAATTGTAGAACGTATGACCGCTGATTAAGTCTTTTGACTTCAATTTAATTATTCTAAGAAAATTTTAATTAAAAGAAACCTAATTCTAAAAATGTATCTTCGTTTCATTTTTTATCTGTTGCCATGCAGAAGATTCGTTAAAGACACGAAGATCTTCAAACCTCGCACACAATTTAATCTAATCACACATACGCACACACAAACTTTCTTCACACGCAACATTGATCCTTATACTCTCGCAACCAACATAAATTCAGATGAACATGTTCGATGTACTTATTAAGGACAAACACCGTTCCTGAGTGGTCACAAAAAAAATGTTGAAGTCTCTTGAACAGGCTGTTGTTACAAATTTCACCGCCGTAACTCAGAATCGTTACAACGGTGAGTATCGGGAAGTTCCGCTAACTAACTGGATATTACAAAACTACTCTTATATCCTAAACAAACTGTACCTTTTTTGCCGGAAAAATATTTATAAAAAAAGCAATTGAGATAAACATTTATAAATAATGTTTAAACATTTTGGTATGAATATAAAACATCTAAAAATAGGTGGACTCGATATAGTGTAAGGCCCACTTGCTATCGCAACATATTTTTAACATATATGTACTACATGCATATCTCTGCGTTGTAGGGTATTTGAGCTTCAAAATGGACAAAAATAATTCCCTTACTAGTTTCGATTAAATCGCATCTGCATCCATCATAAAACAAAAATAACATGTAAATAATCCTTGATTTCTCTGTACAAACTTTTTTCTAAAGTACTAGGTATTGGCTTCAAATAGTGAGTATAATGACCTCGTACCATCCACTGTGCGGTCGGCTTGCCTTACTCCTTTGTCTTTTCTCTATAGATGTTGATGGAGTTATTTATACAAGAGAATTATTTGAGCTATTAGGTTTTTAATTAATATAATTTAGATTCACCGGCACTCCACATTACAAAAGGATTAAAAATATCTTTACTGAGAATATTTTCTCATAAAAAAAAATTCTGTCATCGATATTCTCTTGATCTTTTAACTGATCCACATTATCTTGTGAAGGCACATTCACAAGTACAATATCTTTCTCTTCATCTTTATCAGATTAGCTCACATTAGTGCCTTTTCCATCTCCTTAAAGTCAAAGTTTTTTAATACCAACATGGTTTCCAATAAATTGTTTGTAAAATTCGCTGTGTGGCTTGTGGCGCCGTCCTGTTGGAACCACATGTCCTCCAAGTCCATATCATCCAATTGGGGCCAAAAATATTCGGTTATCATTGAACGGTAGCGATTCCCATTCACATTAACGTTCCGGTCTTGATCATCACGGAAGAAGTACGGCCCAATGACGCCGCCGGCCTATAAACCGCACCAAACTGTAATTTTTTCGGGATGCACTGATGACTCATGGAGTACGTGTGGATTGCTGCCTGACCAATAACGCATATTTTGCTTATTGACGAAGCCATTCAGCCAGAAATGAGCCTCATCGCTGAAGATGAATTTTCGATGAATATCCGAATCATTTTCAAGTTGTTGCTCAGCCCAATTCACAAACATACGACGCTTCTGGTGGTCAAGCGGCTTCAGTTCTTGCGTCAATTTGATTTTGTAAGAATGTAGGCAAAGATCTTTTCGACACTACGGGCACTTCTTTATCTCA
The DNA here is from genome assembly GCA_949127995.1 of Suillia variegata. Lineage (NCBI taxonomy): Eukaryota > Metazoa > Arthropoda > Insecta > Diptera > Heleomyzidae > Suillia > Suillia variegata. Next base: position 20,938,299 of record OX421842.1, read on the forward strand.
CTAACACGGGAACATTTTATATTGTGCCTGTGGATTCAAATTTATCCACTAGACGCTCAATTGTTGATCTGGTAGGACGATTATGACGACCATAAATTGGATGTAGCGCTCTTAAAGTTGAGGCCACTGACTCCGAATTTCGGTAATAAATTTTAATAATTTCGACTCGTTGTTGGCCAGTATATCTTTCCGTGATGGATTGCAAACCTTACTGAAGATAAATTTCAAGAGAGCGGGAAAGAATATGGCGTCGTTTGCTGTCCCTATCGGTTTACTTTTGTAGCGTCCCTTTTGAAAAACCCTTTATAAAGAGTTAAATCAATATAAGACGACTTTTTCACCCAATTTTACATTTATTGCACGTTTACAATTAAAAATAATTCCTTAAACAAGCGATGCTTTAAAACTATTAACAATAAGTAATAGTTTGCTAGGAAAAAACAAAAATACAACATAAGTACTTTTACAAATTTTTTTTTCAATTTTTTATAAAATTTAATAAGCACACACATTGTTTTGTCGCTTAATCTACTAAAAAAATGTTTGTTTTTTTTTATAACATTTTTTTATGCAATTGTTTTGATATTCTGATTTGTATGGAAGTGACTATTGATTCGTTAACGCATCACCATTCTTGTGGGACATCTACCGGTCAGATAAATGATTCGTTAACGCAACACTGGAACAAAATGGGTTAAAATATCTCAAGCAACAGTAGATGATAAAAATTAGTGATACATAGTATATTTAAACTCACCTGCATCTCGAGCATCCTTGCAAGAATCATACATGTCTGACTTTATTTCTGGATTGTCTTCTGCAATCAATTCTCCAATAGTCATAAATCTTTCAACAGCTACATTTATAGCCTGTCCAATACACCCAAGTGGTTGATGCTTTCGTTCAATAGAAAGGCAATGTGGTCGTTCAATAGGAGCCTTAAAAATTATAAATACATACATATATTGAAATAAGAATTTTCATTTTTTTTATTCATTGCAATGAACTTTCTGTTCGTCGAACAATAAATAATTTTCACCAATGTTTTTAAAACTGTTGTCCTTTTTTAGATAGATAGATAGATAGATAGATAGATAGATAGATAGATAGATAGATAGATAGATATATAGATAGATAGATAGATAGATAGATAGATAGATAGATAGATAGATAGATAGATAGATAGATAGATAGATAGATAGATAGATAGATAGATAGATAGATAGATAGATAGATAGATAGATAGATAGATAGATAGATAGATAGATAGATAGATAGATAGATAGATAGATAGATAGATAGATATATAGATAGATAGATAGATAGATAGATAGATAGATAGATAGATAGATAGATAGATAGATAGATAGATAGATAGATAGATAGATAGATAGATAGATAGATAGATAGATAGATAGATAGATAGATAGATAGATAGATAGATAGATAGATAGATAGATAGATAGATAGATAGATAGATAGATAGATAGATAGATAGATAGATAGATAGATAGATAGATAGATAGATAGATAGATAGATAGATAGATAGATAGATAGATAGATAGATAGATAGATAGATAGATAGATAGATAGATCGATAGATCGATAGATCGATAGATAGATAGATAGATAGATAGATAGATAGATAGATAGATAGATAGATAGATAGATAGATAGATAGATAGATAGATAGATAGATAGATAGATAGATAGATAGATAGATAGATAGATAGATAGATAGATAGATAGATAGATATATAGATAGATAGATAGATAGATAGATAGATAGATAGATAGATAGATAGATAGATAGATAGATAGATAGATAGATAGATAGATAGATAGATAGATAGATAGATATATAGATATATAGATATATAGATAGATAGATAGATAGATAGATAGATAGATAGATAGATAGATAGATAAATAGATAGATAGATAGATAGATAGATAGATAGATAGATAGATAGATAGATAGATAGATAGATAGATAGATAGATAGATAGATAGATAGATAGATAGAAAAAAAATAGATAGATGTGGAAAAATAACGACGCACAGCTGCCTGAAAGTTATTCAAATGCTTTTCGTTGACTGATGTACATCCAAAATTTTTTTTTTAAACGCGTCGCTTCAGCAAAGCATGCTTAAATCGACAACCTAATAAATAAAGGATACTCCAAAAAGCTGAGTCCCAGCAATTTATCGATTTCTACTGAAAAAGTATCCGATTTTTATCACATTAAATCCCAATAAACTGGACAAAGTACGCCTTGTGAGGAACGCCGCTGGAAATCAAAAGAAGTAACATTAAATGATTTTATGCTCAGCGGCCTTGACTTGTTGATTCCATTGTTTGACATCCCTTTGGCTTTTCGCATAGTAAGAATTCCGATTTATGGAGACATAGCTGAAATATTCCACAGGATCAATGTACGAGATAGCGGTATGTACGCTCAACGGTTATTATGGTTAGGCGTACATCGCTCACTATGTTCGCGCAGTGGATTCAATATCCAAAAACACCACTACGTAGATGACCTAATTTATAGCGGAGACGCCGAGCAAGACGCAGCCGACTTAGCAGAACAAGTAGCAAAAATTCACAATGCAGTTGTCTTTCATATACGAAACTGGACGACTAACTCTGCCGATGTCTTAAAGCAATTACCTGATGTTTCAACAATGTTTTATGACACAATGCAATGGGGCGCCACCGAAAAGGTTCTAGGTATGATTTGGGACCTCAACGCTGGAAGTCACCTTATCGCGGTGTAGGGGCTTATTATGAGCTGGAACATGTCATATGAAATATTGTGAACTGATCCTGCACATAAACTAAGTAGGTTGAAAGTAGTTTTCTACGATTCCTGGTCAGTCGGTATGGCTTGTTTGACGGGGTAGAATAAAGCCTAATAGCGAACTCCGTGCAAGGTCCGGCAAACCCACGGTTTTAATTAGCCCTCCCAGAGGGGTGAATAAATTTCGCACATTTTTAATTTTTAAACCGCATGGATTTGAAAAACACGCAAAATATGGAATGCACACCTTTAAATGTGCATAAAAACTCGTTGACCGAGGGGGCATCTGGTCCCTTTGCCGACGTTAAAATGGACCACGACCAGTTGGAAGGGACATTCGGTCCTTCTTCCAACAGGCCGGAAGAAATGGACATTTAACTTAGCCAGGAGTCGGCTGCGATGTAAATTTCTTCGGATCAAGAGAGGAATCTTCTTGAACCGGGTCCAGAAAAGACTCTAACAAACAGGGTGAAGCTTTACTTGCTAAGGTCATATCGTTGGAAACAGCTCGGTCTATGGCAGTAAAGCCATCAGTTGTGCCTGGCGAAGGGCATAAATAGAGAGCGCTGAATGAGCTTACATGCACAACAAAAGTTAACAAAACTAGTTTTTGCTTCAGGTATCCTGTAACGCTTCCAACGATTATAATTGAAATCTCGTCTTAGTATTAGTTATTTCCTTTTATTGTTAAAGCAAGGCTTATCGGAACTTTTAATTGATTTTTTCTTAAGAGACACAAATTTCTCGAACTGTCATTGAACATTGGTTTGAAGGCAAGAACATTTATCAACATTTTTGAAATCGCGGTTTAAAAATTAATGAATTAATGAAATTTTGTGATGTTTGGTACTGAAATTAAATCATAGAGTAAGTTTTATATTATATCATTGACAAAAAACAAATCATGAAATGTATCTGATGTATTCTAAAAATGTGTTGGAATTAAAGTTTTAACAGGAAATGATCCAAAACCACACATGTGTCAAGCTATAGTTGAGATGTTACTGTTGAAGTCTCCAGTTATAATTATTTCCGAATATGATAACAAAAGATCTTCGATTTTATTCATGAGCGGATTAATATCAATATTTTTATTTGGTTTATACACAACCGCAATTAGAATTTTATAGCCTTTACACAACAAATCCAAAAACTAATATTCAACACTGCTATCAGCATTCGACTTACAGGTACACAACCACCGTGATCTTGTCTATCAGAGCGAAATATTATAAAACCTTGCATTTTAAAAACATCGTCGTTCATACTCAGGATAACCGCGTCTCTGAAACACAAACAATGTCAACCTTAGAACCTTCATGATATACCAGAATTCGTAAATTTTTTAACTTTAAGCATTGATGTGGCAAATTTTAAGACCATTTTTTGTTTAGACAGTAAACAGACCTTGCTGTGGGACTTTCCCTTGGAATATCATTTGCAATTTTTTTTATAAGCAACGCATGCACAAAATAACTTAAATATAGTTAGCATTTGGTTCAAACAATTTTAAAAAATAAAGTAAAATAAAATATTTATATGTAAGTTTACACGCGCAAGTAAAAATATGCCGATCAGGCTATTAGACCGGACGCGACGGCAACAAAGTCGCAGACGGAATCTGAAACCCGCATGCCAGCGCTGAGTGACCGCTGCAAGAACGGTCACGAGGCGCCGAGTCAGTATTCTGTTGCCGGTTCTGCCGCGAGCCATGGACTATGCGCCGGCTCTGCCACAGGCCATGGGCCATGCCGGCCAGCATAAATCATATTTAGTTTAGTTTTTAAACAGAAGCTCAAGCGCTCGGTTGAGCAATTACTTATATTGAATAAAGTCAAATATATATTACAAACGGGATTTGTTTACTGGCGCCCAACGGTCGAAGTACCCGCGATTTGTAGTGTTAAAGTGTTAACACAGTGATTTAATATTTTAAAGAAAACATCGTTAGGCCAACTCCGCGATTGTAACTTTAAGAAAAACTAATCTCTTAATACAAAAATAAACATCGTCGTGCCAACGCCGCGATTTAAATTTGGTTCCTATGATTAAATGGAACAACACACTAACTTAGAACAGTTTTAACATAAAAATCACCAACAACTGTGTGCAGTTATAAAAAAAAACAAAACAACAACAAAAACAAAAAATAAAACCCCAGCCATAGCTGAGCGAGTTAAAAAGAATAAATACAAACAACAACAGAAACAAAAAAAAAAAACAAAAAAACCCCAGCCATAAAAAAAGAGTCTGTCCAGAATTGAATATTCTTAAAATAAATAAAACAAACATAATTAATATTTTTAGTGTTAATAACAAATCCCAAAAAATTATAAATAATAACTCAAGCCGAGGCGCGAAAGCGCTGCTTGAAAATCACTAAATACTGCTATAACTATAAAGGTTCGTATCTTTATGTGTGTTTTGAGACTTGATGTTCAGATCAAAACGACAGTCGGACAGTAGTGACGAGGAATTGATTTCTTCCTACAAGGAAACTTTAGAAAATAACAACATGTGTGAACAACAGATAGAGAGATTAGAAGCTCAAATGCGCGCTTGCCTTGCGCAACAGACACAAATATTTGAACAAAAATTAGCAGCGGTTACAGAACAGCTCAATAATCTTAAGGGGACTGTGCCAGAGGTAGAGGTGGTATATCAGACAACTGAAATTATACCAGGGCATACTTGCGACGAACCTTTAGATATTGTAAAGTCTATTCCCGAGTTTGACGGGAAGCAGGAAAATTACGTCTCATGGAGACAAGCAGCCAACACGAGCCCTACAATGGGAGCTCTAGGCATTATCAGGCTATTGCTATAATTCGCAATAAAATAAGAGGACCGGCAGATGCAGTGCTTGCATCTTTTAATACCGTGTTCAATTTCAAAGCCATCATTTCGAGACTCGATTTCACATATGCCGATAAAACACCGGTCCATGTGATTCAATCTTAGTACTTTAAGACAAGGCGACCTGACCCTCTTGAACTATTACGACGAAGTACAAAGGAATTTAACCTTATTAACAAATAAAACGCTAATGACGTATGACTCGGCTGCAGCAGCAGTTCTCAATGAAAAATATAGAACTGACGCGCTGCACACATTCGTTTCCGGGTTAAAAAATCCATAAAGTGGGCTGTTTTCCCAGCTCAGCCACGCGATTTGCCAACTGCCTTGGCACTGGCGCGGGAGGCAGAATCAAGTAATGAAAGAGGCATTTTCATGGCAAATTATGCCAAACACACTGAGGAAAAATCTCAGAGCCAAAAATCCGGGGGTCAACGGTCTCAGGGTTGGCGTCAAAACGGCCAACAAGAAAGTGACGGGAATTTCCAACAAAAGAGCCCATTTTTTCAAAAGGGTCAAAAGGGAAATCAGGTCAACAAAAAGCAAGTAGTTCAAAGCAACGCTTTAACAACCAAAGACCACAGGGACAAGGTCCCGAGCCGATGGATGTAGATTCATCGTCGCGCTTCAGGCTCAAAATTTTAGGAAAAACCAAACTCACGGTGATCAATCAATGCAAAGTCGCCAAAAACTAAATCATCTCAAGAACAAAGCGATGACAACTATGAAGCTCAGTCACAGTCGGAAGCAACAGCTGTTGATGATGACTTGTCCGAAGACGAAAGTTGCAATTTTTTAAAACCATCAGGCTCCTTATTGTTACAGGAGCATCTAAAAACTATATTAAGCCACTTTCCGGACTGGCACACTTCGTGCCCGTCGACAAACCATTCCAGGTAAAATCAATACATGGGCACACAAAAATTGAACAAAAGTGTCCTATATTTTTATTTAATGTAAAATCATATTTTTTCATTTTGGAAAATCTTAATGAATTCGACGGCATAATTTGCCTAGATTTATTAAAACAAGTAAACGCCAAAATTGACCTTACGAAAATTTTTATTAAATACGATCACGGCTAAGAGCCGATCGAATTCACGCAATGCCAAAACGTAAATTTTATTCAAATTAATGACGCCAATGTTCCCATCGCCGTCAGAAATTCCTTTAATAAAATGATCGACCAAACGGTCAAAGCATTTGCGGACGTTAATGAGTCCCTCCCATACAACATAAACACTGTTGCCACCATACGAACAGAAGGCGAACCAGTGTACTCCAAGTTGTACCCATACCCAATGGGCGTGTCCGAATTTGTCAATGCAGAAGTTAAACAACTTCTAGCGAATGGCATTATAAGGCTGTCCAAATCACCTTATAATAACCCATTGTGGGTTGTCGACAAAAAGGGTGTTGATGAATTTGGTCACAAATTAAAACGTTTAGTGATCGATTTTCGAAAGCTGAATCAAAAAACAACGGATGACAAATATCCGATCCCAACAATTTCGACAATACTGTCAAATATGGGTGAAGCACAATATTTTACAACATTGGACCTCAAATCAGGTTTCCACCAGATAGAATTGGCGGAAAAAGACAGAGAAAAGACTGCGTTTTCTGTCAATAACGGGAAGTATGAATTTTGCAGACTTCCCTTTGGGCTGAAAAACGCCCCAAGCATATTTCAAAGGGCAATAGATGATGTCCTTAGGGATCAAATCGGGAAAACTTGTTACGTCTATGTGTCGTCTACATAAAAATTTTCTCAGCTAACAAAGAAGACCACGTCAGACATATTGAGTGGGTCTTAAAGAGTCTTCGTGACGCAGGCATGAGGGTCTCCCAAGAAAACTCCAAGTTCTTCAAAAAGAGCGTGGAGTATTTGGGATTCACTGTGAGCAGAGGCGGAATTCAGACATCACCTGCAAAGGTACAGGCCATTAAAGATTTCCAGCCACCAAAAACCTTGTTCAGTCTCAGATCATTTCTGGGCTGGGCAAGTTACTATAGGTGCTTTATAGTAGGATTTGCCGCTATCGCAAGACACCTAACGGACGTCTTAAAAGGCGAAAACGGTAAAATAAGCGCCAATCATTCAAGAAAAGTAAAACTTGAATTGACGCCAAATCAGCTCGAAGCCTTTAATAGGTTGAAAGAAACACTGGCATCCGAAGACGTGATACTAACGTATCCCGACTTCAAAAAACCATTTGATCTGACAACAGATGCGTCGGGCCATGGCCTTGGAGCTGTGTTGTCTCAAGGCGGACGCCCCATTACCATGATTTCGCGAACATTACGCGATAATGAGGTAAACTTCGCCACAAACGAACGAGAGCTTCTCTCCATCGTATGGGCTTTAAAAAATCTCCGAAATTATTTGTACGTTATTCAATTCACTGATCGAAGCACTCTCTTACAATCTTTACAAGATGTGGTAAAGGTGGACGTGGTTAACGCGATACATTGCGAACTAACCATCCTAGCTTTTATCCAACACCAGCTAGTTGAAGCATTCCCTTCAACTACATTTAGATATACCAAAACCATTGTAACAGACATAATCGACTGTTCAGAGCAGAGAGAAATCGCCACGGCAGAGCATAACCGAGCTCACCGCGCAGCCCAAGAAAATGTCAAACAAATACTTCGGGACTATTTCTTCCCAAAAATGAACCGGTGAGCAACTGAAATAGCTGCAAATTGTAGAATATGTGCCATGGGTAAATATAATCGTCACCCTGTAAAACAAACAATGGGAAAAACTCCAATACCATCCTACCCAGGGGAAATATTACATGTTGATGTTTATTCCACCGATCAAAAATATTTTGTGACTTGCATCAACAAGTTCTCTAAGTTTGCAGTAGTTCAGCCCATTTGTTCACGCGCAATCGTAGACATTAAAGCACCTATTTTACAGCTTATAAATTTGTTTCCAAAAACAAAAACTATTTACTGTGACAATGAAAAATCTTTAAATTCCGAAACCATTAGATCAATCCTAAAAAACAATTTCATAGTACACTTGGGGATATAGGTCGTTGCCTGAGAATGGGTAAACAGTTAACTGATACTGTTGACATTATCCTCCTCGCAACTATTAAATACAATAGATCAATACATTCAGTGACTGATAAAAAACCAATAGAAATTATTCACTCAACTCGCACAAAACTTACAACTCAAATTAGGAATAGAATCACATCGGCACAGGAAAAAAGTCTTAAAAAAATAAACAAAGACAGGGTGCACAAGAAATATAACGTAGGGGACAAAGTGCTTCTCAAATCAAATAAAAGATTGGGAAACAAACTATCACCTTTGTGCTCAGAAGAAATAATACAAGCAGATCTGGGCACGACAGTTCTTATTAAAGGGAGGGTGGTCCATAAGGACAATTTAAAATAGGCCCCCTATCCAATAATTTTAAATTTCAAACTTTATTCTGACTAGGTTATTTATATTTAATAAAAACAAAAAAATATATAAAAAACAATCTTAAATTTTATAGGTTAGGATATTTGCTCTTAGTGACCCTGGCAATCACTACCTGTACAACAGCTATAACAAAACTTACCGACTACACTTATTTAACCACATACCCATAATGGACGGGGACGTGACACTTTGGGACGAACATGGATACTTAGGACACACGACGAACATAACATCGTACGAGACGTACGCTGACGAGACCAAGAAGACGTTAGACCTTTTTCCCAAAGACCACATGAAAAAATTACTCAATACTGACCTAAGACATATGGAGATGCTGATAGCTACACTGAAAGTTCACCATAGGCACGCCCGCAGTATTAACTTGCTGGGGACTGCATCAAAAGTAGTGGCTGGCACTCCGGACTTCGACGACTGGGAACAGATTAAGTTTCGGCAAGGACAGTTAATCGAATCAGAGAACAGGCAGGTAGAACTCAACACAAAATTTCAAACACGACTAAACGAAATTTCAAGATCCCTGAACGAAATTCACAAAACAGATGATATAGATACCGAACACTTAAATGAAACCATTTTGGCAAAAAATAGGATGATTATCACAAATTTAGAGGACTTAATATTCTCAGTAACACTGGCCAAAATTAACTTAATCAGCCCCCTTATTCTGGACAGCGTAGATATCAATGAAATGGCAAATGAGCACCTCACAAATATTAGCATAGCAGAAATCTTAGGAGTATCCAGTATTAAGGCTTTTCAAAATTCCGATTTATTGCATTTTTTAATCAAATATCCTAGACCTAAGTTGATTTGTAAAAAAATTATTGTTTATCCGATACAACATAGAAATATAATTCTAGATTTAGAAAAAAATAGCACGGTAGCCGACTGTGGTACTCAAACCTTCGCCGTGGGAGAATGCGACGCTGCAGTGAGCACCACCTTCTGTAAGAGGTTGCAAACCACAACTTGTGCCCAGTAGCTGGTATTGGGTGCTGTCGCGAACTGCGCTACTCGCCCTGGACATCTAGAGCCAGTAACAATTGTGGATGAGGGCATCTTAATTATCAACGATGCGACCACCAGAGTTGAAGACAACAATGGCATCAGCCAGCTGGTCTACGAAACATACTTGGCAACTTATGACGACCGCATTTCACTGAACGGCACACTATACGTCAACAATCGTGGCGTTCTAAAAAAGAAACCTGCGGTGTCGGCCTCGGCTCAGATCAACGTGACCAGCCATCGACAACACCTGAGCCTACCATTTCTTCACGATCTCAGCCTAAAAAATCTTCGGCGCATTGGCGATCTACAGTCCGAGCTACTATCAAGACCATTGTTAAGTAGCTGCCTTACTCTAGCCCTTGTCATGGCCGGTTACGGTATCATCTGGGGAGTTCGCCGCCACCTACATCTGAACGGGCGAATTGCACAAACAACATCTCTACGGGAAACCGAGGACGGCTTCCACTTAACCCCGGGAGGAGTTAACACGCGCAAGTAAAAATATGCCGATCAGGCTATTAGAGCGGACGCGACGGCAACAAAGTCGCAGACGGAATCTGACACCCGCATGCCAGCGCTGAGTGACCGCTGCAAGAACGGTCACGAGGCGCCGAGTCAGTATTCTGTTGCCGGTTCTGCCGCGAGCCATGGACTATGCGCCGGCTCTGCCACAGGCCATGGGCCATGCCGGCCAGCATAAATCATATTTAGTTTAGTTTTTAAACAGAAGCTCAAGCGCTCGGTTGAGCAATTACTTATATTGAATAAAGTCAAATATATATTACAAACGGGATTTGTTTACTGGCGCCCAACGGTCGAAGTACCCGCGATTTGTAGTGTTAAAGTGTTAACACAGTGATTTAATATTTTAAAGAAAACATCGTTAGGCCAACTCCGCGATTGTAACTTCAAGAAAAACTAATCTCTTAATACAAAAATAAACATCGTCGTGCCAACGCCTCGATTTAAATTTGGTTCCTATGCTTAAATGGAACAACACACTAACTTAGAACAGTTTTAACATAAAAATCACCAACAACTGTGTGCAGTTATAAAAAAAAACAAAACAACAACAAAAACAAAAAATAAAACCCCAGCCATAGCTGAGCGAGTTAAAAAGAATAAATACAAACAACAACAGAAACAAAAAAAAAACAAAAAAACCCCAGCCATAAAAAAAGAGTCTGTCCAGAATTGAATATTCTTAAAATAAATAAAACAAACATAATTAATATTATTAGTGTTAATAACAAATCCCAAAAAATTATAAATAATAACTCAAGCCGATGCGCGAAAGCGCTGCTTGAAAATCACTAAATACTGCTATAACTATAAAGGTTCGTATCTTTATGTGTGTTTTGTGACTTGATGTTCAGATCAAAACGACAGTCGGACAGTAGTGACGAGGAATTGATATCTTCCTACAAGGAAACTTTAGAAAATAACAACATGTGTGAACAACAGAAAGAGAGATTAGAAGCTCAAATGCGCGCTTGCCTTGCGCAACAGACACAAATATTTGAACAAAAATTAGCAGCGGTTACAGAACAGCTCAATAATCTTAAGGGGACTGTGCCAGAGGTAGAGGTGGTATATCAGACAACTGAAATTATACCAGGGCATACTTGCGACGAACCTTTAGATATTGTAAAGTCTATTCCCGAGTTTGACGGGAAGCAGGAAAATTACGTCTCATGGAGACAAGCAGCCAACACGAGCCCTACAATGGGAGCTCTAGGCATTATCAGGCTATTGCTATAATTCGCAATAAAATAAGAGGACCGGCAGATGCAGTGCTTGCATCTTTTAATACCGTGTTCAATTTCAAAGCCATCATTTCGAGACTCGATTTCACATATGCCGATAAAACACCGGTCCATGTGATTCAATCTTAGTACTTTAAGACAAGGCGACCTGACCCTCTTGAACTATTACGACGAAGTACAAAGGAATTTAACCTTATTAACAAATAAAACGCTAATGACGTATGACTCGGCTACAGCAGCAGTTCTCAATGAAAAATATAGAACTGACGCGCTGCACACATTCGTTTCCGGGTTAAAAAAATCCATAAAGTGGGCTGTTTTCCCAGCTCAGCCACGCGATTTGCCAACTGCCTTGGCACTGGCGCGGGAGGCAGAATCAAGTAATGAAAGAGGCATTTTCATGGCAAATTATGCCAAACACACTGAGGAAAAATCTCAGAGCCAAAAATCCGGGGGTCAACGGTCTCAGGGTTGGCGTCAAAACGGCCAACAAGAAAGTGACGGGAATTTCCAACAAAAGAGCCCATTTTTTCAAAAGGGTCAAAAGGGAAATCAGGTCAACAAAAAGCAAGTAGTTCAAAGCAACGCTTTAACAACCAAAGACCACAGGGACAAGGTCCCGAGCCGATGGATGTAGATTCATCGTCGCGCTTCAGGCTCAAAATTTTAGGAAAAACCAAACTCACGGTGATCAATCAATGCAAAGTCGCCAAAAACTAAATCATCTCAAGAACAAAGCGATGACAACTATGAAGCTCAGTCACAGTCGGAAGCAACAGCTGTTGATGATGACTTGTCCGAAGACGAAAGTTGCAATTTTTTAAAACCATCAGGCTCCTTATTGTTACAGGAGCATCTAAAAACTATATTAAGCCACTTTCCGGACTGGCACACTTCGTGCCCGTCGACAAACCATTCCAGGTAAAATCAATACATGGGCACACAAAAATTGAACAAAAGTGTCCTATCTTTTTATTTAATGTAAAATCATATTTTTCATTTTGGAAAATCTTAATGAATTCGACGGCATAATTGGCCTAGATTTATTAAAACAAGTAAACGCCAAAATTGACCTTACGAAAAATTTTATTAAATACGATCACGGCTTAGAGCCGATCGAATTCACGCAATGCCAAAACGTAAATTTTATTCAAATTAATGATGCCAATGTTCCCATCGCCGTCAGAAATTCCTTTAATAAAATGATCGACCAAACGGTCAAAGCATTTGCGGACGTTAATGAGTCCCTCCCATACAACATAAACACTGTTGCCACCATACGAACAGAAGGCGAACCAGTGTACTCCAAGTTGTACCCATACCCAATGGGCGTGTCCGAATTTGTCAATGCAGAAGTTAAACAACTTCTAACGAATGGCATTATAAGGCTGTCCAAATCACCTTATAATAACCCATTGTGGGTTGTCGACAAAAAGGGTGTTGATGAATTTGGTCACAAATTAAAACGTTTAGTGATCGATTTTCGAAAGCTGAATCAAAAAACAACGGATGACAAATATCCGATCCCAACAATTTCGACAATACTGTCAAATATGGGTGAGGCACAATATTTTACAACATTGGACCTCAAATCAGGTTTCCACCAGATAGAATTGGCGGAAAAAGACAGAGAAAAGACTGCGTTTTCTGTCAATAACGGGAAGTATGAATTTTGCAGACTTCCCTTTGGGCTGAAAAACGCCCCAAGCATATTTCAAAGGGCAATAGATGATGTCCTTAGGGATCAAATCGGGAAAACTTGTTACGTCTATGTGTCGTCTACATAAAAATTTTCTCAGCTAACAAAGAAGACCACGTCAGACATATTGAGTGGGTCTTAAAGAGTCTTCGTGACGCAGGCATGAGGGTCTCCCAAGAAAACTCCAAGTTCTTCAAAAAGAGCGTGGAGTATTTGGGATTCACTGTGAGCAGAGGCGGAATTCAGACATCACCTGCAAAGGTACAGGCCATTAAAGATTTCCAGCCACCAAAAACCTTGTTCAGTCTCAGATCATTTCTGGGCTGGGCAAGTTACTATAGGTGCTTTATAGTAGGATTTGCCGCTATCGCAAGACACCTAACGGACGTCTTAAAAGGCGAAAACGGTAAAATAAGCGCCAATCATTCAAGAAAAGTAAAACTTGAATTGACGCCAAATCAGCTCGAAGCCTTTAATAGGTTGAAAGAAACACTGGCATCCGAAGACGTGATACTAACGTATCCCGACTTCAAAAAACCATTTGATCTGACAACAGATGCGTCGGGCCATGGCCTTGGAGCTGTGTTGTCTCAAGGCGGACGCCCCATTACCATGATTTCGCGAACATTACGCGATAATGAGGTAAACTTCGCCACAAACGAACGAGAGCTTCTCTCCATCGTATGGGCTTTAAAAAATCTCCGAAATTATTTGTACGGAGTCAGAAATCTTAATATCTTCACAAATCACCAACCCCTGACATTTGCAGTGTCGGATAAAAACCCGAACACAAAAATAAAACGTTGGAAAGCTTTTATAGACGAGCACAATGCCAACATTATTTACAAGCCTGGCAAAGAGAACTTCGTGGCAGACGCCTTGTCTCGTCAGAACGTTAATGCTCTTGATTCTGCACATTCAGATGTTGCCACAGTGCACAGCGAGGAATCTCTCACGTACACTATAGAGACCACAGAGAAACCGATTAATTGCTTCAGAAATCAAATAGTGATTGAAGAAGGTAACACCTCTTTGGTTAAAACATTCATTTTTTTTAAAGAAAAAATGAGACACGTTATTCAATTCACTGATCGAAACACTCTCTTACAATCTTTACAAGATGTGGTAAAGGTGGACGTGGTTAACGCGATACATTGCGAACTAACCATCCTAGCTTTTATCCAACACCAGCTAGTTGAAGCATTCCCTTCAACTACATTTAGATATACCAAAACCATTGTAACAGACATAATCGACTGTTCAGAGCAGAGAGAAATCGCCACGGCAGAGCATAACCGAGCTCACCGCGCAGCCCAAGAAAATGTCAAACAAATACTTCGTTACTATTTCTTCCCAAAAATGAACCGGTGAGCAACTGAAATAGCTGCAAATTGTAGAATATGTGCCATGGGTAAATAAAATCGTCACCCTGTAAAACAAACAATGGGAAAAACTCCAATACCATCCTACCCAGGGGAAATATTACATGTTGATGTTTATTCCACCGATCAAAAATATTTTGTGACTTGCATCGACAAGTTCTCTAAGTTTGCAGTAGTTCAGCCCATTTGTTCACGTGCAATCGTAGACATTAAAGCACCTATTTTACAGCTTATAAATTTGTTTCCAAAAACAAAAACTATTTACTGTGACAATGAAAAATCTTTAAATTCCGAAACCATTAGATCAATCCTAAAAAACAATTTCATAGTACACTTGGGGATATAGGTCGTTGCCTGAGAATGGGTAAACAGTTAACTGATACTGTTGACATTATCCTCCTCGCAACTATTAAATACAATAGATCAATACATTCAGTGACAGATAAAAAACCAATAGAAATTATTCACTCAACTCGCACAAAACTTACAACTCAAATTAGGAATAGAATCACATCGGCACAGGAAAAAAGTCTTGAAAAAATAAACAAAGACAGGGTGCACAAGAAATATAACGTGGGGACAAAGTGCTTCTCAAATCAAATAAAAGATTGGGAAACAAACTATCACCTTTGTGCTCAGAAGAAATAATACAAGCAGATCTGGGCACGACAGTTCTTATTAAAGGGAGGGTGGTCCATAAGGACAATTTAAAATAGGCCCCCTATCCAATAATTTTAAATTTCAAACTTTATTCTGACTAGGTTATTTATATTTAATAAAAACAAAAAAATATATAAAAAACAATCTTAAATTTTATAGGTTAGGATATTTGCTCTTAGTGACCCTGGCAATCACTACCTGTACAACAGCTATAACAAAACTTACCGACTACACTTACGCTAACCACATACCCATAATGGACGGGGACGTGACACTTTGGGACGAACATGGATACTTAGGACACACGACGAACATAACATCGTACGAGACGTACGCTGACGAGACCAAGAAGACGTTAGACCTTTTTCCCAAAGAACACATGAAAAAATTACTCAATACTGACCTAAGACATATGGAGATGCTGATAGCTACACTGAAAGTTCACCATAGGCACGAGAACAGTTTTAACATAAAAATCACCAACAACTGTGTGCAGTTATAAAAAAAAACACAACAACATAAACAAAAAATAAAACCCCAGCCATAGCTGAGCGAGTTAAAAAGAATAAATACAAACAACAACAGAAACAAAAAAAAAAACAAAAAAAACCCAGCCATAAAAAAAAGAGTCTGTCCAGAATTGAATATTCTTAAAATAAATAAAACAAACATAATTAATATTTTTAGTGTTAATAACAAATCCCAAAAAATTATAAATAATAACTCAAGCCGATGCGCGAAAGCGCTGCTTGAAAATCACTAAATACTGCTATAACTATAAAGGTTCGTATCTTTATGTGTGTTTTGTGACTTGATGTTCAGATCAAAACGACAGTCGGACAGTAGTGACGAGGAATTGATTTCTTCCTACAAGGAAACTTTAGAAAATAACAACATGTGTGAACAACAGATAGAGAGATTAGAAGCTCAAATGCGCGCTTGCCTTGCGCAACAGACACAAATATTTGAACAAAAATTAGCAGCGGTTACAGAACAGCTCAATAATCTTAAGGGGACTGTGCCAGAGGTAGAGGTGGTATATCAGACAACTGAAATTATACCAGGGCATACTTGCGACGAACCTTTAGATATTGTAAAGTCTATTCCCGAGTTTGACGGGAAGCAGGAAAATTACGTCTCATGGAGACAAGCAGCCAACACGAGCCCTACAATGGGAGCTCTAGGCATTATCAGGCTATTGCTATAATTCGCAATAAAATAAGAGGACCGGCAGATGCAGTGCTTGCATCTTTTAATACCGTGTTCAATTTCAAAGCCATCATTTCGAGACTCGATTTCACATATGCCGATAAAACACCGGTCCATGTGATTCAATCTTAGTACTTTAAGACAAGGCGACCTGACCCTCTTGAACTATTACGACGAAGTACAAAGGAATTTAACCTTATTAACAAATAAAACGCTAATGACGTATGACTCGGCTGCAGCAGCAGTTCTCAATGAAAAATATAGAACTGACGCGCTGCACACATTCGTTTCCGGGTTAAAAAAATCCATAAAGTGGGCTGTTTTCCCAGCTCAGCCACGCGATTTGCCAACTGCCTTGGCACTGGCGCGGGAGGCAGAATCAAATAATGAAAGAGGCATTTTCATGGCAAATTATGCCAAACACACTGAGGAAAAATCTCAGAGCCAAAAATCCGGGGGTCAACGGTCTCAGGGTTGGCGTCAAAACGGCCAACAAGAAAGTGACGGGAATTTCCAACAAAAGAGCCCATTTTTTCAAAAGGGTCAAAAGGGAAATCAGGTCAACAAAAAGCAAGTAGTTCAAAGCAACGCTTTAACAACCAAAGACCACAGGGACAAGGTCCCGAGCCGATGGATGTAGATTCATCGTCGCGCTTCAGGCTCAAAATTTTAGGAAAAACCAAACTCACGGTGATCAATCAATGCAAAGTCGCCAAAAACTAAATCATCTGCCTCAAGAACAAAGAGATGACAACTATGAAGCTCAGTTACAGTCGGAAGCAACAGCTGTTGATGATGACTTGTCCGAAGACGAAAGTTGCAATTTTTAAAACCATCAGGCTCCTTATTGATACAGGAGCATCTAAAAACTATATTAAGCCACTTTCCGGACTGGCACACTTCGTGCCCGTCGACAAACCATTCCAGGTAAAATCAATACATGGGCACACAAAAATTGAACAAAAGTGTCCTATCTTTTTATTTAATGTAAAATCATATTTTTTCATTTTGGAAAATCTTAATGAATTCGACGGCATAATTGGCCTAGATTTATTAAAACAAGTAAACGCCAAAATTGACCTTACGAAAAATTTTATTAAATACGATCACGGCTAAGAGCCGATCGAATTCACGCAATGCCAAAACGTAAATTTTATTCAAATTAATGACGCCAATGTTCCCATCGCCGTCAGAAATTCCTTTAATAAAATGATCGACCAAACGGTCAAAGCATTTGCGGACGTTAATGAGTCCCTCCCATACAACATAAACACTGTTGCCACCATACGAACAGAAGGCGAACCAGTGTACTCCAAGTTGTACCCATACCCAATGGGCGTGTCCGAATTTGTCAATGCAGAAGTTAAACAACTTCTAACGAATGGCATTATAAGGCTGTCCAAATCACCTTATAATAACCCATTGTGGGTTGTCGACAAAAAGGGTGTTGATGAATTTGGTCACAAATTAAAACGTTTAGTGATCGATTTTCGAAAGCTGAATCAAAAAACAACGGATGACAAATATCCGATCCCAACAATTTCGACAATACTGTCAAATATGGGTGAGGCACAATATTTTACAACATTGGACCTCAAATCAGGTTTCCACCAGATAGAATTGGCGGAAAAAGACAGAGAAAAGACTGCGTTTTCTGTCAATAACGGGAAGTATGAATTTTGCAGACTTCCCTTTGGGCTGAAAAACGCCCCAAGCATATTTCAAAGGGCAATAGATGATGTCCTTAGGGATCAAATCGGGAAAACTTGTTACGTCTATGTGTCGTCTACATAAAAATTTTCTCAGCTAACAAAGAAGACCACGTCAGACATATTGAGTGGGTCTTAAAGAGTCTTCGTGACGCAGGCATGAGGGTCTCCCAAGAAAACTCCAAGTTCTTCAAAAAGAGCGTGGAGTATTTGGGATTCACTGTGAGCAGAGGCGGAATTCAGACATCACCTGCAAAGGTACAGGCCATTAAAGATTTCCAGCCACCAAAAACCTTGTTCAGTCTCAGATCATTTCTGGGCTGGGCAAGTTACTATAGGTGCTTTATAGTAGGATTTGCCGCTATCGCAAGACACCTAACGGACGTCTTAAAAGGCGAAAACGGTAAAATAAGCGCCAATCATTCAAGAAAAGTAAAACTTGAATTGACGCCAAATCAGCTCGAAGCCTTTAATAGGTTGAAAGAAACACTGGCATCCGAAGACGTGATACTAACGTATCCCGACTTCAAAAAACCATTTGATCTGACAACAGATGCGTCGGGCCATGGCCTTGGAGCTGTGTTGTCTCAAGGCGGACGCTCCATTACCATGATTTCGCGAACATTACGCGATAATGAGGTAAACTTCGCCACAAACGAACGAGAGCTTCTCTCCATCGTATGGGCTTTAAAAAATCTCCGAAATTATTTGTACGTTATTCAATTCACTGATCGAAGCACTCTCTTACAATCTTTACAAGATGTGGTAAAGGTGGACGTGGTTAACGCGATACATTGCGAACTAACCATCCTAGCTTTTATCCAACACCAGCTAGTTGAAGCATTCCCTTCAACTACATTTAGATATACCAAAACCATTGTAACAGACATAATCGACTGTTCAGAGCAGAGAGAAATCGCCACGGCAGAGCATAACCGAGCTCACCGCGCAGCCCAAGAAAATGTCAAACAAATACTTCGGGACTATTTCTTCCCAAAAATGAACCGGTGAGCAACTGAAATAGCTGCAAATTGTAGAATATGTGCCATGGGTAAATAAAATCGTCACCCTGTAAAACAAACAATGGGAAAAACTCCAATACCATCCTACCCAGGGGAAATATTACATGTTGATGTTTATTCCACCGATCAAAAATATTTTGTGACTTGCATCGACAAGTTCTCTAAGTTTGCAGTAGTTCAGCCCATTTGTTCACGTGCAATCGTAGACATTAAAGCACCTATTTTACAGCTTATAAATTTGTTTCCAAAAACAAAAACTATTTACTGTGACAATGAAAAATCTTTAAATTCCGAAACCATTAGATCAATCCTAAAAAACAATTTCGACATCCTCATTTCAAATGCACCACCTCTGCACAGCACTTCTAACGGACAAATTGAGCGGTTTCATAGTACACTTGGGGATATAGGTCGTTGCCTGAGAATGGGTAAACAGTTAACTGATACTGTTGACATTATCCTCCTCGCAACTATTAAATACAATAGATCAATACATTCAGTGACAGATAAAAAACCAATAGAAATTATTCACTCAACTCGCACAAAACTTACAACTCAAATTAGGAATAGAATCACATCGGCACAGGAAAAAAGTCTTGAAAAAATAAACAAAGACAGGGTGCACAAGAAATATAACGTAGGGGACAAAGTGCTTCTCAAATCAAATAAAAGATTGGGAAACAAACTATCACCTTTGTGCTCAGAAGAAATAATACAAGCAGATCTGGGCACGACAGTTCTTATTAAAGGGAGGGTGGTCCATAAGGACAATTTAAAATAGGCCCCCTATCCAATAATTTTAAATTTCAAACTTTATTCTGACTAGGTTATTTATATTTAATAAAAACAAAAAAATATATAAAAAACAATCTTAAATTTTATAGGTTAGGATATTTGCTCTTAGTGACCCTGGCAATCACTACCTGTACAACAGCTATAACAAAACTTACCGACTACACTTACGCTAACCACATACCCATAATGGACGGGGACGTGACACTTTGGGACGAACATGGATACTTAGGACACACGACGAACATAACATCGTACGAGACGTACGCTGACGAGACCAAGAAGACGTTAGACCTTTTTCCCAAAGACCACATGAAAAAATTACTCAATACTGACCTAAGACATATAGAGATGCTGATAGCTATACTGAAAGTTCACCATAGGCACGCCCGCAGTATTAACTTGCTGGGGACTGCATTAAAAGTAGTGGCTGGCACTCCGGACTTCGACGACTGGGAACAGATTAAGTTTCGGCAAGGACAGTTAATCGAATCAGAGAACAGGCAGGTAGAACTCAACACAAAATTTCAAACACGACTAAACGAAATTTCAAGATCCCTGAACGAAATTCACAAAACAGATGATATAGATACCGAACACTTAAATGAAACCATTTTGGCAAAAAATAGGATGATTATCACAAATTTAGAGGACTTAATATTCTCAGTAACACTGGCCAAAATTAACTTAATCAGCCCCCTTATTCTGGACAGCGTAGATATCAATGAAATGGCAAATGAGCATCTCACAAATATTAGCATAGCAGAAATCTTAGGAGTATCCAGTATTAAGGATTTGTAAAAAAATTATTGTTTATCCGATACAACATAGAAATATAATTCTAGATTTAGAAAAAAATAGCACGGTAGCCGACTGTGGTACTCAAACCTTCGCCGTGGGAGAATGCGACGCTGCAGTGAGCACCACCTTCTGTAAGAGGTTGCAAACCACAACTTGTGCCCAGTAGCTGGTATTGGGTGCTGTCGCGAACTGCGCTACTCGCCCTGGACATCTAGAGCCAGTAACAATTGTGGATGAGGGCATCTTAATTATCAACGATGCGACCACCAGAGTTGAAGACAACAATGGCATCAGCCAGCTGGTCTACGAAACATACTTGGCAACTTATGACGACCGCATTTCACTGAACGGCACACTATACGTCAACAATCGTGGCGTTCTAAAAAAGAAACCTGCGGTGTCGGCCTCGGCTCAGATCAACGTGACCAGCCATCGACAACACCTGAGCCTACCATTTCTTCACGATCTCAGCCTAAAAAATCTTCGGCGCATTGGCGATCTACAGTCCGAGCTACTATCAAGACCATTGTTAAGTAGCTGCCTTACTCTAGCCCTTGTCATGGCCGGTTACGGTATCATCTGGGGAGTTCGCCGCCACCTACATCTGAACGGGCGAATTGCACAAACAACATCTCTACGGGAAACCGAGGACGGCTTCCACTTAACCCCGGGAGGAGTTAACACGCGCAAGTAAAAATATGCCGATCAGGCTATTAGACCGGACGCGACGGCAACAAAGTCGCAGACGGAATCTGACACCCGCATGCCAGCGCTGAGTGACCGCTGCAAGAACGGTCACGAGGCGCCGAGTCAGTATTCTGTTGCCGGTTCTGCCGCGAGCCATGGACTATGCGCCGGCTCTGCCACAGGCCATGGGCCATGCCGGCCAGCATAAATCATATTTAGTTTAGTTTTTAAACAGAAGCTCAAGCGCTTGGTTGAGCAATTACTTATATTGAATAAAGTCAAATATATATTACAAACGGGATTTGTTTACTTGTATAATACAATATATATTTTTGTTTTGTCAAGAATTAAATGTTGTGAACCATAAGAATTTTGTCCTTTTAATTGCTGCTTTTAACATATCATAATTGTTTTTGTTAAGCTTTTGTTGACAAAGAAAGGCACAGACGATTATAATCAGATATTGATTTTAACAAAAAAAAGTTATTAAACGGCGTCATTGACTTTATTGTATATTGGCTTATTCGCATGAAGCGAATTGTACTTATTGGCAAATACGATGAGCTACAAAAATTGCAAGCAATGCGAAAATTGCAATTTTGTAAGTTAAGACCGGGCTACAAAGAGTAAAACGTAACCGCTGGGTGTAGTCAAAGCTATGTTTCTTTAGATTTTGGTTTGGGTAGGAATCTCAGTCTAATAAGTTCGTTAGAGCTGGTGAGCCCAGTCTTGATTACAACATAAATAAAATCGATATAACAAAAAAACAACAAAGTGTTTCAGCAAGGAGAACAAAGTCAAGAGGACACCACATCTGGAGAATAAAATTAAGAGGACACCACATTCGGAAGGAACGTCTTTTTAACAACAATGGCGTAGCCGGTTTTCGAATCTCAAGATACATGCTTCCAACTACTAGACACGGGCAGTGGTAGCAGCAAAGGAAAGATAAGCAACTCAGGACAAAGGATTCCTCCACACTCTAGGCCTGCTCATCTTCGTAGGATTTTTTACTTATAAAAAAAATAAAATTATTAATGAGTTAAAATTTGAAAAGGATTTTTGGGTTCTAAATTTAATAACTTGTCAAAATATTATAGGTTTGTTTGAATATTAATTTATTACTAATAATATAATACAAAAAAGAAAATTTTGACAAATCCGTGAAATTGTCAATCTTTAAGTATTAAATTATTTTCACTGGTAGGGGACCTCAATTTATTTATTTTAAAGAGACAATTATTTTTCAATCAAGTGACTTTCCCCGCCAGTGGTAAGAGATCCTTGATAGAAAGAAATATTTGTTTTCCGATTTATATTACATTTTTGAGTTATATTCCATATGAGAAAAAATATTAAAAATAATTAATTTTTTTTTTAAACTTTTTGAGTATTTCTTTTTGCGAGTTTCTGATTTTCTTTTTAATTTAAATTGTTTGTTGCTTAACGCAGATTGCAATATTTACAACTTGATTTTCTTTTCTTTTTTCTGTTGGAAAATTAATTTGACATACAAGAAGACTTTATATTAATTGAAATTGAACAAAAATGAACAGTAATTTTAAAAAAAAAACTTTTGAATCTATAAATGATTGGATTAATTAATGGAAGCTTTAAATCTCAATATTTACAAGCAAAAGCCGATTTACAAAAATAACAGGAAGAAATTGTTAGATTTGTTGACAAGTTGTGGTCGCTTATCAGACATTTAAGTGAGTCTGAACAGATTTTTATACATTTGAACGAAAAAATTGAGCATAAGAAAATTTACAAAATTAGAAGCGGCGGATTTGGCTTTAACTGAATTATTTGAAATTTTGGATAATTAGCAGATTTAGCTTTGAAAAATAAAAAAACATACTGTTGTAAAATCGACGCACTATTCTACAATCTCTAAGGGTAACAAAGGACCTCAGTGGCAGCGGGATAATGAAGGAACGAGACCAGAACTAATCTTTCGAAACCCCGTCCATCAGTTCCAATTTGCTCATTTTGCAATAAGGCAGGTCAATCACGGGCTAATAGTTTTAGTCGAGAAAATACTCCTTATTGTAGAGAATGTAGAGAATATGGACTTGAACCAGGTACGAATTGTAGTCAAAAGAGTAAACATCAGGCCGATTCTAAATGCACAGAACGTACAGCATTCAGGATACAATAACTATAGAGAAAATCAAAATTATCAGCAAAATAAGAAATATGATAATATAATAATAATAATGGTTATAATAATATTCGAAACCAAAATAGAGGCAATTATAACAATAACGGTCCGAGATTGTGTATCTTGTGATAGAAAAGGAAATATGAGAATCGAATGCGCAGCCAGAAAAACTTTCTTGGAGAAACAGGGAAACTAAATGGGGTCCTGATGTTATCACACGACCGGGATCCAAAAAATACTTTTGAAAATGACAATAGCGAGAGTAAATATAAAAACGAGCAAAGTCCGGTCTTTGAAAAATGATGCTACGAAAAGTTTGAAAAAATTGGAAAAATGTTAAAAGTTATTGGGCAGACGAAAGGTGAAGCAAATTTGTCTCAGGAGAACCAGGGTTTTTACACGTAACACATATATGTGCGTGCCGTAACTGTGTATACAACGGTAGTGCGACTACATCCTCTCCGTGGGGGCGGCTAGTAACAGGCTCCAGTAGAGTAGATCATGTGTCTGCTGGAGTGTTGGCTAATGGTAGTCGGGCGGAGAGATGGAATATCAGTTAATTTATTAATTAGCTATGATGGGAGGTATAATTCTGGCCTGGGCCTTCGGGCCTTTAAAAAAAAAAAAAAATAAAAAAATAAAATATATGCCCCAATCCAAGGTGGAACAGCATACGTAGACGGATGAATGGCCGCGGGAAGTGTGGTCACTTGTAGGTCTAAACCCTAGATACCTGCCGACCTCTAGTTTCTATTTGGCTTCCCTTGGCAATCTGGCTCTGGCAAGGGAGACTGCGGTTCCAGACTTTTCGTGGGAACCAAATGTACTAAATTAAAAATAAAAAAAAAAGACGAGCGGTCTTTAAACGCTCCTATTGCGAAGAAATCCGCTCCTGCTTCGGAGAAATCCGTTCCTGTAGCGGAGAAACCCGTTCTAAAAATTTAAAACACTGCAGCTACTTCAGATGCCTCTGCAAAACCTAGCACCGCAAAGTTAGCAGCAGCAAGCAAACATAGAAATCCGCCCTCTGGCTCAACAGGCAGCTGTTGGTGTGGTGATCAATTTTGGGTTCACGTCCATATCCTTGAGGGTTTTCAAAAGGATGAGGAGGCACCAGCAAGGACGGATGAGGTGGCAGCTTCTGATCCGGAGCAGGCCTCTGGTAGCAATGCTTGTGTCGGAGGTCTGCAATGACGGATACTATTCCGGAGCAGAAACCCCATATCCCCTCTTTCTCTAAGTCGAGGAGCCATACTTCGACTGGAAGCGATTCCAAAGAGGTGGAGCTCCGAAAACTCATGCGCACTCTTCGGACTCCGACACAGATGAGTCTGACATTACTGTGGTGGAGAGAAGCGTTGAACCAGACCATGCTAAGGGTTACGCAAATTAACCTCCACCACTCTAAGGTCGCCTCCGCCAACCTCCTTCTTCGCCTGACAAAAAAAGGAGAAGAGGTTGTCCTAATCCAAGAACCATGGGTGGTGGGAGACGTGGTTTGCGGACTTGAGACGGCGGATTATTCGTTACTGTACGCAAGGGGTGAAGGTAAGCCCAGAGCGTGCATCCCTATTAATAAAAAGTTGAGTTCTTTTTTACTCTCTAATTACAAGAATGCGATTGCAGTTTGCCTGGAACTGGGGCCGATGAGTTACTGGCTCATCTCGGCCTACATGGCTCACGACCACGCAATCCTCCCTGAAACCAATCTTAGGGAGCTGTTTGATTATGCTGCCCAGCGTAAAATTGGAGTAGTAGTTGGCTGTGATGCTAACGCGCACCATGATATATGGAGAATTACATACACGAATGAAAGGGTTGAGTTACTTTTCGATTTTGTCTTTAATTCTAACTTGCAGGTTTGTAATGTTGGTTCTGAGCCGACGTTTATAACTATAAATAGAGAAGAGGTACTTGATATTACCTTGGTCTCTGAAACTATATCTGATATGTTCGTAAACTGGAAAATTTCGAATGAACACTCCTTCTCTGACCATAGATTTATTGAATTTAATATTGATGACCGCATTCCAAGACAACCTGACTTTAGGAACCTAAAAAAGGCAAACTGGGGTCTTTATAGGTGTAGATTAAAGAAGCTCTTGCAGTATATGCAAACAGATCCCCCAGCTGATGGAGGGTCTCTAGATTCTCTAGTTGAAACCCTTACAGTTAAAATGAATCAAGCTCTTCACATTGCTTGCCCTACTACTAAGATAATTGGTAAGAAGAAGGGAGGCTTGCTGAGATAGAAGAACTACGTAAAATAAGTAGGAAACTTTTTAATGTGGCCAAAGTACTTAGGACCACTGTAGCCTGGGATGATTATAAAACATCCCTGAAGATCTTTAAAAATTAAGTAATGGTTGGAAAAAATGCATCCTGGAAGAAGTTTTGTGATGAAGTCTCTGAAACATCTGTGGCCTCTAGAATTCGGAAAATCCTCTCAAAATGCCCATCAAACCAAAACTTCCTTAGAAGAGAAAATGGTACCTGGACCACTAACAGCAGTGAATCACTGGAAATAATGCTCAATACCCATTTCCCGGGTTGATCAGAATCTTTAGATAACCTAGAGACGGCCTATATGCCTTCTGTTGACAACCCTTTAGAAATTATTAACAAAAACAAGCTAAAATGCTAAAATCCAATCGAAATTTAAGAATCGTTAGATTTACTATTTCCCTGGCTACTGATATTATATAGAAGCATTCTGGATCTTAATCACATTCTTAAATTGTGGAAACAGGTGAGGGTAGTTTTTATAGCGAAGGCAGGAAAATGCTCACATGTTCATCCCAAGGAACTCAGACCAATTAGTTTTTCTTCTTTTTTGTTGAAAATTCTAGAAAGGTTGATAGATCTCTATCAACAGAAACTGGTAATAAAACAAATTATCGCATAGTCAACACTCCTACTTAAAGGGTAAATCTGTGGATACCGCACTCCACTTATATAGTTTATAGAAAGATCTTTACAATTAATAGAATTTACCATGGTAACTTTTCTTGATATAGACGGTGCCTTTAACAACATTGAACCTTATGCCATTACCAATGCATTGGCTGATTGGCTGAGTAAATTTATCTTTGAGAGCATTAATAACTCAAATGCTTACTGTTAGAATTATTAATTCACGACTTGGAGCCACTTCCGCTCACAGATCAGTCAAGAGGGGAACACCTCAGGGTGGAGTCCTCTCTCCTCTCTTATGGTAAACACACTTCTAGTAAACCTGGAGATGGTGTTGCTATAGCCATCTCTGGTAAATATCCTTCCGTAATTAGAAATTTAATGCAGAATTGTCTTAATATTCTTTTTAACTGCGCCACATGATGTGGATTAAATGTAAACCCTCAAAAGAGATCGAGCTTGTGCTCTTTACAAATAAACATCGAATACCAGACTTGGAACCTCCAAAACTTAAAGGTATCTGTCTTACAGTCTCTGAAGCTAAACTGGAAACCGAATACCGAAGAGCGGGCCAAAAAGGCTAATATAGCTCTATACTCTTGTAAAAAGGCCATTGGTAAGAAATGGGGATGGCAGCATAAAATTACACACTGGCTATATAAGGCCGTAATTAGGCCTATTATAACTTACGGTGTATCTGTCTGGTGGCCATCACTGGATAAAATCACTAACTCAAAAATACTCTCAAGAGTTCAACGATCTTCGGCATTGTGTATTAGTGGTGCTCTGCGTACCACACCCACCATGGCGCTGGATACCATGTTCTACCTGCTACCCATTGACATATTTGGCAAACAAATAGCTGCCAATACAGCTACTAGACTGCGGGCCTCATTACAATGGAGAACGGGAAATAAAGAACACTCATCAATACTTCAATTATTCAACATAATACCGGATCTAGTAGACTACATCACACCAATGCTTATATTTGATTAGTATTTCAATGTACCCATCCCCTCAAGAATCGATTGGGAGCAAGGCGATCCTCTTTCAACTCCAAATTGTTCAAAACTTCTTGAAAGTGTAGGCGGTGGTGTCTACTGTGAAAGCCTAAACCTCAATATTTCATATAGGCTACCTGACCACTGCAGTGTATTTCAAGCTAAAATAGCCGCCATCCACGAAGCAACTTCTTGGCTTCTGGAGAACTGGATATCAGGAATCGACGTCCTTATTCTATCCGATAGTCAAGCTGCTCTGAGAGCCCTGGAATCAGTTCAAATTTCATCAAAAACTGTCCTCTCAATGAGATTGCAGAGCAGCTACGAATCAAACTATGCTGGGATCCCGGACATAGGGACATTCCAGAGAACTTTAAAGCTGATTAACTCGTCAGAGAGGGTACAACAAAAGAAATTCTAGCCATCAACAAGGAATATGGTATTCTTCTATCAACATGTAAACTCCTCAGTAGGGAAATCTCTATCAGGAAAACTAACTCCAGGTAATGAGGAGTAGTACATGCAACATCTCGCGTATGATATGGCCAAAATTGTATCAAAAACGCTCAATCGATCTAATCTCTCTAAGTAGGTCTCAAATAATCACCATAATAGGCGTCCTAACAGGACACTGTTTCATAGGTTCTCATGCAAGAAGACTAAATATCATCTCAAATGATTTCTGTAGAAGCTGTAGAGATGAGGAGGAGGTAGCAACTATAATACACCTTCTTTGTACATGCCCCGCTTTATCCAATTAACGATATATACAACAGAAATCACCCTATTGGAAGATACTCTCATTTTTGCAAATGGCCGCCAATGTCAAATCTGTTTTGACATTTGTTTACTAGACAGATACAGAATACAAGTGAATAAGCCATGGAGCGATACACTCCCCAAGAACGCGGAATAATTGTGTCTATTTTTTTGCGTAACAATTCGTCTGTGGTGTTGGCAAAAATCATAATGAGCGATGAGGCTCATTTTCACCTCAGCGGGTACGTGAACAAGCAAAATTATCGCTTCTGGGGAACCGAAAATCCGCGAGTGATGCACGAGAAACCATTACACCCGCTCAAAGTGACTGCGTGGTGCGCTGTGGACATGAGGTTCCAACAGGACGGAGAAACAGCACACACTGCACGAGCCACAACCGACATTCTGAAGGCCGGATGACTTCTTTTGCGCAACCTTGTACATCTAGGGCAGCACTTCTTCGTAGGCCTAGTAGATATATCTAAATCGAATATTATTGATATTCTTCAGTTTATAAATAGTACAGGATGGTTCAGTTAGCGGTACAACATGGCATCACAAAGGGCACCAAGATTTAGTGTGTCTTCTTATAAGAGACGCCATTACAAACTAACTAACTAACAACTAAGTTGGCGGGAGCACAGCAACTCCCCAAAATTTCATCTCAATCGTCGATGCTTGTTAATCAGATTGTTCTGATTTGATTTTTAATTTCCATGTAGTAAACTTACGCCAAGGCATACCGGCAGATAGTATACTGGGTAGGGATAACTTATGGAATAAATCGGTTATAAATACGATAAATAAGAATTAATATTCTTTAATAAACCAGGGAGTGAAATGAAAAAATTCTCATTAAAGAGATGGAAGTCAATGAAAATATCATATTGCAATAATGAAGTAAATTCAAAATCGCGTACGGTACCGGTAGTACCGATGAAAATAAAATCGCGTACGGTAACGATAGTACCGATGAAAGTAAGAACGAAAATTTCAACTTTGGTGATCCATATATAAGAAATATCACCAAGTGTTTATTTAGCCGAAACTTTAGTCAACAATAAAAAAGGTGTAGTTTACGCTCCAGTGTTAAATGCATCAGAGAACGACGTTGAATGGAGTAATGATTTTGAGCCAATATTTACCGATTTCAATAAGTACAAAGAAGCGGAAGATAAAAATATCATGAGCATGCATGGTCTTAAAAAAATTATCGGATAACTGATCATATCTTTTAGACCATATCTTTTGGGACGACATTTTAAGGTATATGCCGATCATCAAACTTTAAGAGGAATAGCAAATTTAAAGGACCTAACGTCCAGATTAGCACGATTTAGACATAAAATGTCAGAGTATAATTTTGAAATAATTTATAAACCTTAATGCCCACGAATAAAGTATGATATAATAATCAGAGAGAGTGACAATAATATTAAAATATAATAACTGCCGTAGAGACGAGGCTACAAAAAAGAAATAGATTAGAAAAAGAGATTGAACAACCGGTGGAAATTGACAATACCGACTGAGATAATAAAACGGTACTCGATACAAGCACTGATGATAGTAAAGTTAAAAATAATAAAATTTTAGCTGAAAATATAGAAATTTTGACCGATCAAAAACAAATTGAAACAATATTAAAAGACTAGCACAATTTATCTTGGGAGATTATCAAGGTGCATTAAGATGAAGCAAGCACGATTGCCAAAACTTTTTACGACGAGATAATTACTCGTCATGGCTTTCCTAAAATGTTGATTACATACAACGATACCAATTTCATTTCGGAGCTGTTCTCAAACGTATGTAAAACGTTAGGAATAAAAAAGTTTCACATTACACCTTATCACCCTGTTCGCTGGAAAGCAGTCATAGACCTTTAGTGGAATATTGGAGAAGTTTTGTTAATGAAGACGGATCCAATTGTGATCAGTGGTTGTCAGCGGCTATGCATGTACATAATAACACACCACATACATCAACAAAACAATTACCTTTTCGTACACTATATGGATTTGAAATAGAAGTACCAAATAACTTGAAACGAAAAAAAGACCCTGTATATAATACAGAATTCCCAGCAATATTACTAAAATATCAAATTCAAAGAGCACATCAATTGGTGAGACAAAATCAAGAAAGGACGAAAATTGCATCAATATGACAAAACTATAAACGAAGTTATTTTTAAAGAGGGAGATAGGGTTGTTATGAGAAAAAACACCCGAAAAAAAAAATTTTCTCCAATTTGGACAAACCCATATGATGTAGTGTCGATAAAAGGACCTGTCTCGTCGGTGATAAAGATTAATTCGGAACTAAAAAAAATTCGCAATAATCTATTAAAACTATATCAGGAGCCAACTGATGGTCAGAAAAACCGAACGGAAACAATTAATAAATAAGAAAAAATTATAAGATGTTTAAAAACAATATGAAACATTAATTGTTTAAAAACAAATATGTATAACTTGAACGATTTTTAAAATTTACAGCAATTACACATAAAGTGGTAATGCTGACTACAATTTTACATTAAGGAAGAAAAATTTAAAAATAAGAGATGTTTAAAAACCATATGAAGACAAATTGTTTAAATTAGAATAAGAACTATTTTAAAAATTACAGCAATTACACATTAAGTGATAAACATCATGTGTGGAGAAATAAAATAATAATGTAGTTAATAAACATATACGAAATAAATTTTTAATATATTATTGGATAAAATGATAAAGTAATCGAATTAAACTCTGAAAAATTCAGCAGCACTGATTAGTAAAAAGTGCTAACGAAAGAAGTAACCTACTCATATGTATGTATATATCTAGGCCGGTTCTCTTTCTCTCTGTAATTGAGAGATATAGAAGGAAATTAATAGAAAAAAGAACAAGCGTTTAGAATTTTTAAGGTACATCTTTATTTCCAATTTATACCTTTATGATGCTCAGCGGTGTTCAGCGAAGTGACTTAAATCTTAAGTTGTTATATCGAATGTAACTTATTTTAAGTTAAAGTTTTTTTATAAATTTTTCAGTTGTAATGAAAAAACATAGAACATAGAATTTCAGAACATTCAAATTCACAATAATGTTCGACACGAACATCGAAATGGAGAATGGAGTTTAAAGCTTTTAACTCCAGCCTCCCATAATCCACCCATATGAGGAGCACCCGGATTTAGAAAATGCCACGTTAAACCAGAAGTGATAGCGGCTCGAGAAGAAAGAAGAAATTCTTTCGCTATTATTTTTGATGCACCTACGA
This sequence comes from Suillia variegata, assembly GCA_949127995.1. Classification (NCBI taxonomy): domain Eukaryota; kingdom Metazoa; phylum Arthropoda; class Insecta; order Diptera; family Heleomyzidae; genus Suillia; species Suillia variegata. The sequence goes on from OX421842.1 coordinate 20,970,279, forward strand.
ATGTGGTTCCATTGTCAAAGTACAAATTAAGAGGACAACCTGTTAAAGCCGGCAAGAAAAACTGGAGTGGCAAGACTGGCAGTAACTTCAATGTGAATAGCTTTCGTAGCGAAACACACAAAAACACAAACGTATTCTTTGGTAATGAGGCAGGCTCGTCCCGTGTAGTTTTTTATGTCAAACGGACCTGCAAAATCTAAGCCCGTATGAGCAAATGGACGAGAAAGAGTCGTAAGCTCGGGGAGCAAAGCACTCATCATTTGCGTCTGAACTTATTGTCAATGAATCACACGTTTTGCATTTCTGGATAGTAGTTTTGAAAAGGTTTTTAACCTTTGGAATCCAAAACTGTGTTTGAATCAACCGCGTAATTAATTGGATACCGAAATGTAATGAAATCTCATGGGTAAATTTAACAAGCAGTCGAGAAAATTGACAATTATATGGAAGAAGAATTGGATGACGCTCTTCGTAAGACATGGAGGGGCATTTTTCCATCCTGCCACATGATCTTAAAAGACCAGAACTATCCAAAAATGAATTCAAATTTAACAATTGACTCGTAGAAGAAATTAATTCTTTTCTGGATAAATCTCGAAACTCTTCAGGGTATGCAACCTTCTGGGTTAGAATTATAAGTTTGTTGCGTGTACTTAATATTTCAGAGCTCGAAATAAGTGTTGAAGACATAGAAAAACTATTACGATGACTTGGATGGGTTCGATGTAAAAAACGAAAAACATATGAAATAACTCAAAGTGCTCTTGGAAAAGACGTCAAACGATCGAGAAAGTCGACATACGTTTTCAAATAGGTAAAAAAAGACTTTAACCTTTTCTCTTCACATGTTTCAGAGGAATTTGGCCAGTAAGACTTTGATTCTTTTAACCACTGAGGACCATTCCACCACAGTTCATGGTAGCAGTAGTAGGTAAATCTGCATGATTAGTCTTTGAATCGACATGAAACCAATTTGACTGACCAACACTCTGAATTATCTTGGAAACTCGATTAGCTACGAATGTAGTCCATTGACGTGAAGGTTTATTTAGCCAAGCAAATACTATTGTAGAGTCGGTCCAAAAGAATGTGGAGTATTTTGCAACTCCAAATTGGGGCACAAGAACATCAACCATATCAGCAAGGAGGATAGCACCGCACAATTCAAGTCGTGGAAGGAAAATTGTTTTCACATGAGCAACCTTAGATTTAGCAGTAAGTTGAAACGTGGTGTTGTATATTGGCTTATTCACATGAAGCAGATTGTAATTATTGTCAAATACGATGAACTCAAAAAATTGCAAGCAATGCGGTAATAGCAATTTTTTGTAAACAAATAAATCGTAGCCGACTTATGAATACAATCAGCTGAATATGCATAAGTAAATATGAAGAATTAGGTCAAGCAATGCAGAAACCGCGATCGATTCTCAGTCAAGCTTTTGGTTTTTATTGGCCTAGGTTAGGAGCGGGTTACGAAGAGTAAAACGTAACCGCTGGGCGTTGCCAAAGATAAGTAGGTTTCTTTAGATTTTGGTTTGGTTAGGAATCGCAGTCTTTAGTAGTTCGTTTAAAGGTTTAGACGTTAAAAATTCATATAACAATATAGTGCACGATTTTTTATTAATATAAACAAACAAAGTTAAACTAAAATAAAAAAAAAACTGGAGTCCGTTATTATCAACATTGAACAACGAGGTTATAGGAAGAAACAAAGAAACCACTAAACGAAACTAAAGGAAAATTAGGAGTTAAAATAACTATAACTCCTTTTTTCGGGAATTTTGGGATTCAAGTAATAACAACTGTCAATCTTTAAAATATTAAATTGTTTTCCCCCACCAGTGGTAAGAAACATTTTATTTATTATATATTAAAGAAACAGTTATTTTTTTCAAGTGATTTTCCCCCATCAGTGGTAAGAGATTCTTGATAGAAAGAAATATTCCATTTGTGAGAAAATATTAATATCCTATTAATATTTTTTTTATATTTTTTTTGTGTGAATTTTTCGTTTAATATTTCTTGTTGTGAGTTTAGTCGCGTCAGTATTTTCGTATTTTTTTTTGCGAGTTTCTGATTTTCTTTTTACTTGAAATTGTTTGTTGCTTAACGAATATTGCAACATTTACAATTTGACTTTATTTTCTTGTTTCTTTTAGAAAATTGTTTTTATTGATTTTGTTTCTGTTGAAATTATCTCTTATTGAATGAATTTTTTAAATAACTGTAAAATCTATGAGTGATCAAATTAATTAATGGAAGCTTTAAAATCTGAATATTTACAAGCAAAAGCAGATTTACAAAATGAACAAGAAGAAATTGTGAGATTTGTTGATAAATTGTGGTCACTTATCAGACCGTTTAGTGAGTCTGAACAGATCTTTTTACATTTAAAGGAAAGATTGAGCGTAAGAAAATTAACAAAATTAGAAGAGGCTGATTTGGCTTTAACTAAATTATTTTATTCATTTTGGATAATAAAAATTGTGTATTACACCAAGAGAGAGAGAGGAACTATTGAAAGAGTTAGATTGTTTTAGGAAGCAGAACGTGATTTTGAAAAAGGGGTTAGACAAAAATTTAGAGGAAACACACGAATTAGAACGAGAAAACGAACACTTTAGACAGAAGATAGGTTTACCAAAGCACGTTGAATTTAAAAAGGATCTGACCATAACGAGATAAGAATAGGCAAATAATACAATTAGAGTTTTGAATACGAAATTGATTAATCAACATAATGAGTTTGAAAGGAAATTAGCAAATTTAGCTTTGAAAATAAAAAAACATAAAATTGTAAAACCGACGGACGATTCTAAAATATTCAAAATGAGTTTAGTGAGGATAGCAGAAGAGGTAAATAGGGTGGTGCCAATTTTTGATGCTTCGAGGGCACATGATTTGGCATCGAAATTACACAAATTTGCTATAAGTTGTCGTATAGTAGAAAAGGATCTAAAACCAGAAGTTCACCCAGTAATGTTAGATTGTATAAAACTCAGATTGTTCGGTGAGGCATATAATCTGTGAGGTCATTATAGATAAAATCTTTAGATGAATTAATAAGTTTACTTAGAGGCGCGTTTTCAGAAATAACCATATTGGAAGATGTACAACAGGGGATTCAACAGGCAGAACAGTTGGAAGGAGAGGATTTCCTACCTAGAGAGAGAGTCTTGTACATATACATAAGTGGTCAAGTCGTGAGAACGCTGACGCAGCTTTGTTTGTCCGCTACATTCAAATGCGATCATATTGCATCACACTTGAAATGTGCTTATGTTATCATAACGACAAAGTGTCGTTGCTTATGTTTATGCAGCAACAAAGTGTTGCTGTTCAATATATCAGCGAAACCGCTGGATTGTGAGCGAGTTTTGTTTTGGATAGATATGACTATCTAAAATGATTGCTTAAATGGTGAAATAAGTTTTTTATTAGTTGAAATATTTACAATTAAAATAAAAAAAGTTTAGATTTGTTTTTAATACGCTTGTTTTAAAAAGAGGAGTTAAGCAAATTTGGAGGACAAGTAAGCACAAGTAACAAATTAGTAGTTACCTGTATGTAAAAAAATGCTACTAATGTCATACTTTTTAAAATCAAAACATGACCTAAAATTCGGTATATAAGCTGCTATTCTCCAATCGTAGGTTAAGTTTTAAGATGAGCAAGATCGGACCCAAACTACTCTTCACTCCCCGTTTTATGTAAAAAAGTCATTTCGTATTTTGTCAATAGATGTCGTTGGAGTCGTCTATCTCCAGTGCTACCAATCACATTAAGTCTTACCATATGGTATTGGAAGGTGACATTCTTCCGTCAGATTCATTTAAGCAAAAAAAAAATTTAATTCGGAGATGTTGAAAAAAAGTTACAGCTGTTCAAATAATGAAAAATTCGCTATATTTTGAAATTTTTTTATATAAAAGGGAAGAATGCCACGCAAGCCACCAATGAAATTTGTGAAGTTTACGGAGACGATGCTTTATCAGTTCGTGTAGCACAACAATAGTTCGCTCGATTCCGTTCTGGAAATTTCGCTTTGAAAGATGCACCTCGCTCTGGTCGACCTATCGTTGAAAAAGTCAATGAAATTATGAAAAAGATTGACCAGGACTGTCACATAAGCAGCAATGACATCGCCAAGGAACTAAACATTCATCATCAAACGGTTTTGAACAATTTAAAAACGGCTGGCTACAAAAAGAAGCTCGATGTTTGGGAAACGAAATGAAATCGAACCATTTCTGAAGCGAATGGTAACAGGAGACGAAAAGTGGATCAAATACGACAATAATGTGCGAAAAAGATCATGGTGCAAGCGTGGTGAAGCTCAAGAAATGGTCGCAAAGCCAGGATTGACGCCTCGAAAGGTTATGCTGAGTGTTTGGTGGGATTGGAAAGGAATCATCCACTATGAGCTGCTCTAGCCTGGTCGAACGATTGATTCTACACTTTACTGTCAACAACTGATGAGATTGAAGCAAACAATCAAAACAAAACTGCCAGAACTGATCAACAGAAAGGGCGTCGTCTTCCATCACGACAATGCTAGACCACACACATGTTTGATGACTCGGCAAAAACTGGGAGAGCTTGGCTGGGAAGTTTTGATGAATCCAACATATAGCCATGACCTTGCACCATCGGACTACCATTTGTTTCGGTCAATGCAAAACTCCCTTAATGGAGTAAAGTTGGCATCAAGTGAAGCCTGTTAAATTACTTGTCGCAGTTTTTCGCCGATAAACCACAAAAGTTTTACACTGATGGAATAATGTCTATAGCGGAAAAAATGGCAAAAGGTGGTCGACCAAAATGGTACATATTTGGTTCAATAAAGTTCATTATAAATATATAAAAAAATGAGTTGAAGTTTGATTAGAAATACGAAAAGACTTTTTCGACAACCAATTGAACAAATAGCTCCAGTGCAGATTGTTGTCACAAAAACTACTGACAAAAAATGGAAGTGTTCGAATAAAAACAGTGCTTACTTTACTTACAATGAAGATATATAGCACATTTTTGCTACAAGAAGAACATTTTTTGGTATCTCTAAAATGACTAAGGATATTCGAGCCTGAGCCGATGGTTTAATTTTAAAAACAAAAACCAAAAATATTTGCAATTAGCTTGTTAAAATTAATATCGATTTTTTTTCATAATGCCATTGAAAAATATTTACATCATATTTTTCTACATGCATATTTTTGTTATTTTATTGAATTTTTACCTACATGCAATCGTCTTTATGTTTAACAAACAAATATAAAGAAGTTCCATGAATGAAGGTACGTATTACTACAGACATAAAATTTGTGTACACAAAAAAAGTTAAAATGTTTTACAAAAGGTTGTAGTAAAAAATGTTTTCCTTTTTCCCTTTTATTGCTCATAAAACACACATAAGTAAATGTTTACCATTGCGCTGACTTTATTGATTTTATCCATGCGGTGGAAACTGTTGCAGAATTACGTTTGAAATAATGTTTTTTTTTTATTTTTAATGACTGATTTTAATTTGTTATTCTATATTAAACTAAATTCAATAATACGTTATAAGCGTTTGTTATATATAATAGATTAACTTTTTAACAATTTTTAAATGTATTTAATAGTATTTTAGGAAAAATTATCACTTTATTGAAACAACCAATCCATATTATTTGTATTATTATTCACATATTAAACGAAATGCTAACGAAAAACATCAGTACCCAATTGAAAGAAAAGGTCGAAAGCGCATACGCAAAAAAAACTTCTGACATTTATTAACAACGAGGAGTACAATTCGTTTTTGCCTATACCTAGTCGGCACGTTGCAAAAAAAAATTGTGTTTTTAGTGAAGAACTATTGTACATTATATTGTCGTATATTGGCTTATTCGCATGAAGCGGATTGTAATTGTAATTGTGTCAAGTGCGATGAACTCAAAAAATTGCTGAAATTACAATTTTTTGTAAACAATTATGATTACAATCAGGCCGAATATGAATAAATAAATATGAAGAATTAGGTCAGCCAATGCGGAAGCCGCGATCGATTCTCGGTCAAGCTTTTGGTTTTTATTGGCCTATGTTAGGAGCGGGTTACAAAGAGTAAAATGTGACCGCTGGGCATTGCCAAAGATCGGTAGGTTTCTTTAGATTTTGGTTTGGATAGGAATTTTAGTCTATTAAGTTCGTTTTAGTAGTTAAGTTTAATGTTCAATTTCAAATATTAATAAAAGTAAAGTTTTAAAATGTAAAAGGTGTAATTAAATTTTTAATTCGTGTGTGAAAAGTTTCTCACTTTGGACCCTTGAAGTAGACGATATAAAAGTATCAACATTGGTGCAGCCGGTTCTCGAACCACAAAGCTCAAAAGAAAGAAAAATGGAACCACAAAACTCAAAAGGAAGGAAAAAGGAAATGGAAAAGAAATTTCTGGTGAGTACTTTGATTTGTTTATGACTAACAAAAAAAAACCGAGTCTGGTAGCGTTTAACGCCTACTCACCTACGTAGGTTATTCTACTAACACAAAAAAAAAAAATTTTAAGGCAAATTAGAAGTTAAAATAACTATAACTCCTTTTTTGCGGGAATTTTGGGGTTTCAAATAATAACTGTCAATCTTTAAAATATTAAATTGTTTTCCCCCACCAGTCGTAAGAAACAATTTATTTATATTAAAGAAACAGTTATTTTATCAAGTGATTTTCCCCCATCAGTGGTAAGAGATTCTTGATAGAAAGAAATATTCCATTTGTGAGAAAATATTAATATCGTATTAATATATAAAAAAATTTTTTTTTTTGTGTGAATTTTTCTTTTCTATATATATAAATATGAATTCTTCTTTCTTTCTTTCTGTCTTTCTTTGTACCAAATGGGCGTCTAAACCATTCATCCGATTTTGATGAAATTTTAGGGAGTTGCTGTGCTCACGCCAACTTAGGTTTAGGGCAAAGAAAATTTTGCCACGCCCACCTATTACGCCCACACTTTGTAAAACTAAGTTAAAATATTCGATTATTTCGCTAATATTGCTCCAATTCTGAATTTTGGTATCAGAGTTTGTATAGACACTGTCGATAACTTCCCCAAAAATGGGCGAGGTTGGATCAATTTAACGCCCACTTTGAAAAAAATAGAAAATATGCGATAACGTGGCTAATATTGTTCCTAAAAATCTAAAATTTGGTATCTGAATTTGTATTGGCACTGTCGATAACTGCCCCAAAAATGGGCGTGGTTGGATCAATTTAACGCACACTTTCAAAAAAAGGGTGGATCATTTTTACGCCTACCACCATTTTCTCAGAAACTTGATGTGTTAAATAGAAAGAATGTAACGGGATGCACCGGGAAGAATAACAGGATATACAAAATTGTCCACGCCCACTTATTACGCCCTCAATTTATTTAATTAAGTAAAAATATACGATGACATTGCTAATATTGCTCCTAAAAATTTGGGATTTCGTTTCTGAGTTTGTATGCCGATAATTTTACAACCGGGAAGTACCGGGAAGTTCTGCTACCATTTTTTTTTAAGTGGCATTGCAACGCATGCCGGGCATTCGCTAGTAGTAAATAAAGGAAACGAGCCAACTTTAATAAATGCGGAGGTATTAGATCTTACTCTGCAAGTGATTTTATATCAAATAACATCTCAAAGGTTGTTGGATGAAGTCTCCTTTTCAAATCATCAATACATTTGCGTTGATTTAAAAGGGAAGTAGAATACATCTTTGAAATTAGAAATACTAGAACGACCAATTTTTCGCTTTAAAACTTCTACCAAGGAAAAACATAGGATGCCTAAGAGCCTAACTCTCAGGAATTTAATCTTGAAGTTAACAAATTAACTCTTATTAGACATGGTTCCTAAACGTTGGACGAAGGCTAGGGTAGCTTTCATACCGAAAGCAGGCAAAAAGGCGGATTGAACGGCCCATCAGTCTAACTTCATTCATGCTCAAAGCAATAGAAACAATTCTTTATCAATATATCACAGATGTTTATCTGGAAGATTTATCTCTCCATATTGAACATTATGCTTACCAATCAGGTACATCGAGTGACATTACAGGGGCTGTTGCCGATAATGCTGCTAGCCAAATATTTACTAAATGAAAACAAAACAGAAGAATGCGTTTGTATTTATTTTAAATCGGTTTATTTTCTAAAATTTCAGTTGATAAGGTTACAATAGATGTTTTAAAATTACAATAAAATTACTCTTACTCGATTGGTTTCAAACTTTTCTTATTGGCGGCTAACAATAGTATGAATTTGCAAATTTATTAAATGTTAGTGTTGAAATCGACGCCACTGTAGGTTAATGATCGCACGTACGGAGCAAGTCTATCTACTGACAGAAATCCAATGATCGGCTGCTTTGGTTTGACTCTTCGTTTGCGGAAAAAATTGCAATTCGATTCGAAACGCGCAGCGATGGTATCCAGAACTTTTACTTATAACGTTTATGACCGAATTTCGATAAACGGTATGCCATTTTTTGTGGTACCAAGCAGCCAACATGATTGTAAAGCGATTGTACAGATTTTTTGGCAGCATGATATACCGCTTTGCTTCGACTATCATTAAAGGCGCATTCTCCTCCGGGCGTCCAGCGACCATTTGGCTTAAATTATTATTAAAATTTTGTTCGCAAAATTGGCTGCCGAAGGCAACCATCACCATTCGCCAATTTTTAAGACTATATTACTAAGCGAATCCAATTAATTACCGTGGTTAAATATTTTCTGGCTTTACGGTCTTGCTGCTGACAAATGTTTTTTTCAAACGAACAGCAACCTGGAGTTCTGATCGTGGAATGGAAAGATACATTAAAGGCGCACATTTTGTTTTGCCGGTTATAAATTGTACGATGACCTCGTCTGCATCCTTGATTTTCTAATAAGCGATTGCTGCGAGGGCGACTTTGCTCGCACCACAAAAGATTTGAAGCTCGACGTCGGCTGCTGTTGTAAAACGATAGTGATAGCACCTCGACAACTTAACGTGTTGCACTTTTTGTATCTCATCCAGCCAAGTAGACCATGCGCTGTAGATATGGTCGGGCAGCTCTTCGTCCCATCCTAAACCAAGCTTCCATGTTACTTGCAGAATTATTTTTGATAAAATTACATTATCGAATATTCACATATTTAAGATTAAAACCTCTCTCTTCGTAGGCTTACGCTTGCAATCTAAGATCTCTTGCTGGACCTGGTGAAACTTCAAAACAAATAAAAATTCGTCGTCTTTTGTCGACCAATACATGGCAAGAATTCTATTAATATTGTCGTTGTTTACACACCAAATCAAGTCGACGGTAAGACAATAAAATTCCTACTTCAGAAGGAAGCAGGAATAGTAAAACTACATGAACAAAAAAATAATTACCAAAAATTAACAAACAAAAAAAAATATTGATATCGGTCTTATTCTTCCGATTCAAAACCTTAAAAAAAAAAAATAATAAATAGAGGTTGAGGATCGTCGACACACCCCTTTAATGCTCCCACCCATCCATGTTTGACATAATTAAAAAATATTATTAACAAACCCAATAACATATAAAATTTAGTCAAAAATATACCAAACTTACGTCATTTCCGTGTACCTTGTTTTTTTTTTACCTCCTCCCCTATATAAATGACTAGTTTAAATTACCCGGCGGTGCCCGGGTTCTTTTTTAATAGAATCAAGTCCTATTTGTTAATTAAGATTAATAAACTTTCCAGCCTAGCCCACTATTTTTGGAATTATAATTGTATGAATATTTGGTTAATTTGGTAATTTTATACCAAATTTGTATGCAGAACTTCCCGTTACTCCCCGTTGTGTGTTTGTTATTATTGTCACCATGTACCTCTTAACTGAGTTTCGCAACTGTTGCAGTTAACCCCCCCGGTTTTCGCATTTGTATGTAACTAAAATTGTAGTAGCACTTTCCGGTCAGATTTAGTTAATATGAACCAAATTTTTTCATAGTAGTACATCACATTAACCCCAGATTTGCTGAGATGGTAGATATAGTTCCCAAACACCTTCACACTAAAGTTAATCATCGTACAGTATCACGTTTCTGAGCTGCAACGGTGAGCGTTCAATTGACCCGACCACGCCCACTTTTTGTAAGATGGTAGATTTAGTCACCATACACCTTTATACAAACGTTTATCTTCGTAGAGCATCGCGTTCCTGATATATAGCGGTGGGCGTTAAATTGATCTCACCACGCCCACTTTTTTTGAGATAGTAGATTTAGTCACCATACACCTTTATACAAACGTTTATATTCGTAGAGCATCGCGTTCCTGATATATAGCGGTGGGCGTTAAATTGATCCCACCACGACCACATATTGTGAGTTGGTGGATTTTGTCACCAAACACCTACATACCAAGTTTTATCTTTGGGCGTTATATTGATAAAACCACGCCTATCATTCCTTCCAGACCCATCTCGATATATATTCCAAGTTTGAAGTAAATCGGTTCAGCCGTTTAAGCGTGAAAACGGTACAAACGAAAATAAATTAATAAATACACCTTCCTTTATAATATTAGTAAAGATAGTAAAGATTAGGAACACATTTTAATTTAAAAAAAAGTTATATTACGAAAAAAAAATATGAAAGCATATCGCAAAAAAATTAAGTCTAGAATTATTGCAGCATATTTTACCAAACCAAAAAATATTTTTTTTTTAATTTACCCAATAGTAAGCTTAAGCTAATAAACAAATAAAAATATCGTACATTACCACAATTATATGTATTTTGTAAATATTATCTTGTTCTGGTAGTTCTATATGGAAATGTTTAAAGACCGGATACAGACACAAAATGATCTAGAGTTCTCAAAAATAAATACAAATTAATTAAGAACCTATTCTTTTTAAAAAACTTTCTAAAGAAAAAATGTGGAATCTAAACAATGGGGATCTTAAAATTTATATGAACATTTGTTTTGTGTGCTTCTGGCCTTCACACAGCCAACAGAACTTAACCGAATTTGTTTTTTTTTTAACAGCTGGTATTTATTGAATCATCTAAGTTAACTTTGATCTAAAAATAATTTTAAACTAATTTATGATTTATAATTTAACTTATACTAAGTATATTATTAAAATATTTTGGTTCATTGCCTGAATCCAGTGATTGGCAAATAAGTAGACACGCATATCAATCAATATATGGGGAATATTATTGATAGCGTTTAAGACGTGAAGAGTTCAGAGGTCTTAATAAATTTCTTGCTAGAATGTTAGGGTGAAACATTAGTTTCGTCTTGTACTTCTGGGTAAGATTTAGGATTTCATCCGTTACAGTTGGGATTTGTAAGTCTCTGCGGATGTTTGTATTTCTTATATACCAAGAAGCTTTGGCAATTTGATGCAAAATTTTAGATTGGGCTCTTTGGAGTTTCTCAATATTCGATGGAGAGGCTGTGCCCCAGAGCTCAATTCCATATGTCCATATGGGTTTTATTATGCTTTTGTATAATTGGACTTTGTACGTGAGGTTGAGTTTAGATTCTCTTGCTAAAAGCCAGTGTAGCTCAAGCCTTTTAAGTTTAATTTGGGTAAGTTTAGTTGCAATGTGTTTTTGCCATGTAAGTCTGCGGTCGAGGTAAATACTGAGATACTTAGTTTTGGAACTTTCGGGTACAACTTGGCTGTTAATTTTCAGAGCAGGGTACGTGCCTCTTCTTAGAGTGAAGGTTAAACGGCAACTTTTTGATTCGATGACTTTAATTTTCCAGCGGGCCAGCCATTGACTTAGAGAGTCTAAGTGTTCCTGCACGTAATACGATGCCATAGCTGGATTTGAGTGGGAGCACAGTATAGCCGTGTCATCAGCAAAAGTGGATATGATGGTTCTATCACTTTTGGGCATATCACCGGCTAGTATTTCGTATTTTCGAGAGACAAAACTTTTGTGTTGTACCACAAATTTTCAATTTGTGATACAGTTTTTAAGAAGGCAGACCATATTAGCGGAAAGAATATGATATAGTTTTGTAATAAGTCCTTCGTGCCATACTTTATCAAATGCTTGGGTGATAGGTGGCAGAGCGGTGTGCATGCTAGCTTTACCGGGTCTAAGCTCGCCGGAATGTGCGTGATTCTTGCTCCCCACTTATCTACATATGCCAAGTTACACAGAAAATTCATGCACGTTTATAACAGACAAAAAAAACTGAACAGCCCTAAAATAAACCCATATTAAAGCAGCAAGAAAGAGCAGACGGACAAGCCAAAGAATAAGCATGATAATAACTATGGGATATTTGAATAAATACAAAAATATGAGAAGCTTCCGATGTTTAATGCTTCTCTGCTCTACCCAGCCCAACCAAGAGTGATACTTCTATCTCCACACCCAACCAAACTCTCACTAACAGCAAATTTAACTCACAAGATCTTCATTATCAAATTACATTTTATTCATTTCAATAACAGCTGTTCAAAAAAAAATTCTTAACCAATATGTGACAAATGTGTACATCTTATCTCTCTCATCATCCAAAGTGGAACGATGTGAAAATGAAACACTCACTGAGTGCTATTTGAGTTGTAGTTTTTGTTGCACTACATTATGATAGGGCAACTAAATTATTTACAATAACAAAATACAAAATATAGTCAAATTAGAAAATCAAATAAAAAAAACAAGGAATAAAAAAAAATGTGCGTAAGTATGTAATAATACAGTTACATCAAAACAATCGATTTGGATTATTATTGGTCAATATTAATAAAATGGAGATTACCGATTTATGCTTGGTTTTTTTTTTTTCTTTTTAATACAAAAACAAATTCTTCGGATTACCTAATTTTGGTACACACTTACAAAATAAAAACAAGATCACTTACGATTTTGATCGATGCTCCCACAGTGTTAGCGCTAACGGCGTGTTGGTGTTGTAATTTTGCTCGATCTCGATGACTTGTTGCTACTTTGGATATGTACAATAATGAAATTTTATGAAGTTATTTACAAAAAAAAAAATAAACTTAAACCAACAATTTTGATTAATTAGTTATATGTACACTACTTCTTTTTTTTTGATTTTCTTGCACACATGTGTTTTTTAACTAGTCATAAAAATTAAATTAAATCTACAAATTAGATTTCTATGTAATTTTTTTAATCGCGTCGAGAGTGTGCGATTAATTCTGCAGCATACTGATCGCTGTTAAGTTGTTCAACATGCAGCTCGGTGTTTTTGCATTAAATGCAGCGCTCCGCAAACATCAAAGCAACATATGTATATATATTTCAGCTGATATGTTTCTGTGATAATTTTTGTTCCAAGTTAAAAATTCATGCCACGTGTATGTTTTTAATTTTGAAGAGTTTGCCATTAATTTTTGAATGAAAACTGCATCTCGTGCATCTGATATAAAATAAGATTAAGCTTATTCCGTGAAAATCTATTTAGTTTACAAGGTATTCTTACCAACTTTTTGCATTAATGTAAAGTTTCGCACAATTTTTAAAAACTTAAATATTTATGCCGCTTGTTCACATAAAAGTGGATATAATTTTTAACACAGTTTTTACTAGAGAAACTTGTTTGATTTCTCTATTAACTTTCGATATATATTTTGCCGAATTGGACTTTAAATTTTGTACCACTTGGCTGGTCAAGATCCTCGTTGGAAAAGAAAAAGGAAGTAGCTTGTCGAGAAGTATATACCTATTTTTAACGAACCAATAAGGTTGTTCGTTAAATTTAGTAACACTAAATATATATATATATATAAAAGGAAGTAGCTTGTCGAGAGGTATATACCTATTTTTAACGAACCAATAAGATTGTTCGTTAAATTTAGTAACACTAAATATATATATATATATATATATATATATATATATATATATATATATATATATATATATATATATATATGGCAGCTCGCCAGAGAGAGTAGTTTGACGATTTGGTGGGTGCGAGCTGTTCAACGAATTGTTGAAAGTCTCTTTTCCACTTTAGCTGCTTTTGAAGACTTCGGGTAATGTCGCGAAGATCTTTTTTCAGTGTAGGAGATCTATGATTCTGCCATTCGCGGCGTATTTGCCTTTTCTTTATTATTAAATCCTCTATGTCCTTTGGTGTGCTTTTTTTATATGTGTGGGTTAAACTATTTGTTATTGAGCCGGGAGTTGCTGCGGTAGCTGCTTGTGTAAGCAGAAAAGTGAAATTTTTTACCGCTATATTAATTAGTCTTTCGTTTTAAGTGACACATTAGGGTTTATGTGTGAGCTTATATACTGCGAAACATCGATTCAAGAGTGGACGCGTTTTTATTCGTTCCGTGCGTGAATCGTTTTTTCATGTGTAACAGCGTATTTTTTTTAACCACAAAATAGCGAAATAGACGCTCAAAATAAATTGTGATCGTTTTGGCTTGTTAAGAAAGCTGCCAACGGCACAAAACAATTAAAAACATAAAATTTAAACAATAAAAATCAAAACAAACAAACAAAAAAAAAACAAAAAAATCAATAACAAAAAACACCAACAACGCCAGTGGAGGAATCTAAAGCTCGAGAGAAATGTGACTCGATGGCAACAACAAAAACTACACCAGTTCAAACACTAAAAACAATAAATATTTTGTCCGCGAAAAAATCAACGGTTAAAAAAACGATGTTGGCTGCTGAAACAAAAACAAAAGAGAAATCGAATCCTTTGTCGTGAAGCGCGCAATGTGTTTCTCCCGCTATCCCAACAACGCAAGGGTGTGGTGAAAAGGACCGGCAGTACAGACTGGTATGGATCGCTACATACTAGTTAAACGGAAACTAAGTCCACAAAACGGGAATAAAGGTAATGCTCCTAAAATGACCAAAATAAATTATGATGAACCATCTGATCGCTTAAAAAATAATAGGTTAGGTGAAAACAATTTAGATGCATCAAATATTGATACGGAAGCTGCTCAAACCGCCGCCAATTTACTTGCGCGAGCGTAGCTCAAATGAGTTGGTTTCAAACATTACACGACTTATTGGCAGTAATAATTTTCATATAGTCCCTCTGACTATAGGGAACATACATGAAACCAAATTACAAATCTACACTGAGAGTAATTACCGTATTATTTCTAAATTTCTAAATGATAAAAATAAAAACTACTACACATATCAGCTCAAAAGTAGCAAAGGCCTAGTAGTGGTCATTAAAGGCATAGAGTCCAGTGTAGATTCTAATGAAATTAAAGAAGCATTGGAAGAAAAATGGTTCGGAGTAAATGTTGTGATCAACATAATAAATAAAAACAAAATTCCGCAACCAATGTTCAAAATCGAAATAGACCCTAATTCAACCAATTAAAAAAAAACTAAACTCATCCTATCTATGAGCTGAAATACTTACTGCACAGTAGATTATCATTAGAGGAACCACATAAGCGCAGTGGTCCGGTGCAATGTGCAAATTGTCAGGAATACGGACATACGAAGTCATATTGCACACTGCGCACAGTATGTGTAGCTTGTGGGGATCTCCATCATTCCTCCCAGTGTACAAGTAACAAAAATGAACCAAACTCGAAAAAATGCAATAATTGTGGAGGAAATCCCACGGCGAATTATAGAGGTTGTCCTGTGTACAAAGATTTGCTGGATAGATTAAATAAACGCAAGCAAGCGGTTCGTAATCAACCTGAATTTGTACCTCAAAACTTTGTTAAGCAACATAATGTTACATCAAATGCACCAAACCAAGTAACTCAAAATTTATCGTATGCCAGTGCACTAAAATCAGGAACAGAACAAGTACCTCAAATCATACCCCAAGCATCTGGAGTGCTGGAGTCTATGATTTTAAACTTAACGCAATGTATGACACAATTTATGTCTACAATGCAAAGTATGCTCCCAGATATAATTAGAACGCAAAATCAAATATTGCAAGTTTTATTGGCTCAAAAATGAGTTCTTTAAAGATTTTTTTATGGAATGCAAACGGCGTTAGCCAACATAAATACGAAATCACAACTTTCTTAATAAATCAAGAAATTGATGTCATGCTTCTTGCTGAAACTCATCTAACAAGCAAATATAATTTCGGCATAACAGGTTACACAATATAAGAGACAAACCATCCAGATGGCAAGGCTCATGGAGGAACTGCAGTTCTTATAAGAAACCGAATAAAACACCATGCCTTAGAAACATATGCGAAAAGCTATATGCAAGCTACCTCAATATGCGTCAAATGCAACGGAGGAACTTTAACACTGTCTGCTCTATACTGTCCGCTACGATTTACAATAACTGAAAAACAATTTAAAGATTTCTTTGACAGCCTAGGAGGCAGATTTTTGGCTGCTGGAGATTATAATGCTAAACATACGCATTGGGGCTCACGTCTTGTAAATCCAAAAGGTAGACAACTGTACAATACCATCCTTAACTGACAAAATAGATACGATGTCGTATCAGCAGGTAAACTAACCTACTGGCCTACAGATAATAAGAAAATACCAGACCTTATAGACTTTGCTATCATAAAAAATGTAAGCAGATAACTAATCACAGCTGAAACAAATTTCGATCTATCATCTGATCACTCTCCTGTAACCTTTTGGCTTTTACTAAATAAGCCAATACTAGTTGAGTTTCCCACCCGACTAACCACCCATAAAACGAATTGGCTTAAATATAAAAAGTATATCAGCAGTCATATCATAGTGTCATATCAAAAGTGTCTTTATATACTTGGTCGTGTGATGACGTGTATAACGTTCGCTCCCACGTTTGAACCGATAAAGTGCTTTACAACAGTGATAAAAAAATTTTAAACCAGAGATATAGACTCTTAATCAAGTGATTCATTTATTTATCCATTACCATTACCTTGTCGGCTTTGCAAGATCGGTAATTTGATGATAAATAAATACCAAACAATAAAACAAAACAAAAATTAAAAAAAAAAAAAAATATCAAAACATATAAAAAAAAAATAGTGTTACAATATGCCGGTGGAGCGCTCTCCACCGCGTGAGCGAAAAAGTTCGCCAACTGTCGTACCAATATTCAATGCGAATAAAAAATCTCCTGCTAAAACTCTACCAACAATGAACATTATCCCAAAAACAACCACTTTAGGCGCGCAAATTAATTTGTCTGAACATCGCGAAAAAATAAAAAGTTTACCGCCTTCCCCCGCAAGTGCGTTTGATCAACAAGGAAAAAAACATCAGCAAGCAACAAAAACTAATACTGCTCAAAGTACTGTTGCGCGCTCTGCCGACGCCAAAGTCAACAACCCAGTAGGAAAAACGCAAGACCCAGTTGGATCACTGGTGACCAATGGAGATGCGATGAAAATCAATCAAATTGATCACAGCGAACAACAAATTCGCTCTCTTCAGCAGCAGGTTCAACAACTACAACAACAACTTCAAAATCAGAAACAAAAACAAAATGTTACTCTCGCACAATCTGTGTCTCTCTCGCCTGCTCTCCCATGGAGTTCACAATGTGCTACTCCAAACTTGAACACAGGTAATTCTGTATCTTCCTTTATTGAATTAAATTCGCAAATCCCACCTTGCGATACTCCCACTAATAATAAAAAAGTTATTACTCCCACTACTGGCAAAATACCTATCACTTTATCTGTAAACGAAAACAGAAAATTGGCGGTAGTGCAGACTGGTATTGACCGCTACTATCCAAAACGAAAACTTACGCCTCCCCGCGTTGAAAATATGAATTTGCCCAAAATTCAAAAAACTAATCCTAGCAATGAGTCTACCAAGCTGGGACAGAACCTGTACGCGATTCTTGCCGATCATATGAGTACGGATCCCAAGCCGAAAACTCAAAAACCCCCTCCAATCTATCTACGTGAGCAAAACTCTAAATCTCTTTTAGATTTACTCACACAAAATATTGGCGTAAACAATTTTCATGTAGTCCCTATCCGTAAAGGAGAAATACATGAAACAAAAATTCAAATATACACTGAGCCAAATTATAGAATAATTATCAATTCTCTCGATAAAGCGAAAAAGAGCTATTACACATATCAGCTCAAAAGCTCCAAAGGCCTATCAGTAATATTGAAAAGTATTGACTCTTTCGTTGAATGCAAAGAAATTCAAGAAGCGCTAAAGGAAGAGGGATTCTCAGTTAAAATGGTATCTAATATAATAAATAGCAACAAAACTCCACAGCCACTCTTCCGAGTGGAACTGGAATTCGATACAAAATCTCTTAAAAAAGGTGAATCCCACCCAATTTACTCTCTGCGATATCTCTTACATCGCAAAATTACTGTAGAAGAGCCCCACAAACGCAGTGGACCAATCCAGTGCCAAAATTGTCAAGAATTTGGCCACTCAAAAACTTACTGCACGCTTCCCAGTGTATGCGTAATTTGTGGGGATCTCCATTCATCCCTAATATGCCATAAAATAAAAGAAGATGCTAATGTAAAAAAATGCAGCAACTGCTTTGGAAACCACACAGCAAACTATCGTGGCTGTCCAGTATATCAGACCTTCAAAAACAAGGCTATTACTTCAGTTGGACCCACTAATTCCAAACAAGTCATGCAAAAGTTGCCCACCCCCCCTAAACAATCCAATGCACCAATTAATGTAAATCACTTTATGAATCAAGGTGTTTTTTACGCCAGTGCTCTAAAAGGTGACAACTCAGTCCCCATAAACGTTCAGCCTGCTCCTCAAAGCAGCAATCTCGAACAAACCCTTCAAATATTTATGCAAAACATGTCTCAATTTATGTCTAGTATGCAAACAATGGTACAAGATATGATTAAAAATCAAAATCTTCTGCTTCAGCATCTCCTATCTAAACCATGAATGGTTTAAAAATATCATTTTGGAATGCGAACGGCCTCTGTCTACACAAACTAGAACTTCTCGAGTTACTAAAAGTGTCACGCATAGATGTAATGCTAATTTCTGAAACTCATTTTACTGAAAAACACTATTTCAATATTCCGGGATATAGACTATACGACACAAAACATCCAAGCGGTAACGCAAGAGGTGGATCTGCAATTCTCATTAAAAGCAGGATCAAACATTATGCTCTTCAGAATTACTGTACAGATTATATACAGGCAACTAGTATTTCTCTCGATGAATATCTAAAAGGTCTAACATTAACGGCTATATACTGTCCACCTAGACCTAAAATAAGTGAACAGCAATTTCAGTCATTCTTCAACTCTCTTGGACAAAAGTTTCTCGCTGCTGGTGATTATAACGCCAAACACACGTATTGGGGTTCTCGTCTTATATCACCTAAGGGAAGGCTGCTGTGGAATATAGTTACTAAACTTGGTCTAGACGTAGTCTCCTCTGGCAAACCACCATACTGGCCAACAGATAGACGCAAAAATCCCGATGTAATCGATTTTGCAGTCTTTAAAACCTTAAAAAGAAGCCAATTATTTACTGAATCTTCTCTAGATCTATCATCAGACCATATGCCTACCATTATTACAATTAATTATGTCCCAAGCATCGATATTACTCCAATAAATAAATTGACCAGCAAGCTCACAAGTTGGCTCAAATATAGGCAGTATATAAGCTCACACATAAACCCTAATGTGTCACTTAAAACGAAAGACCAAATAAATATAGCAGTAAAAAATTTCACTTTTCTGCTTACACAAGCAGCTACCGCAGCAACTCCCGGCTCAATAACAAATAGTTTAACCCACACATATAAAAAAAGCACACCAAAAGACATAGAGGATTTAATAAGAAAGAAAAGGCAAATACGCCGCGAACGGCAGAATCATAGATCTCCTACTCTAAAAAAAGATCTTCGCAACATTACCCGAAGTCTTCAAAAGCAGCTAAAGTGGAAATCACAAAGAGATTTTCAACAATTCGTTGAACAGCTCGCACCCACCAAATCGTCAAACTACTCTCTCTGGCGAGATGCCAAAAATATGAAAAAACCCATACTGTCAGAACCTCCCATTCGGTTAGCAAACGGAAATTGGGCCAGAAGCGATGCGGAAAAAGGTGCGGCATTTGCCAATCACCTCAAAACTGTGTTTTCTCTAAACACGACATTTGGTGATACCCCATTACCGGCATTAGTCGCTCAACATACCTCGAATACCCCTCGCTTTAAAAGAAAGGAAATTATGGAGACAATAAATAAATGCTTAAAACCAAATAAAGCTCCAGGTTCGGATTTGATTACACCTAAAATGGTAAAAGAACTGCCAAACATTGCTACAACTTATTTGCTCCATATATTCAATGCTATTCTTAGAACTAGTCACTACCCAGATGACTGGAAACTTTCACAAGTTAAAATGATCCCCAAACCCGGAAAAGACCCTAGTAATGTGTCTTCATATCGACCAATAAGCTTACTCCCGGTTATTTCAAAACTCTGTGAAAAACTTTTAACAAAGTTGATTGTACCCAAAATTACTGAAAAAGTTGTGATTCCCAATCATCAATTTGGGTTCCGAGAGAAACATGGCACAATCGAACAGGTGCATCGCATTGTGGATTCAATAAAAGCCACATTTGAAAACAAACACTACTGCTCCGCAGTTTTTCTCGATATCACCCAAGCATTTGATAAAGTATGGCACGAAGGATTTATTACAAAACTATATCATATTCTTCCCGCAAATATGGTCTGCCTTCTTAAAAACTATATCACAAATAGAAAATTTGTGGTACAACACAAAAATTTTGTCTCTCGAAAATACGAAATACTAGCCGGTGTACCACAAGGCAGTGTCCTCGCTCCACTACTATACATTCTCTACACAGCTGATATGCCCAAAAGTGATAGAACCATCATATCCACTTTAGCTGATGACACGGCTATACTGTGCTCCCACTCAAATCCAGCTATGACATCGTATTACGTGCTGGAACACTTAGACTCTCTAAGTCAATGGCTGGCCCGCTGGAAAATTAAAGTCAACGAATCAAAAAGTTGCCATTTAACCTTCACTCTAAGAAGAGGCACGTGCCCTGCTCTGAAAATTAACGGCCAAGGTGTTCCCGAATGTTCCGAAACTAAGTATCTCGGTATTTACCTCGACCGTAGACTTACATGGCAAAAACACATTGCAACTAAACTTACCCAAATTAAACTTAAAAGGCTTGAGCTACACTGGCTTTTAGCAAGAGAATCTAAACTCAACCTCACGTACAAAGTCCAATTATACAAAAGCATAATAAAACCCATATGGACATATGGAATTGAGCTCTGGGGCACAGCCTCTCCATCGAATATTGAGAAACTCCAAAGAGCCCAATCTAAAATTTTGCATCAAATTGCCAAAGCTTCTTGGTATATAAGAAATACAAACATCCACAGAGACTTACAAATCCCAACTGTAACGGATGAAATCCTAAATCTTACCCAGAAGTACAAGACGAAACTAATGTTTCACCCTAACATTCTAGCAAGAAATTTATTAAGACCTCTGAACTCTTCACGTCTTAAACGCTATCAATAATATTCCCCATATATTGATTGATATGCGTGTCTACTTATTTGCCAATCACTGGATTCAGGCAATGAACCAAAATATTTTAATAATATACTTAGTATAAGTTAAATTATAAATCATAAATTAGTTTAAAATTATTGTTAGATCAAAGTTAACTTAGATGATTCAATAAATACCAGCTGTTAAAAAAAAGCAGTCATATCCATACAAACGCAAAAATAGAGTCAGAGGCGGATATCGAAGACTTTGTCCAAATTTTTAATTCAATGGTGACATCAGCGGCGGAACATTTCACTCCTAGGAATTTTACTGCTAAAAAAATGGCAGTATTAAATAAAAGCTACATAGAAAAACTCGTAACAGACAAGCGTCGACTGAGAAAGAATGGCAAGCACATAACTTGATCCCATTTTGCAAAGCAAAGTCTCGCTGATGCTACGAGAAAACTCAAGGAGGCCCTAAAGCAAGAAGAAGACAAAGACCAAAGTAACTTTGTGAAAAGATTACAACAAAGATGTGTACAACAAAGTTTTCAATGTGGAAGGCAAACAAGAGGATAAATTTACCTGTAGAGGACGAATCGCCAATCAGAACTCATGATGGTAACTGGGCACGCAGCGAAGAAGAAAAAGCCATAGCATTTGCTAACTACTTGAGCCAGGTTTTCAAACCAAATCCGCCTACTCATGGATTTGTGATTCCTTCTGTAACTAACCTTTCAAATTTTAGAACAGTGTCAATTGTATTAAACCGTAATAAGGTTAATGATATCATACGAAACGACCTAAATCCAAAAAAAAAGCCCTGGGTATGATCTTATAACTCCGAAAATGATTATTGAACTACCAAGTACAGCGGTTGAGCTTATCACACTACTATTAAATGTAATTTTTCGAACTGGATACTTTCCGATAGCGTGGAAAAAATCACTTATTATAATTATACCAAAGCCTGGAAAGGACAAAACATTACCTTCGTCCTACAGACCTATAAGTCTACTTCCGTGCCTGTCCAAACTTTTCGAGAAATTGCTACTATCAAAACTAACTATTACTTTGGCTTCCGCAAAAACCATGGAACCATAGAACAGGTGAATCGTATAACTAATGTGATAAGAAAAGCCTTTGAGATTCGATAATACTGCTCAGCAAATTTTCTTGATGTTGCTCAGGCATTTGATAGAGTATCCCTGCAGGGGAAAATACTAGTTCTGAACTAGCGAAACACTAGTTCCTTTTTCACCACCACTGGTACGCGTTGTATCTCTTTCCCATGGAAACAACTGGCAAATTTAACATTGCGATGTCCTACGCGGTGGCAATTAGCCCGCTCTGCATCCCTTTTTCGCCAGTTATGAACTAGATCAAATTTAACTGGATTCGAACTAGAACGTTAGTGGACTATAAGTAACTAGTTCAAAATTGGAACAAATAGAACTAGTTTGTAACTAAACATAAAGTCTCTTGTTCAAAATTGGTACAAAAATCATTAGTTTGTAACTTCAGTTTAAAATTCGCAAAAAATCCCAGGTTAATAAATTAAACAATAATTACTGCAGAATGATTTAAAATAGTTTTAATGAAATATATATCATTATTTAAACATAAACATTTTAAATTCGTACATTATTCAAAAACAATTTTAATTCCGTTTGAACTTAATAACTATTTTGACAATTACACGTGTAGTTAAAAAAAATACGTATAGATACATATGTATGTGCTAGACACTTCTTCGAAAATAACATAATTAAAAGAGTCATATTTTTGTGTAAGTAACATTTTTCTTTTTTGTAAATCTGCAAATCTTTCGGTTGTTAATGCAAATTATATTCATTAAAAAAGAAACAGATCAATATTAAGTAACTACCCAAAAATGTTTGTTTTTCCCGTATTCAAAGCAAGTAGCATTTAAGTTAAGATCACTCCCAATGGAAGGATCAAAAAAATTAAAGTTGGGGCCAGCCACTTGGCCCTTTTCCTTATGTCTGTAAATGAAACAAGTTAATTAAGTTGGATATGCAATAAATTACCTTTTATTGAACTGCATTCAAGTAACGCCAAAATTGAAGTGGCAGAATAACTTAATCTAACTTAAAATGTAACCTTAATTTATTACATTGTAATATTCCTAACTGCTGCCTTAGCGATCCCACGGTGATGATTTGCTGCAGCATGGAAATGTTGGCTTAGTGAAACTGCGGTGGCGATGACCAGCAACTGGGCCAGACGCGTGTGCATATCATATTGCACCACGCATATTGGCCACAGGCGAGCGTGTTTACTTGTATTTCCTCAAAAGATTTGCGGGATTCTCTAAATAAACTTTTTGAAGAAGATCAATTTGTTGCACTCGCACAAGGCGGTCCATTATTTTCTTCTAGCACTTTTTCTCTGGCGAAAATTGACGAACCACTTCCTCTGTCGATTATTATTGGCGATAATTGGCAACGCCGAAAATCATATTTCTATTTTCTTTTGTATTTATTCGTTTAACCGTTAGAAAGATTTTTTGGTCATTGGCTTTTTGAAAAGATTGGCGCTCGGAAAAGAAGCATCAATTTTGAAACAAGAGCAAACAAGAGCAAGATCAAGGTCTAGCAAGTAATTGTAAAACAAGAAAATAATTATTGAACAAGAACGAACAAAAATTGTTTAAAAAGCCAATTAATTTATTTGTGAAAAGATATATTTTACAATAAACCAATTTGAATTACAAACATTTAAATTACGGAGTTTGTTTTTCGCCGACATAAAAGTTTTCAAAATTGCTTCTTACACGAGAGCTCCCGACGTCGTTTAATTCTAATTTAATTTGCTGATGCGCAATTTGCCGCAATTTTGCTGTGCTGGAAGCTTCTTCAAAATTCGCGAATAACGCTGACCTTCGGGTAATTTTCTATGATTACAAGAGGAAAAGCTAGACTTGCCGCCGCCATGGAATCTGAAGATAACATTGACTTGAATGTCACTATGATCGACAGGAGCAATGATGATGAAGAAGGTGCTGTTGAGGGCACACAAACAAACGCTTCAAATGATCAGTTGGCATTGCTAGTCGCCAGCATCGCGTCACTTCGCGATTCCGTCAATGAGTTGCGTAATGAAACAAGTCGAGGACAAATGGAAATCCAACAACTTCGCACAAGAGTTGAGACAGATGCCGCCAATGTCCAATTTGGTACAAATTCGTCGCCATTTACCGTAATATCGCAGCAGTCGCTGCCAGTGTCAAATCAATTACCGCCGACCTCGCTGCCACCGCCGCAACAATTGCCGCAGCAGGCTCTGCTACTGTCAAATCAATCGCCTCAGACCTCGCTGCCACCGCCGCAGCAGGCTCTGCCACTGTCAAATCAATCGCCGCAGACCTCGCTGCCACCGCCGCAACAATTGCCGCAGCAGGCTCTGCCACTGTCAAATCAATCGCCGCAGACCTCGCTGCCACCGCCGCAGCAGGCTCTGCCACTGTCATATCAATGGACGCAGCAGTCGCTGCCACTGTCATATCAATCGCCGCAGACCTCGCTGCCACCGCCGCAACAATTGCCGCAGTAGGCTCTGCCACTGTCAAATCAATCGCCGCAGCAGTCGCTGCCACTGTCAAATCGATCGCCGCAGACCTCGCTGCCACCGCCGCAACAATTGCCGCAGCAGGCTCTGCCACTGTCAAATCAATCGGCGCAGACCTCGCTGCCACCGCCGCAACAATTGCCGCAGCAGGCTCTGCCCCTGTCAAATCAATCGCCGCAGACCTCGCTGCCACCGCCGCAACAATTGCCGCAGCAGGCTCTGCCACTGTCAAATCAATCGCCGCAGACCTCGCTGCCACCGCCGCAACAATTGCCGCAGCAGGCTCTGCCACTGTCATATCAATGGACGCAGCAGTCGCTGCCACTGTCATATCAATCGCCGCAGCAGTCGCTGCCAACATCAATTCAAACATCGCTGCCACCGTCGACGCAGTATAGTGGAGTTTTATCGTTTATGGAAAACTCTGCTGCCAAATTGTATCCGTTGCCAACATTTGATGGCAATCCTGAGGATTGGCCATTGTTTTTAGCCAATTACAGGGACACAACAAATGAATTTGGATATAATAACCGCCAAAATTTAATGCGTTTACATAAATCTTTACAGGGTGATGCAAGGCGTGCCGTCACTTCACTGCTCATCTACCCTGATGATGTGCCTCAGGTCATAAAAGAGCTTGAATTCAACTTTGGTCGCCCGGATTTGCTAGTACGCTCCCAAATGGAAAAGGTTCAACAGTTTCTACCAATTAACGATCATAGTTTGAACCAAGTATTAAGCTTTTCAAATCGAGTTCGCAACATCGTCGCGTTTTTTAAATCTGCCAAATGCGAACATCATTTAATGAATCCTATGTTGTTGGAGCAACTCGTCTACAAATTGCCGCCATCAAAGCAGTACGAGTGGAGTCGATATGCTGCTAGTATTTTGCCATTTCCAACAGTGGAAACCTTTTCGAACTGGATCAGCGAACTTGCCAAAGTGGTATCGCTGATGCCTGGAATGGCCGAAATGTCTTTGCGTACGAATCAACCACCGATTCAGCAACGCGAGATTGCAAAACAACACAATGTCAATCGCCATGACACATCAAGTGGAGTTCCTGCACGTAGAGTCCTACATAGCAGTGAAACACAACCTCAACCAAAACAACAATTGATATGCATAAAATGCAATCAAAATCACAATTTGAGCGAATGTCGTCAATTCAAATCGCTCAACACCAACGACAAATGGGTTCAAGTCAAACAGCACCGCCTCTGCTTCGGGTGTCTGCGAAAGGGTCATAATTTGACTAATTGCCGTCTCAAGAAAGCGTGTGGTATCAGTGGCTGTGAACGTCTGCACCATCAGCTACTACATCAAGAATTTAAACAACAGCCTCAGCAAGCACCACCTGACAGAGAAGAAGCAGAACACATATTAAATTGTCGCCAAGAACAACAATCAAGCCTGTTCAAAATATTGCCTGTGACGTTGTCCGGTCCTCATGGTAGTTTGTCAGTGTACGCCATGTTCGACGAGGGATCGTCAATTTCACTTATTGAAGAAAGTGTTGCCGACAGTTTGGGCCTGAGAGGCCAGACCATGCCGCTCACGCTACAGTGGTATGGTCAGAGCAAAACTACAGAAAATTCTAGGAAAGTTGTTGTTGATGTGGGAGGCGAAAACGAGAGTTCAAAATTTTCACTCAAAAATGTTTACACAATTAAACAACTTAATCTGCCAACACAAACATTTTGCAAGGAAAAATACGACCACTTGCAAGGATTGTCAATCCAGAACTACACCGCCGCCACGCCAGTTCTTTTGTTAGGGTTGGACAACTGCATTCTAGGCGTTTCAAATAAAACAGTTGACGCAGGTCCCGATCAGCCAATTGCCGCCGAAACTAAATTGGGCTGGTTGGCATTTGGACCAATTCACTCAAAATCTTACGACAAGCCGAGAGTTTTGCATGTACGTGAAACTCACACACTGAAGCAGTTAAATAAGTTGGTTGAAGAATATTTTGCAGTCGACAGCTTTGGAGTACGGAGTACAAATGTCATATTGGAGTCTGATGAAAATAGCCGAGCTAGAAAAATACTGTCAGAAACAACAAAAGAGGTCGGATTTAAGTTAAGAAATTTTGTGTCAAATTGCAAAATACTTGAACTTAAATTAAATAAAAATAGTTTGGCTAAATCTGGTATCATCAATATGGAAATTCAACTAAGCATCGACAAAGTATTGGGAATGTTTTGGAAAACAGTTGATGATACTTTTGAATTTCATTTTAAATTTCATAAAATCGCACGTGACGTACTAGAGTGCAAAAGACCGCCGACCAAAAGAGAGCTGTTGGGAATCGTCATGGCCATATATGATCCGTTTGGTTTTTTAGCAAATAGTACCATCTTTGCGAAATTAATTTTGCAATCGATGTGGAAACAACAAATACAATGGGATAAACAGCTGCCTTATCAGTTAAATACGCAGAGGTCTGCGTGGTTGAAAGAGTTCCAGATGGTGGAGACTCTATCGATTCCACGTTGTTATTCGAATATTTTGCAAATGGCCGACGACATTCAGTTACACATTTTTGTCGATGCCAGCTCTAGCGCGTATGCGGCCTTCGCCTATTTCCGTATACGCAAAGGGAGTGAAACACATGTCCCATTTGTTGCCGCCAAATCCAGATGTTCACCAATAAAAGGAATGACCGTCCCACGTCTAGAACTGCAGGCCGCAGTTTTAGGAAGCCGAATGAAAACATCAATTGAAGAATGCCACGATTTTTCGATATCCAAAACTATATTTTGGAGCGACTCGAAGACCGTAATTTTTTGGATAAGATCGACTACTCGCGATTACAAGCAGTTCGTCGCATGTAGAATCGCTGAGATCCTGGCAACTACTTCGCCGACGCAGTGGTGTTGGATTCCAACTGGGCTAAATGTGGCAGATGAAGCCACCTGCGCCAAGTTGCCGCCGAAAGATGAATCCACATCACGCTGGATAAGGGGACCCGATTTTCTCCAAAAGGAAGAAACTTTCTGGCCTCAAGAAGAA
This sequence comes from Suillia variegata, assembly GCA_949127995.1. Classification (NCBI taxonomy): domain Eukaryota; kingdom Metazoa; phylum Arthropoda; class Insecta; order Diptera; family Heleomyzidae; genus Suillia; species Suillia variegata. The sequence goes on from OX421842.1 coordinate 20,998,364, forward strand.
TCAAAGCTGACATCGGAACATTGTGTCGTAGAAGAATCTTTTAGACGAATTTTATTGCTGTCTAATGGTGAGTCTTTTATCAATTTCACTAAATTTTCGTCATATTTACAGATGCTACGTGTCGTTGGCTGGATTCTGCGTTTCGTCAACAATGTGAAGTCACATAATCGGCAAGTAGGGGAGCTAAAATCAACCGAACTTTATGAAGCCGAAAAGTTTATATGCCGTTGCGTACAGGATGTGGCATATTCGAAAGAAATTAGTACACTTCGTGCAACCAAGTGTGTACCAAGAACGAGCACTTTGCATCAGCTTACGCCATTCCTGGACTGCGACAATTTGATTAAGGTCAATGGAAGAATTGACCCCGCTTACTGTCTACCTGTGACAGCAAGACAACCAATAATTTTGCCGCAACATCACCATGTGACGCGGCTGATTATGGATCATTACCATCAAAAACAACATCATCAGAATGACTGCCTGACAATCAACGAGATGCGCCAAAAATTTTGGGTGCCTCGTGCACGTACGCTACTGAAATCAGTAAAGAAGAAATGTCCTGTTTGCATCTACAACAATGCAAAACCAGCTGTGCCTTTAATGGGTCAAATTCCGCCTGATCGTCTAACACCATTTGTCCGCCCATTTAGCTACACTGGGGTGGACTACTGTGGACCTCTTTTTGTCGCCATAGGCCGTCGCAGAGAAAAATGCTGGGTAGCGTTATTTACCTGCCTGACAACTCGCGCGATACATTTGAAAATAGCTGAAAATTTGTCAACTGACGCATTTTTAATTTGCCTACGAAATTTTGTCAACCGTCGTGGCATGCCGACTCGCATTAGGAGTGACAATGGCACCAACTTCATAGGTGCCCAAACGGAGTTGAAGAAGGAAGATCGTCTTTTTGATTTGGATCAAATAGAACGCAGTATGGCAAAAGAAAACATTCAATGGATTTTTAACTGCCCCGACAACCCACACGCCGGAGGTAGCTGGGAGCGACTGGTGCAGTGTGTGAAACGCTTGCTGCAAAGGGTATTGAAGGAGGAGGTACCTCGATTGGAGACGTTTCGAAGTGTTTTGATAGAGGCTGAAAATATAATTAACAGTCGTCCACTCACTGATATACCAGTCACGCCGGAAGATGAAGAACCGCTTACACCAAACCACTTCTTGGTTGGCTGCCTCAACTCTAGTCAAACGCCCAGCTCAGAAAAAGAGAATGTTTGTCTTCGTAAGCAGTGGAGGATAGCACAGAATTTGAAAGACCGAATGTGGAAAAGGTGGACGGTTGAATATTTACCCCAACTACTACGACGCTCAAAATGGAGGGACTCAATAACTCCTCTACAAATTGGGCAATTGGTCATCGTTTGCGATTCTGGTCTCCCGAGGAAACAATGGGAAAAGGGAAGAATCACTGAAGTTTTTACTGCAAAAGATGGGCAAGTACGAAGTGCGGAGATACGCACCAACCATGGTCTTATTCGCCGCCCTGCCTGTAAGCTTGCCGCTTTGACTTTGTGAATCCTCACTAGGATTCACCGGCAGGTGGAATGTCGATTATTATTGGCGATAATTGGCAACGCCGAAAATCATATTTCTATTTTCTTTTGTATTTATTCGTTTAACCGTTAGAAAGATTTTTCTGTCATTGGCTTTTTGAAACGCGCTCGGAAAAGAAACATCAATTTTGAAACAAGAGCAAGCAAGCAAGAGCAAGATCAAGGTCAAGCAAGTAATTGTAAAACAAGAAAATAATTATTGAACAAGAACGAACAAGAAATTGTTTAAAAAGCCAATTAATTTATTTGTGAAAAGATATATTTTACAATAAACCAATTTGAATTACAAACATTTAAATTACGACATCCTCATTTATTTCGCTGACAAGTTCACTCGTTATATTTGCTATACAAATTTCCGGTTCTTGTTTATTTAGCCTCCTTGCTATTAATTTTTATATTTTAAATATATTTCATAACAATCACAAAACTTTCACTGTTTACATTTAACATTTTTTGTTTTTCGATAAATTATATTTTATCGATAATCGCACATCACTAAAAAATCATATGGCGACACGAATTATCAAAACATTTTAGAAAAAATATTGAATTTTTCAAAATTATTTATTAAATTCAATTGAAAGATATACAATTTTTTTCTTAATTACACTAAAGTCACTAAAAACTAAAAAAAAAACGAATAAGACGCTGTGACGCGAGTTTTGACAAGCGAACTAGGAGTTGAGTTCGCTTTTCAACATATTTTTTTGATAAAATCATTCAAAAAGTATTTTATTTAATAGTGGTTCCTCTTTTACTAGTATAATTTTAGTACTTTTTCGACTAGTTCAATTTTCACTAGAACAGGGCTGATGCAGAACTAGAACATTTTGTTACTAGTACGCGGTTTCCCTGCAGGGATGGCATGAAGGTCTTGTGTACAAATTAAAGTGTGTACATAAAAAATCGAACATTCAGAGTAAGGGTCAATGAATTTATAACGAAAGACAATGTAATTGAAGCGGCAGTTCTGCAAGGAAGCGTTCTTGGGCTCATTCTTTATGCCCTGTTTACCTCAGACATGCCAACGAATCCTGGTTTAACTACGTCAATAATACTGATGATACTGCTTTCCTTTGCAGCAATAAATGCCTAATAAAAGCATCCAGAGACTTAGGTTAACACTTGAAACTTGTAGAAACGTGGCTGTCGAAATGGCGAATAAAAGTAAATGAGCAAAAGTGTAAACATGTCACATTTACATTAAGAATGGGTACATGTCCGGCAGTTACTCTTAATAATACTATAATTCCGCAATCAAATGAAGTCACTTACCTTGGTATTCATTTAGATAGACGACTAACGTGGCCCACTTAAGACTAAAAGCAAATAGCATGCATTGGCTTATTAACCATTGATCTGCACTAAGTTTGGAGTACAAAGTACTCCTGTATAGTAGCATTCTAAAGCCCATATGGACTTATGGCATCCAGCTGTGGTGTAACACAAGTAAAACAAATCTCAATCTAATACAGAGTCCAAAATACTTAGAACGATTACTGGAGCACCAAAAAAATTAAAGATGACGCCATGCGCATTAAGCAGAGCTACCTGCAAAAACTTACAAGTCACCCCAACCCGTTGGCACGATCATTGGTAAATACAATTCAGACATCCCGTCTCCGAAGAAACGATCTCCTAGCCATGTAATCTGCATCCACATGATGCACAATTTGGCTTTGTTTACACTTGTATATTATTCTCTACATGCTAAGACCCCACGATGCGCTAGGTCGCATTGGTCTGTACATAAATAGCATTTAATTATACAAGGCCCTAAGATGCGCTAGGTCGCATTGGCCTTCTCCGAAAATGTTAACTCATTCACCTAAGGTCCATGATGCGCTAGGTCGCATTGGTCCTCTCCAGAAATACCAGCAAGTACAAGTAAAGCCCCATGATGCGCCAGGTCGCATTGGCTTTCTTCGAATATAAATTTGTACAAATCTTCACCACATGATTCAAGGTCCCATGATGCACTGTATTGCATTGACCACGATGTTCGCTGCCTATGCAAATATATATATTTGAGGCGGTTAAAGTCATAGTGGTGTAAGTCACAGTTTTATTATTTTGAGATATATAGCCATTTATTAAAACTTTCATTATCAATTCTATGGCAATTATATTTAAACCATTATAATTGCAGTATTTTTACAAAACTTTATAGCAACTCAAATAATATTTGATTGAGTGGTATGTCAATTAGAACTCATTTAATTTACTCCCAAATTTAACAAAAAAATAATTAAATAAAAACTGAAAAACACTCTTTTACTAAGATGTATATCAAATTTGCGTATTGGAATTATATATGAATTCATTTTTCCACATTGTGGTTTGGTTGCTGAGAAATTTGGCCTTTAAACGTTTTCTTGAAATCGTTGAAAGGCAGAGTGGTGTAAGTCCCTCACATTTCGATTAATTTCAAAATTAAATAACTTCTAAACTAAATAATGTACAAAAATCATAAGATGTCAATAAATTGAACTTTTAATAGGTATTTAAATATTTTATATACGTTGGATTGTAAAAAATTTTCCAGTACAGTGAATTTTTGAATAAAATTATGCATTTAAATTTAATGTGTTTAATATTTTAAAATAAAAACACCACCAGAAACTACACATTCGAATTATCTTTCGATAACCATATTCACTTTTCCGAAAAAAATCTCAGCATCCAGATTTTTTGCTTTTAAACGTTTTGTTGAATTCGTTAAAAGCCAGAGTGGTGTAAGTCCCATCCATTTTTATTATTTTCAAAGTTGAATAACTTCAAAACTAAACAACGTATGAAAAAATTTTAGTTAATGAAATTTTTGTAATGAATTGAACTTTTTATTGGTATATAGGGCAAAATAATGCAAGCATATTTGTCGAACTATTTCCCTAAATATCACTGTAAAAATAAGTACAATAAAAAATCAAAATCAGAAATTTTTTACAATCCAACGTATATGAAATATTTATATACCAATTAAAAGATCAATTCATTACGAGAATTGACATCTTATGGTTTTTTGTATATTATTTAGTTTAGAAGTTATTTAATTTTGAAATTAATCGAAATATGGGGACTTACACCACTCTGCCTTTCAACGATTTCAAGAAAACGTTTAAAGACCAAATTTCTCAGCTACTAAACCACATAGCTTTAAAGTGAATACATATATATAAAAGTAATTCCAAATCGCAGATTTTAGATGTATTTTTATTTTAAAATATTTAATAATTAGAAATTAAATATACAATTTAAGTTCAGAAATGTTGTCTTTATTATTACTAATACAACTCCAACAAGTCAACTTAAAATTAATATAATTATTCCAATGGAAATAAATTATACTGTACAAATTTTGTTTTCTTTGAACTTTTTGTGTGATTGTGATTTACAGAGTTACTTTACTTTTAATTTCAATGGACTTGCACCACTATGACTTCCAACAAAATCATGATTTCGTTTACAGTCAAAATGGCGGTTGTCTTTTAAGAGGCTTAAGGTTACCCCACATAGATAATATTTATTTTCAAGATAAAAATACTCATGTAGATTGCATATATGCAATAATCTCAAATTAAAAAAAAAAAAAATGGACTTACTATGACTTTAACCGCCTCATATATGTAAATTTTTGTTTTATTCTGAATTTGTAATTCATTTTTGTTATCTTTAATTTTTGCTACTAATTTTATGAAAACTACAATTATTTTACAACTACAGTTGCTTTCGAAGTGCAATGTATAGTTATAGTTTTAAGATTTGAAAAATTATTGTTAGTTCTTAAGTCAAGAAAAAGATTCAATAAATAAAAGAATTATATAAAAAAATTTAAAAAAAGATATATATTCTGTCTATATTTGAGCCAACTTGTGAGCTTGCTGGTCAATTTATTTATTGGAGTAACATCGATGCTTGGGACATAATTAATTATAATAATGGTAGGCGTATGGTCTGATGATAGATATAGAGAAGATTCAGTAGTTAATTGGCTTCTTTTTAAGGTTTTAAAGACTGCAAAATCGATTTCATCGAGATTTTTGCATCTATCTGTTGGCCAGTATGTTGGTTTGCCAGAAGAGACTACGTCTATACCAAGTTTAGTAACTGTATTCCACAGCAGCCTTCCCTTAGGTGATATAAGACGAGAACCCCAATACGTGTGTTTGGCGTTATAATCACCAGCAGAGAGAAATTTTTGTCCAAGAGAGTTGAAGAATGACTGAAATTGCTGTTCACTTATTTTATGTCTAGGTGGACAGTATATAGCCGTTAATGTTAGACCTTTTAGATATTCATCGAGAGAAATACTAGTTGCCTGTATATAATCTGTACAGTAATTCTGAAGAGCATAATGGTTGATCCTGCTTTTAATGAGAATTGCAGATCCACCTCTTGCTTTACCGCTTGGATGTTTTGTGTCGTAGAGTCTATATCCCGGAATATTGAAATAGTGTTTTTCAGTAAAATGAGTTTCAGAAATTAGCATTACATCTATGCGTGACTCTTTTAGGAACTCGAGAAGTTCTAGTTTGTGTAGACAGAGGCCGTTCGCATTCCAAAATGATATTTTTAAACCATTCATGGTTTAGATAGGAGATGCTGAAGCAGAAGATTTTGATTTTTAATCATGTCTTGTACCATGTTTTGCATACTAGACATAAATTGAGACATGTTTTGCATAAACATTTGAAGGGTTTGTTCGAGATTGCTGCTTTGAGAAGCAGGCTGAACGTTTATGGAGACTGGGTGGTCACCCTTTAGAGCACTGGCGTACGAAACACCTTGATTCATAAAGTGATTTACATTAATTGGTGCATGGGATTGTTTAGGGGGAGTGGGCAACTTTTGCATGACTTGGTTAGAATTAGTGGGTCCAACTGAAGTAATAGCCTTGTTTTTGAAGGTCTGATATACTGGACAGCCACGATAGTTTGCTGTGTGGTTTCCAAAGCAGTTGCTTCATTTTTTTGCATTAGCATCTTCTTTTATTTTAATGCATGTTTGGGATAAATGCAGATCTCCATAAATTAGGCATACACTGAGAAGCGTACAGTAAGTTTTTGAGTGGCCAAATTCTTGACAATTTTGGCACTGGATTGGTCCACTGCGTTTGTGGGGCTCTTCTACAGTAATTTTGAGGGTAGGATTCACCCTTTTTTAAGAGATTTTGTATCGAATTCCAGTTCCACTCGGAAGAGTGGCTGTGGAGTTTTGTTGCGATTTATTATATTAGATACCATTTTAACTAAGAAGCCCTCTTCCTTTAGCGCTTCTTGAAGTTCTTTGCATTCAACGAAAGAGTCAATGCCTTTCAATATTCCTGATGAGCCTTTGGAGCTTTTGAGCTGATATGTGTAATAGCTCTTTTTCACTTTATCGAGAGAATTGATAATTATTCTATAATTTGGCTCACTGTATATTTGAATTTTTGTTTCATGTATTTCTCCTTTACGGATAGGGACTACATGAAAATTGTTTACGCCAATATTTTGTGTGATTAAATCTAAAAGAGATTTAGAGTTTTGCTTACGTAGATAGATTGGAGGGGGTTTTTAAGTTTTTGGCTTGGGATCTGTACTCATATGATCGGCAAAAATCGCGTGCTTGGTAAATTCATATTTTCAGCGGGGAGGCGCAAGTTTTCGTATTGGATAGTAGCGGTCAATGCCAGTCTGCACTACCGTGAATTTTCTGTTTTCGTGTTAACACTGTTTAGTTTTTATTTGGGGTATCGCAAGAGAAGTTTTGCGTATTTAATTTAATAAAGGGAGATACAGAGTCACCTGGAATCATATTTGAAGTGACACATTGAGAACTCCAAGGAAGAGCAGGAGAGAGAGACTCAGCATGTGATACTACTGGAAGCGTAACATTTTGTTTTTCTTGATTTTGTAGTTGTTGTTGTTGTAGTTTTTGGACCTGCTGCTGAAGACTGCGAATTTGTTGTTCGCTATGTTCATTTTGGTTAATGATCAGATTATCGTTGTTGGTCACCAATGTTCCAACTATGTCTTGCAATTTTCCCACTGGGTTGTGAGTTTCAACGTCGGCAGAGCGCACAACAATACTCTGAGTTGTAATGTTTTTTGTTGTTTGCTAGTGTTTGTTTTGTTGTTGAAAAAACGGACTTGCGGTGGAAGACGATAAACTTTTTGTTTTTTCGCGAGAGTCAAACAAATTATTGTTTTTAGTGTTTGAACGGGCGATTTTTTATTTGCGACAAGCAAACCAGAGCACAGACCCGAATTAGCTTCGAGTTTTTGCACGACAGTTGGCGAATTTTTTTGCTCACGCGGAGGAGAGCGCTCCATACATTGTGATACAATTTTTTTTTTTATATGTATGTTTTGATTTTTTGGTTTGTTAACGAATTATTTATTTTTGTTTGTTTGTTTAGTTTGTTGACGGCATTAAAGGGTCTCGCGCCGAAAACAACTTCATACGTATGGTTTTTTTTTATTTTTTATTATTATTTTTGATTTGTTTATTTTTTCAATTTATTTGTTTGTTCAACGTTATTCTTTAACAATCACCGAATTTGTAACGCCCAAACAGATAACAAGTTTTAGTAAAGAAATTAACAAATACCAAAAGAGTGTAAATAAGAATTAATATAAATACAGGTAAGTATAAAATAAAATAATAATTAATATTAAAGTGCCATTAAATTTTAAGAAATTAAAAGTATTAAAAAAAATACAAGGCTGACTGATATCAGGACCAGATATTAATGCCTTATTTAATGACATTTTGTCTACTTCGGCAGCGGCATCGAAAACTAGCCTTATTCCTTTTTTGTTTGCGTTTAGTGCATAGACTTTTATTATATACGTACCCATTTTTTCTTTGTAGAGCTGAGCAAACCTTTTATCTAGCGGCATCTTTTTCTACATTCCATCTAAGTGGGACTTGGCCATGTTGTATATTGACTTATTCGCATGAAGCGGATTGTAATTATTACCAAATACGAATTGTAAAAATTTGCACCGCTATGGGGAAATTGCAATTTTTGTAAACAAACAAAATCGTAACCGACTTTCTTATGATATGATTATAATTTACTATGATAACTTAATCATAGTAAATACATTTGAAGAATTAGGTCAACCAATGCAGAAGCCGCGATCAAGCTTTTGGTTTTTATTGGACTAGGTAAGGCCTACAAAGAGTAAAACGTAACCGCTGGGCGTAGCCAAAGCTTGATAGGTTTCTTAAGATATTGGTTTGGGTAGAAATCTCAGTCGTAAAATAAAAGTCGTAAAAGAAGTGTCTAAAAAGGTCGTTCGAGCAAGTAAGCTCCTTTGATCGTAAATAAAGAATTCGTTTAATTGAAATATAAAAGAGTGTTATGAAAATTATTTTGGAGTCCCGAACTGCATCCTCCCAGGAATCAACCAAAGAAGAAAAACAACTAAGAAAGCCGTCCCCAGGAAACTTCTTTCAACATTGGCGCGACCGGTAGGATCTGGCTAGGTAAACCTACATTTCAACATTGGCACAACCGGTTATCGAACCAAAGGATCATCACTTCCAACCACTATACACCGTCATTGGTAGCAGCATTGCAGTAGCGGAATTATACCAGTAGCATTGGGAGAGGAGTTCACCACCACGATAATATTTTAAAAGAGGACTAGCATTTAATAGTTACTAAAATTATGTGGTTATAACTAAAACAAAAACAGAGCGACTCGTGGCATTCTACGCCTGCTCATCTTCGTAGGAATTCATACTAAAACACAAACAATTAAGGCAAATTGGGAGATAAATTTGGTCATATACAAGGTGGCGCAAAAGAAATCACCCTATTGGAAGATGCTCTCATTTTTGCAAATGGTCGCCAATGTCAAATCTGTTTTGACATTTGTGGACTAGACAGATACAGAATACAAGTGAATAAGCAATGGAGCGATACACTCCCCAAGAACGCGGAATAATTGTGTCTATTTTTTTGCGTAACAATTCGTCTGTGGTGTTGGCAAAAATCATAATGAGCGATGAGGCTCATTTTCACCTCAGCGGGTACGTGAACAAGCAAAATTATCGCTTCTGGGGAACCGAAAATCCGCGAGTGATGCACGAGAAACCATTACACCCGCTCAAAGTGACTGCGTGGTGCGCTGTTCACGCTGGAGGAGTCATCGGGCCGAACGCCGCGGGTCAAACGACAACAGTGGACGGTGCGCGCTATAGGGCAATGTTGACCGAGTTTTTTCTGCCCGCCACGAATGCGAGAATTTATCGCCCGAAACTCTCGCCGAAGTGATGGAAAATGCCATAAAACGAGCCCGTATGGCAATCAATTGTGACGGCGCCCATTTATCCGATATCATCTTCTCGACTTAACACAATTAATTCTAAAGGTCTAAATAAACATAATCAAAAAACAGAATCGAAGTTTTTTATTTAGAAAAAAAATAAGAGCCAAACAACATCGGATGACTTCTTTTGCGCCACCTTGTATAATAAAAAAATAAGAAACATGGACCACCCTAATCGTTTCCAAAATTTAATCAATTGTTACCAAGCACAACAGAATTTTTTGAACAAAGTTTCAACTCGATATCTCATATTGTTCTCAAGATATCGTGTTAACAAGAAATCAATATTTTTTGCAATAGTGGGCGTGGTCATGGGCGTATTGGCTCCAAAATCTAATCAATTTCTCGAGGGCATAAGAGCAACTAGTGTACAAAATCGTATTGGCTCCAAAATCTAATCAATTTCTCGAGGGCATAAGAGCAACTAGTGTACAAGATTTCAGCTCAATATCTTTAACGGTTCTCCCGCTAACGTGTTAACAAGAAATGAAGACAGAAGCACAGACGGACACGGCTAAATCGACTCAGTTTTTGATTCTGAGCAAGAATATATACATATACATATGTCTATATTTATCTTGAGCATTTCTCTAAGTTACAAACATTGGACCAAAACCATCATAGACCACTGAGTGGTGCATAAAAATTTCAGTAAAATATTAATACGATATTAATATTTTTCGCAAATGGAATATAACTCGTGATTGAGGAAAGCAAATATTTCTTTCAAGGATCTCTTACCACTGGTGGGGGAAAATCACTTGATCAAAGGATAACTGTTTCTTCAATATAAATAAATTGTCTCTTACCACTGTTAGGGGAAAACAATTTAATATTTTAAAGATTTACAGTTGATGATGTTTGAAAACTTAAAATTCCCGCAAAAAAGGTGTTATATTATTTTTTTATACAAGGTGGCGCAAAAGAAGTCATCCGATGTTGTTTGGCTCTTATTTTTTTTCTAAATAAAAAACTTCGATTCTGTTTTCTGATTATGTTTAGTTAGACCTTTAGAATTAATTGTGTTAAGTCGAGAAGATGATATCGGATAAATGGGCGCCGTCACAATTGATTGCCATACGGGCTCGTTTTATGGCATTTTCCATCACTTCGGCGAGAGTTTCGGGCGATAAATTCTCGCATTCGTGTCGGATATTTTCCTTGAGGGCTTCCAAGGTCTCAGGCTTGTTGATGTAAACACGAGACTTCAAAAAACCCCATAAAAAGAAGTCCGGGACCGTTAAATCGGGCGATCTGGCGGGCCAGTTCAAATCGCCAAAACGCGAAATTAAGCGACCCGGAAACGCGGCCTTCAGAATGTCGGTTGTGGCTCGTGCAGTGTGTGCTGTTGCTCCGTCCTGTTGGAACCACATGTCCACCAGTCCTAATTCGTCCAGTTCGGGCAGAAAAAACTCGGTCAACATTGCCCTATAGCGCGCACCGTCCACTGTTGTCGTTTGACCCGCGGCGTTCGGCCCGATGACTCCTCCAGCGTGAACAGCGCACCACGCAGTCACTTTGAGCGGGTGTAATGGTTTCTCGTGCATCACTCGCGGATTTTCGGTTCCCCAGAAGTGATAATTTTGCTTGTTCACGTACCCGCTGAGGTGAAAATGAGCCTCATCGCTCATTATGATTTTTGCCAACACCACAGACGAATTGTTAAGCAAAAAAATAGACACAATTATTCCGCGTTCTTGGGGAGTGTATCGCTCCATGGCTTATTCACTTGTATTCTGTATCTGTCTAGTCCACAAATGTCAAAGCAGATTTGACATTGGCGACCATTTGCAAAAATGAGAGCATCTTCCAATAGGGTGATTAATTTTGCGCCACCCTGTATGTTTAAACAAAGCCCATAAAACTTTAATATAATATTTTGGTACTCAAACGATCTTAAATAAATAGAGTAATCTAATTAGGGTGGTTAAAGATTAAAAAAATTAGGGTGGTCCAAGATTAATTTTTTTTGTAATATCATCATGAATCACCCTAATTTGTTTCTGATATATAACAATGTGGTGCATTTGTAATAGTAATAGTAATAGACCGACTATAATTTCTTACTTGTTTTTGTTTGAGTTATTTCTTACGGGTTTAAAATACAGTCGTGTCAGTTTTGTCTTTTTATTTAAAACTATCGAATACCCGGCATGCGTTGCAATGCCACTTAAGAAAATAAAATAATAACGGAATTTTCCCGGTACCCCATGTAGTTAGCGGAACTTCCCGGTACTAACTAGTGTAGCGATTCTGAGTTACGAAGGTGAAATTATCGCCAGTTACCATACAAACTCAGAAACAAAATCTCAAATTTTTAGGAGCAATATTAGTAATGTCATCGTATATTTTCACTTAATTAAACAAATTGTTACCAACCCTTTTCATGTCGTAAATTGTATGGACCTCCAGCTAGCTCAATACACTGTGCGTGGGGTATTCAACTCGCCATACCATTTCGCGGGGGACAAAATTTATTTATTTTTTTCAATTTTTGCATCTCATTTGCTAAGTTGCAAATTATACTTTTATTTACCACAAAGGTATTTTTTTTTTGTTTCAAAGTAAATTTTTAATATCTTTATTAGAATCAAACTTGTATTAAATTTGAGTTTTTTTATATAGTTCAAGTATAAATCGGTAAAATCGTTTCGTTGTGGCATATTTTTGTTTGTTAGCACAAAGTGCTTCAAAAGGTAAGTAATTTAAAAAAAAAAAATAATAATCAAAATGAATATGAAAAGATTATAAAAATTTCAGTGTGGTCATATTTCGTCGAGCCATAAGGCAGGGCATCCGAAACGTCTGCTGACGAGGAAGCACCTTACCAAACCCGGAAGGTGGCCATACGTCCCTTTTTTTGTGCAGTTAGACATATCCAGCATATGAAATATAATTGTTAATTTGAAAGCAGTTTTGGAAGAACAGACGAATACACGATTTTTATTTTTGGATCCAACAATAATTTGGTACCCAAGGTTTTTATACCCCACACCAACTGAACAAAATTCAGTTAAAAAAAATGTAGGAAGATTAAAACCAAAACAACAACAATTTTATACTCCTAAAACCTCAATCATACTGACCAACAACAAAAAATTATGTATTAACATCCCTGGTTGAGCTAGCGTTCTCAGTCAATTGACTACCTCAGCAAAAAAATAAAAAAAAATCAAAGCATCCGATAGTTACACCAAAGCTACAGAATAGTTTTAAGATATGTATTAGGTATTTTTCTCATATTTTTTTTTTTGCAAGTTAATTATAATTTTTGAATGAGGTCTAAATTATAATTCCAAAAGGGACTTTTTTTTTGTACTCAAATTTTTTCTCGTGTTAAACCACCCATACTAATGAGCTGAGGTATGGAAGTTTAAACAAAGGATTATTCCAAAAATTTTTTTTTTTAAAGTACCCCTTTAACATTAATTTGACCTTGTTTTGATTTTTTTCTTTGTAACGATATTTTTATGTTAAACACTTAAAAAAAGATAAGATTGTGTTTTTATCCTAATGTTTTAATCTAAATTGTTAATTTTTTTATTTGTAAATTAAACTTGTAAATTAAACTTCTAGATTCTAAATTTTTTTGTTTGTTAAAGATTTTAGATCTTAGATTGTAATAGCAATCTTTTTTATATTTTTTGATTTAAATAAATTAAAGAATTGCTAGATTTAATTTCTTAATTATGTTATGTTTATTTTGTTATTTATCGTGGTATTAGCACTGTAATTGTTCACTTTTAGTATTAATGTTCATATTTTTCTGCACATTTAAATTAACGTTTTAATAGATTTTGTTTTTGTAATTCCTCATGAGAAGGAAGTTGTCACTATAATTTTATTTAAACTTAAAATAAATTAGTTATAGATTACAACATGAATTGCTAAATTTGTCATTTGTGGGGTTGATTTTCAGGACTGGACCGACGTAGATATGGTTAAAGAGGTGATACAAGAATAAGACGATATGGTAAAATAAACTTTAAATGGTTTTCGGTAGGGTGGGTCATATTTCTCTGTAAGGTATAGTTTATTTTCGTTGTGATTATTTTTTTGTTTGAACTAATTAATTAACGTCGTGGGATTTTCGGGATTTGATTTTTGTGGACATTTTTTTTGAATGTTTGTATTTTTTTCTTTTATAATTTTGTTTTAAAGTAAAATAAATAAATTTTGTCCCCCACGAAATGGTATGGCGGTTTGAATACCCCACGCCCAGTGTATTAAGCTAGTTGGAGGTCCATACCATTTACGACATGAAAAGGGTTGGTAACAAATATGGCGCCCAATTTGTTAAAACAAATATGTTAAAGAAGTTTTTTTTTAGTGTTCGTTTACGCAATTAAAGCTTTCCGATGTGCATTCCTATGTGGCTTAGAATATAAAAACAATTTATATCTAATTGCACAGGGAAAGGCATTTCGGAAACCGTTTAATTTTGACATTTAGAGGATTTTTGTTTGTTTGTTATTTTTGCTTTATTAGGTAGCTAATAATATATAATTAATAATTTGATTGCAAATTTTTTTTTTAAGTAAAATAATTGATGGAAACTTTGTTTAATTGTTAAAATAAAACACGACCAAAAATATCAAAAGAAAAATAACAAGAAAAAATTTTAAGTATTCGATCTAGCAACGCATGGCATTTGCATAATTTTCTTCGTTCAATCACAATTTATTCGTTCATTTGCAAGCAAAGAAGAATGGGTTTGCCTCGTGTCTTTTTCGATCTGACCGCTGATGATAAACCTGTGGGCCGCATTGTAAGGGAACTGCGCTCAGACGTTACTCCCAAAACAGTTGTGAATTTCCGTGCACTTGGCATCGGTTTTGGCTACAAGGACTCCAGCTTCCATCGCGTCATTCTTACGTCATGTGTCAAGTTGGCGATCTAACCTCGCACAACGGCACCGGTGGCAAATCTAATTACGGCACAAATACGGCACAAAATTCGCCGATGAGAACTTGACATTGAAGCACACCGGACCCGGCATTCTTTCTATGCACAACGCCTTTCCGCATACTAACGGGTCACAATTTTTCATATGCACGGAAAAAACTGTGTGGTTGGACAACAAACACGTTGTCTTTTTACAGTTTGTGAAAGGCCTAAATATGTGGTTAATAACTTCAATCTTATTCGGCACCTATTTCGGCAATATTAAGAAGAAGGTTATCACATGCAAGGCTGATTGTGGCTTACTCGAATAAATTTAATGACCAATTTAAATTGAATAAAAAGAAAAATTATATATGCATTTGTACTCATTTGGAGAATTGAAATCATTGTTGTTCCGCTTCAAAAAAAAAAAATCGGAAAACGAGGTGCAACGATTGTTAACTCCGTACTGGAGGAGGTTAGCTCAATATGGACATTATTGGCAGCAGAAGAATTGCCGGAACCTTCAACATTATCGCGTACTGTGCTAAAAGAACATGAACAAAATTTAGAAAAAGGGTAACCTTAAATATGGCAATGTCGGTGGATTAAGGCCGTACAGAAATCAATTATTGACAGTATGAGCCGCGTTTAACGAAATAGTTTTTTTTTGGTTGTGTTTTATATTTAAAAACTATTAGAGATAAAATTAATGTGTTTTAATTTTGTTGTGTATTCGATTAAAGCAAATTAAATCCATTTTGTATAGATACGGATGTGTATGCAAGAAACAGAGGCTGTGACGTATACCAATGTATTTCGATCATTTGTTGCTCAGCGAGTTGCGTGCATATCACTTTGGTGACCATTAATACAAATTTTATTTTAAATATGTTGTATCAAAGATAATTTTTTTTAGATAAGCTAAAGAAGCAAATAACCTCAAAGTGTTTGATTTTTGTTTATTTGTAAAGTAAAATTTTATCAAGAATAAATATCAAAAAAATAAAGATTAATTTTGTTAATTCTGTTTAAAGTTGGTTTGCATTTTATTAATAAGTGCATGTGATAACCAGAGGCCGTAACGTATATCAAGGTATTTCGATTGATCGTTGCTCTGCAAGTTGCATGTATTAATTTCGGTGACCATTGGTACTAATTTGGATATCAACTTGTTGCAACGAAATTATGTTTAAATTGTAGATCAGTAAAAAGGGGTTATTTAAAAATGAAGGAACCTGTCAGAGAATTTTGCAAATTTAAAATTTGAGTTTATGTTGATCTTTGTTTTGTTTTAAGTATTACCGAATCCATTAAATCAAAGAAATAAACTTTTCTTTTGCCATTAAACACGTTCGGCAATAGGCAATATCCAGTCCGAAGATTTCTTCCCAGTTACAAGTCCACACGAATAAAATCTTGAATTAGATAGGAAAAATTAAAATTTTAAACAAGTTTACGATTATTTTTATTATTAATAATGCCGAGTGGTAAACGAGGCAAACAAACCTCAAACCGTTCCGTGACGTTTGATTTAAACACCACTTGCAATATGGCCGAAGGTATTGACGTCCATAATAGTTTAAACGGATCCATTAATGTTAGTCCTGTTTCTGGTACCGACAATAACACGGTAAATCAAGATCAATTTGAATATGTTGACCTGTCGACAACCATTGGTGGAGGGAGACAAGGTGTAGTCACACGATCAATGCAGAAAATAGGTGTCGCTACTGGTACTGTTCCTAGGGGTAGAGACATAGGTAATCGTAAAACTTCAACAGCACCGCTTAATCCCACAAATCTAGATTTTCCCCCTCCAAGGGAAGATAATAATAAGATACCCATGATGAAATTAATTCCTCGATGATAATTAAATTGGCCCGAAGTCGAAGAGACATGTTGAACGAGGGTTTATTGAACATCAAGGCGCACGTCAACGATACGCTCAAACAAAAAGCACGGCAGCCAGAGCAGGAGACCTTTTTTTGGAAAGACCAGAACAATTAGATGCCGGGTGGGTACGTCGTAGAACGGATAAATTAAATGAACGTACTATACGAGAAATCGAACACATATTCGAATCTTTGCACTCACCTTTTTCTAATCGGGTTCCACTTAAAAAAATAAATAGTAGTAGTCAAAATAATATTCACGATTTTTACGTCCCTGGTAATCCTGGTCTAGCGGGTAGTGCTGATCATTATTTCCCTAAAAACGGTAGTGTTATGGTTGGCCAATTTGGTGCTCAGTGGAAGGATGGTACATACTCTAGAGGTGCTACGAGATTTTCATCAGCCCGGCAAGAGAGTGGTATTGGCTATTTGTTCGTGGACACGTACACAGCGAGATGGTGAACCCGTAGATGCGTACCTACAAGCGATGTTAAAACTTCGTTCTCGATTGTTGAATGGCATATCAGAAGACGAAATAATTTCAATTACCAAACGAAATCATTCAGAGCCTTTGTGTGGAATAGTTTGGGCTGCATACACAGAGAGTATGCAATATTTACAATTTCAGTGTAGGGAGGCAGAACTATCGTTAGCTCGTCCGATTCCAGATCCAGATCAAAGTTACGGTCGAATTCCTCCAAGACGGGCACGTGCACCACAAGTTAAAGCAATTGATGTGGAAGAAGAATAAGACTATTGGGAAGAAGACGCCGCAGATCAACAGCTTTTGATCGAAGAGGTGGAACAGCCTCGTGCTAAACTTGCATGTTGGGACTGCAAACAACAAGGTCATGTTTACATGGATTGTCCATCTAAGCTACGTAACATTTTCTGTTATCGATGTGGTCGCGATATCGTTATCACGCCGAATTGTCCGATTTGCCAAGGGGGAAACGGAAGGAGGAATTTGACGACCGCGGGAGTGTCACGTTCCAACTCAACGCCCTTGAGCGGGCGAGAAGTAGCCACCTCGATTGACTTAGACATCGTAGTTAATTCTCCTAAACAAAATATTTCTATTCTTAAGAACCCTTTTTTTGTAGGTGATAAGATTAGCAATGATAAGAATTTAGTTAAAATAATTCCAGTAGAAGATAGGATCCGTAATTATACCAAGCGGAGTCAAATTTTTGATGAAAGTCAGTATGAAAGTGCACGTGTTGTCAGTCGAAAAGTTCAAGAAGCAAGAAAACGATTTCAACAGCGAAAAGAAAATAATCGACTTGTTGCGGTTGTATCTGCCAGTGTTTCGGACCCTTGACCGTATGCTGATATTTTGTTGAATGGTAAATCTGTGAGTGGTTTGTTAGATAGCGGAGCTTCAGTAAGCTTATTAGGAAAAGACTACCGCGAATTATTGACAGAACTCAATTTAAGTCCTTCGCCGTATTTGTCAAATGTGCGAACTGCAGGTGGTCGAAAACTTTGCGTGCGAGGTAAAATTTTAGTTCCAGTTCAATTTAAAAATAAAGTTCTGAAAATTATGTTTTATCTGTGTCCGTTGTTGGAACAAGAAATCTATCTCGGTGTAGACTTCTGGAGAGCGTTTGAAATCGCTACGGACATTTTAAAAGTTGAAGAAGTTGATGTCGTAGAACCCGAACGAGAACCCGGTCAGCATATCTTGTCAGCTGAGCAAAAATCGAAACTCGTAGAAGTGAAGAAACTATTTTTAACATTTGAAGAACATGGTCTAGGAAAGACGTCGATCGAGAAACACGTCATTCAACTAAAGGATGGCGTCGAACCTGTTAAGGACTGCTATTATCCAATTTCACCAGCAGTCCAACAGTTACTTTACGCCGAAATTGATGAAATGTTACGACTTGACGTTATCGAAGAAAGCAATAGTCCATGGAGTAGTCTTACGACTTTAGTAAAAAAAAGCCTGAAAAGAACCGCTAATGCTTAGATGCTCGCAAATTAAACGAACGCACGATCAAAGACGCTTATCCGATACAATATATTGAAGGGATTCTTAGTCGTATAGATGAAACCGTATTCATTAGTAGTGTTGATTTGAAGTTTGCGTTCTGGCAAATTGTGTTAGATAAGAGCAGCAAAGAATATACAGAGTTCATCATTCCTGGAAGGCCCTTGTACCAATTCGCGGTCATGCCCTTTGGGTTGTGCAATGCGGCACAACGCCTTTGCCGCTTGATGGACAAGGTGGTGCACCACCGGTTGAAAAACAATTTATTTGTTTCTCTGGACGATCTACTGGTAATTTCCCAAGATTTCGTAACGCATTTGTGAGTTTTACGAGAAGTAGCCGACTGCCTTAAACGAGCGATTCTGACAATTGGCTTAAAGAAATCGCATTTTTGTTTTACCGAATTAAAATATCTAGGATTTATCATTGGCGGTGGTACACTTAAAACCGATCCGGAGAAGGTTACTGCGATCTTCGAAGTTTTCTTGGTACCGCGGGTTGGTATCGGCGGTTTATAAATAATTTTGCTTCTCTTTCGGCCCGTTGACTACGGCACCGGTGTTAACTCATACAGATTTCAAACGCAGGTTTTTTATCCAATGCAACGCGTCTCAATTCGGTGTTGGAGCTGTATTGTTTCAGGTAGATGAGAGTAATGATTGAATTTTATTCGCAAAAACTGAATAGCGCACAACAAAATTATAGTGTAACCGAAAAGGAGTGCCTTGCTGCTGTACTTGCCATTAAACGTTATAGGCCCTATATCGAGCTTATACCTTTCACGGTTATAACAGACCACGCGAGTCTTAAATGGCTGATGAGTTTACGCGATTTGAGTGGGCGCCTGGCGAGATGGTCGCTTTAACTGCAAGCGTTCAACTTCGACATTGAATATGCCCGGCTTAATAGAGTATGAGACTGTTCAGGGTGTGGGCGTTTGCCTACGTTGGGCGCTGAAGACCATAAATCAGTTTGTTACTCCCGTTTCCACTGTACCTCTTTCATAACGGTTTTACCCTTCAATTAGATGTCCAGAGTTTTGTTGCGGTCAGTACATATCAAATAAAACACATCTTATACAGAAAACCAGATGATTGCCACAGAATGGCAACACTAGCCACTCTGGTTAACATATGTGAGCGGGATAAAACGGGACTCGAAGTAACGAGAGTGAGAGAAGTAGGACATTGCCATGCATAAATATCTATTCATCCAGCTGATTCGTCTAGAAGTACATATGGAATAATTTAAGGACAAGATCATACGAGAAAATCCTTCAAAAAAGGGAATGAAATAGTTCGATTTTTGAAGACTTTGGACTGCATATAAGATTTAAAGCGCAAGTACATTACAAATTAATCGGATCGGTATAATATTTCCGCTGTGTTTAATAGTTGAAGCAATGTTAATAATAAAATTGAAAAATTAACAAATTTATTGAATTCTCTTAAAAAAATTTTTTTGTGGACAGCAAGGGATTTATAAAGATCCAAAATTATTTTTCTTTTAAATTTTTGCATCTCATTTGCTAAGTTGCAAATTATACTTTTATTTACCACAAAGGTATATTTGTTTTTTGTTTCAAAGTAAATTTTTAATATCTTTATTAGAATCAAACTTGTATTAAATTTGAGTTTTTTTTATATAGTTTAAGTATAAATCGGTTAAATCGTTTCGTTGTGGCATATTTTTGTTTGTTACCCCAAAGTGCTTCAAAAGTAAGTAATTTAAATAAAAAATAATCAAAATGAATATGATCTCCGAAAGGTCTGCTGACGAGAAAGCACCTTACCAAGCCCGGAAGGTGTCCATACGTCCCTTTTTTTTGTGCAGTTAAACATATCCAGCATATGAAATATAATTGTAAATTTGGAAGCAGTTTTGGAAGAACAGACGAATACATGATTTTTATTTTTGGATCCAACAACAATTTGGTACCCAAGGTTTTTATACCCCACACCAACTGAACAAAATTCAGTAAACAAATTTTTTTTAAGAATTCAATAAATTTGTTAATTTTACAATTTTATAATTAACATTGCTTCAACTATTAAACACAGCGGAAATATTATACCGATCCGATCAATTTGAAATGTACTTGCGCTTTAAATCACATATGCAGTCCAAAGTCTTCAAAAATCGAACTATTTCATTCCCTTTTATGACGATTTTTTCGTATGATCTTGTCCTAAATTAGTCCATATGTACTTCTAGACGAATCAGAAATCCAGTTTTTTTTATATATCCTGCCAATATTCTAACAGTATGTCTTTTTTTTATAGTTTTACCATTTGTTTGACAAAAAACCTGTTAGTTTTTTTTTGTTGCAAATATATAAATTTGATAAAATCTTCACATCGGTCAGATTTATGAGGTTTTAATTCCGTTCTTGCAGATATAGTATTAGGCGCTCATTAATTTTAGCAAGTGACCAATTTCAATTTTGCAACTTACAAAATACAGCTGAAACTCTCGTTACTACGAGTCCCGTTTTATCCCGCTCACATATGTTAACCAGAGTGGCTAGTGTTGCCATACTGTGGCAATCCACTGGTTTTCTGTATAAGATGTGTTTCATTTGATTTGTATTGACTGCAACAAAATTGTGGACATAATAAGTGGGATTGACAGGTTTTGTAAATCCTTTTATTCTTTTTGGTGCATCCCGTTACATGTTTTCTATATAGCGCATCAAGTTACTGGGCAATGGTGGTATGCGTAAAATTGATCCACCCTTTTTTTGAAAGTGGGCGTTAAATTAATTGAACCACTCCCATATTTGGCGAAGTTCTATATAGCGCTCATACAAACTTAGATATCAAATTTCAGAGCAATATTAGCCATGTTATAGCATATTTTCATTTTTTTCAAAGTGGGCGTTAAATTGATTCAACCTCGCCCTCGGAGAGTTGACGACAGTGCCAATACAAACTCATATACCATAATTTAAACTTTTAGTAGTAATATTAGCGAAATAATTGAATATTTTTATTTAGTGTTACAAATTGTGTGCGTAATTGGTGGTCGTGGCAAATTTTTCTTTGCCCAAAGCCTAAGTTGGCGTAAACACAGCAACACCCCAAAATTTCATCACAATCGGATGAATAGTTTAGACAAAGAAAAATAGAAAGAAAGATACATTAATTTTTATATACTATATATATTGTTTTTTGGTTAACCCAAATTGCAACGTTTCCAACTAGATTTTATTTTCTTGTTTATGTTGGAAAATTGTTTTGTAATATAAAAAGGCTTTATATTAGTAGAAATTATCTCTTATTGAATGAACAGTAATTTTTGAAATAACTGTTAAATCTATAAGTGGTCAGATTAATTAATGAAAGATTTTAAATCTGAATATTTACAAGCAAAAGTCGATTTACAAAAAGAACAAGAAGAAATTGTTAGTTATGTTGACAAATTGTGGTCGCTTCTCAGACATTTTAGTGCATCAGAACAGATTTTTATACATTTGAAAGAAAAATTGAGCAAAAGAAAATTTACAAAATTAGAAGCAGCAGATTTGGCTTTAACTGAATTATTTAAAATTTTGGATAGCAAGAATTGTATATTATACCATTAGAGAGAGAGAGAAAGAGGAACTATTGAAAGAGTTAGTTTTAGGAAACGTGTTTTAAAAAAAAAAGAGATTAGATAAAAATTTTGAGGAAGCACACGAGTTCGAACGAGAAAACGAACACTTTAGATAATAGATAGGTTTACTAAAAGACGAATGATCTAAAAAGGATCTGACCATAACCAGATTAGAAGAGGCAAATAATACAATTAACGATTTGAATACGAAATTGATTAATCAACATAAAGAGTTTGAACGGAAATTAGCAGATTTAGCTTTGAAAACCAAAAATACATACAGTTGTTAAACCGACGGACCATTCAAAAATATTCAACATGAATCTAGTGAGGATACTAGAAGAGGTAAATAGGGTGGTGCCATTATCTTATGCAACAAGAGCACATAAATTTGCTATAAGTTGTCGTTTAGTAGATATAAAACCAGAAGACCACCCAGTAATGTTAGATTGTATTAAACTTAGATTGTTTGACGAAGCATATAATCTTGTAATGTAGTTAGAGATAAAATCGTTGGGTGATTTAATAAGTTTACTTAGTGGCGTTTATTCAAACATAACCATATTGGAAAACGTATAACAGAAGATACGACAGGCAGTGCATTTGGAAGGATAGGATATTTCCAGATTTGTGAGAAGATTACGTTGTTTATTTACTTCAGCAAAAACTATTATAGAGGTAGAGATTGTGATATTTTATTGGAGGAAATTAATACTTCAGTCAAATCATTATTCAGGTAAGGACTTAGAGACCCCACACTTCGACTTCATGTAATGTGGTCAAGTGCAAAAACTTTAGGAGAACTAGAAATCGAAGCTAACTGTGAACAAGTCTAGTGGAAAATATGTCATTTCGGTATAAAATGAAAAACAAAGTTTAAATCATATAAACTTCCAACTTAACTTAACACAGCAATTGTATACGATGACGTCACAAAACCGGGCGAGGGGCAGCACAAACAAGTATGCCGCCATCTCTAGGGGAAACGAAGGACCTCAGTTGCAGCAGGATAATGAGGAAACGAGAGCGGCAACAGAGGTTCCAATTTGTTCATTTTGCAATAAGGCAAGTCATAAACTTCTTATTGTAGAGAATGTGGAGAATATGGAGAAAAACCAGGTCCGAATTGTAGTCAAAAGAGTAGACATCAGGTCGATCCTCATGGCGCGGGCAATGCACAGAACGTACAGCATTCGGGATATGATAACTACAGAGAAACACAAAATATGATAATAATAAAAATAAGAATAATGGTTATAGCAATAGTCGAAACCAAAATAGAAGTAATTACAACAAAAACGGTCCGAGATTGTGTTTCTTCTGCGATAAAGAAGAACATATGAAAAGCGAATGCGGATGTTATCACACGACCGGGATCCCCAAAATACTTTAGAAAATAGCGAGAGTAAATATAAAAACGAGCAAAGTCCGGTCTTTGAAAAATGATGTTACGAAAAGTTTGAATAAATTGAAGATTATTATTATTTATAATAATAATAAATATAAAAACGAGCAAAGTCCGGTCTTTGAAAAATGATGTTACAAAAAGTTTGAATAAATTGAACATATGTAAAAAGTTAATTGGGCAGACGAAAGGTGAAGTAAATTTGTCCCAGGAGAACCAGGTTAGACAGAAAAAAAACTAATGAAAAATGAAGTAAATCTGGTTTAAAAGTGTCAGAGTACAGAGGTTAAAGAACCAACAAAAGATGAAGTAAATCTGGTTCGGAATAACCCAGGTACAGAGGTAAATGAACAGATGAAAAATGGTGTAAATTTGTTTCGAAGTAAATCTGGTTTAAAATAATAATGTGGAGCCAGGATCGGGGCTCAATTGAAAAAAGATTCATTTAAAATAAATGCCGGTAATGCCAAAAGTCGAAAAATAAAGTACGAGAAACAAAAAATAAACTACAGGGTGGCGCAAAATAAGTCATCCGGCCTTGAGAATGTCGGTTGTGGCTCGTGCAGTGTGTGCTGTTGCTCCGTCCTGTTGGAACCACATGTCCACCAGTCCTAATTCGTCCAGTTCGGGCAGAAACAACTCGGTCAACATTGCCCTATAGCGCGCACCGTCCACTGTTGTCGTTTGACCCGCGGCGTTCGGCCCGATGACTCCTCCAGCGTGAACAGCGCACCACGCAGTCACTTTGAGCGGGTGTAATGGTTTCTCGTGCATCACTCGCGGATTTTCGGTTCCCCAGAAGCGATAATTTTGCTTGTTCACGTACCCGCTGAGGTGAAAATGAGCCTCATCGCTCATTATGATTTTTGCCAACACCACAGACGAATTGTTACGCAAAAAAATAGACACAATTATTCCGCGTTCTTGGGGAGTGTATCGCTCCATGGCTTATTCACTTGTATTCTGTATCTGTCTAGTCCACAAATGTCAAAACAGATTTGACATTGGCGGCCATTTGCAAAAATGAGAGCATCTTCCAATAGGGTGATTTCTGTTGCGTCACCCTGTATTGCAAATTCGAGCAAAGAAAATTTAAAATGGAGGAAAAGGAGAAAGTAAACCTTATTGTGTATATTAGACCAGCTGCACGGAGGTCATGTAAAACTTAATGAATTATTTTTGTAATGATATTCGCGATCATTTATTTTTGTTCAAATATTATCCTGAAGAAATGGGAAAAGTTGTTGGTATACAACGGGGAATTTATCGAAAATTATAATAATTCTTTGAATAATAATTTTAATACATTTTAAAAATTTCTTACTGACAGGATAGCGCCAGCAGTGATGCAAAAATTGTATAGTAGTGCAAGTGAAAATTTTCATTCGTCAACAAAAAATGTTTATGTGGAGTTACCTTGCAAAGAAGCGAAAAAAGGAAAACTTACATTACTCGTTGATTATGGCGCTGACACTAGTTTAGTGAAAGCAAAAATAATTTTATTACCAATTACGAAGATGTCATTCAGATTTGTCAATCAGATTCTTCTGATTTGATTTTTGATTTCCATGTAGTAAACTTACGCCAAGGCATACTGGGTAGGGTAGGGATAACTTATGGAATAAATCGGTTATAAATACAATAACAAAAGAATTAATATTCTATAACAGCATATTTTAATAATGAAGTAAATTCAAAATCGCGTACGGTAACGGTATTACCGATGGAAATAAAGTCGCGCACAGTAACGATAGTACCGATGAAAGTAAGAACAAAAATTTTAATTTTGGTGATTCATAAACAAGAAATATCACCGAGTGTTTATTTAGCCGAAACTTTAGTTAAAAATAAAAAAAGGTGTAGTTTAGGTCAATGGAGTAATGATTTTGAGCCAGTATTTACCGATTTCAATAAGTACAAAGAAGCGGAAGATAACAATATCATGAGCGTGCATGAACTTAAAACAAGTGATCGGATAACTGAATTGTTATGTAAAATAAATTTGGATTCAAGCCTAAGTGTTGAAGAAAAAAGTGCAATGGAAAATATTTGTATGGCATATAATGATGTCTTTCATTTCGAAGGTGAAATCTTAACGAGTACAAATGTGTTAAAACATTTTATTGATACTAAACAATATCAGGCACCAATTAATCAAAAACATTACAGATTGACACAAATGCACAGGTGAGAGATTAACAAAGAAGTACAAAAATTGTTACATGATGTTATAATCTCACCAAATATTTCGCTATGGAATTTACCACTTTTGCTGGTACATAATACAATTAAGCTAGTTTTTCCTACTCCTAGAATAGAATAAATTCTAGAACAATTGGGACATAGCCGGTATTTTTCTACGCTAGATTTAGCGAGTGGCTACCATCAGGTGATGATGGGTGAGGGCGACATTTAGAAAACAGCTTTAAGCAAAAGGCATTTCGAGTTTAATAGAATACCATTTGATTTAACAGGAGCACCTGCAACTTTTCAAAAAATAATATTCTTACCGGGTTAAAGGGGATAGAATGTTTAGTATACCTAGATGACATAGTAATTTATGGGTGTAATTTGGAGGAGCTTGCCATGAGGTTGTGTAAGGTCCTCGAAGCCTTACTGAAAAATAATTTGAAACACAGAAAAATGCAATTTTCTGCGTAGGAGCGCTTCCTGACCCTGCCAAGGTCGAAAGTGTGAAAAATATTCCACCACCAATGTCTCGTAAACAAGTATAAGCTTATTGGGACTAGTTAATTACTACTACTAAAATCATATATGTAAAACTGAAACGATTTTTAAAATTACAACAATTACACATAAAGTAGTAATGCTAAACATCATGTGTGGAGATATATATTAGTTAATAAACAAATATGAAATAAATTTTATATATTTTTTTTATAATAATAAAGTAAGCGATTTTAATTCTGAAAAGTTTAGCAGCACTAATTAGTAAAAAGCGCTAGTGAAAAAAGTAAACATACTCATAAGTATGTATATATGTAGTTATTGAATTTTCAAGGCCAAGTTCATGACTAATGCGACATGAACAGTTTTTGTCGAATATAGAGTTGTTTTTAATCAGTAATAATTATGTTATATTTTTATGCAGTTGATTAATATTGGTTGTCGAAAAAGTGGTAGTCCGATGGTGCAAGGTCATGGCTATATGGTCCATGCAACAAAACTTCCCAGCTAAGCTCTCCCAGTTTTTGCCGAGTCATCAAAGATGTGTGTGGTCTAGCGTTGACGTGATGGAAGACGACGCCCTTTCTGTTGATCAGTTTTTTTCGATTGCATGCTCGTTCGACCAGACTGGAGCAGCTCATAGTTGATGATTCCTTTCCAATCGCACCAAACACTCAGCATAACCTTTCGAGGCGTCAATCCTGGCTTTGAAACCATTTATTGAGCTTTACCATGCTTGCACCATGATCTTTTTCGCATATTATTGTCGTATTTGACCCACTTTTCGTCTCTTGTTACCATTAGCTTCAGAAATGGTTCGATTTCATTTCGTTTCAGCGAAGAATCGCAGATGTTAATTCGATCCATTAAATTTTTCACAGACAACTCATGTGGTACCCAAACATCGAGCTTCATTTTGTAGCCAGCCTTTTTTAAATTGTTCAAAACCGTTTGATGATGAATATTTAGTTCCTTGGCGATGTCATGGCTGCTTATGCACCGGTCCTGGTCAATCTTTTCCACAATTTTATCGACTTTTTCAACGATAGGTCGACCAGAGCGAGGTGCGTCTTTCACATCGAAATTTCCAGAACGGAAGCGAGCGAATCATTGTGCTACATTGTGGGCCACAAAAGTTGGACCATATCTTTTGGGACGACATTGAGGTAAATACCGATCATCAAGAGGAATACCAAATTCAAAGGACCAAACATCCATAAACTGCCAGAGCGTAATTTTGAAATAATTTATAAACCAGGGAAACGAAACCTTAATGCCGACGCATTAAGTAGAATAATCTGAGAGTGTGACGATAAAACGAGGCTACAATATAAAGATAGATTAGAAAAAGAGAATGAACAACAGGTAGAAATTGACGATATTACCGACGAAAATAACAAAACAGTACTGCACACAAGCACTGATAATAGTAAAGACGAAAATAACAATATTTTAGCTAAAAAAATATAGAAATTTTAACCGATCCAAAAATTAAGACGATATTAAAAGACTATCACAATATACCTTTGGGAGGTCATCAAGGTGCATTGAGGACTTATATGAGAATACGAGAAAAATTCCATTGGAAAGGAATGCAAAAATAAATAAACGAATATGTTCGGAATTGTTCAAAATGTGAGATAAATAAAAGTTCAAAATTGACAAAAACGCCTATGGTATTAACCAAAACAGTTGTTCATGGATATGGTGGGCACCTACCGGAAACAACATCAGGCAATAAAAATATTTTGACCTTTAAAAATGATTTCTTAAAATACATAGCTGTATTGCCATACCCGATGCGGAAGCAAGCGCGGTTGTCAAAGCTTTTTACGACGAGATAGTTAGAAACTGTTTTCTAACGTATGTATAAATTTAGAAATAAAAAAGCTTTACATTACACCATATCACCCGCAGGCTAATGGATCACTAGAGAGAAGTTATAGACCTTTAGCGGAATATTTGAGAAGTTTTGTTAATGAAGACGGATCCAATTGGGATCAGTGGTTGTCAGCAGCTTTGCATGTGCATAATAACACACCACATACGTCAACAAAACAATCATCATTTCGTACATTATATGGATAAAATGAGAGAATATATAAAAAAATGAGAGAATAGAACAAATAAATTTAAAAAAAATGAAAAGATGTATAATTAAAAATATTTATAGAAAAGTTTTTTTTACGGTTTTTTATTATAAATATTTTCGAAATTAAATCCAAGCCTTTGCATAAATTATAAAATGTTTGTAAATTTAGAGTTTTGCATAAACAGAATTTTAAATATGTAGATATTTTTATAGCGAGATAGTTTTATTTGTACCAAATAGGCGCCTAAACCATTCATCCGATTCTGATGAAAATTTGAGAAGTTGCTATGCTCACGCCAACTTAGGTTTAGGGCAAAGAAAAATTTGCCACGCCCACCTATTACGCCCAAAATATGTAAAACTAAATTAAAATATTCGATTATTTCGCTAATATTGCTCCTAAAAATTTGAAAATTGGTATCTGAGTTTGTATAGTTTGTATAGACACTGTCGATAACTTCCTCAAAAATGGGGGAGGTTGGATCAATTTAACGTCCACATTTAAAAAAATTCGGTATCTGAGTTTGTATTGGCACTGTCGACAACTGTCCCAAAAACGGGCGCGGTTGGATCAATTTTTTTTTTGCCCAAAACCTAAGTTGGCGTGATCATAGCAACTTACCAAATTTTCATCACAATCGGATGAATGGTTTAGGCGCCTATTTGGTACAAAAAAAGAAAGAATAATTCATTTTTATATATATACTAGCGAATGCCCGGCATGCGTTGCAATGCCACTTAAAATTTTTTTTTAGCAGATCTTCCCGGTACTCCCCGTTAGCAGAACTTCCCGGTACTCATTGTTGTAGCGGTTACGGCGGTGAAATTATCGGTATACAAACTCAGAACAAAATCTCAAATTTTTAGGAGCAATATTAGCAATGTCAATGTTTCTACGCTGGTAGTCACCTTGTCGCGGCGTAGGGGCTTATTATGAGCTGGAACATGTCATATGAAATATTGTGAACTGATCCAGCACATAAACTAAGTACTACCTCCAACGCGCAGATTGAAAGTAGTTTTCTACTATTCCTGGTCAGTCGTTATGGGTAGCTAACAATCTTAGTGAATGTGAATCAGTCTTGAAGAGCAAGCACCAGGTCAGCCCTTCCGGGAAGTGCGGCTATCCTTGTGACCAATGTCTTATTTCTAGTACGGTCATGTCTCTGCTGGATCTAAGTCATTTTTGATAGCCGGGCGGGGGAGAAGGAAAACTTCCTGGACACGGTTTGTCTACACTTCATACCGTCAAGGCCCTGTCTTGACAGTCTGTAGGTTGAACGAACCAAAGTGACCTAAAACAAATCCCCTAAACTCACGGTGGAACAGCTATGCCAGTGAGCTTGCTTGACGGGGTAAAGTCAAGCCTAATAGCGAACTCCGTGCAAGGTCCGGCGAACCCACGGTTTTAATAAGCCCTCCCAGAGGGGCGCCTCTGGGTGAATAAATATCGCATTTTCATTGATATTATTATTATGTTTGGGGAAAATGCACCGCGTCCTATAGAACTATTGTACCCCCTTCAAGATAGTAGTGTTCTTACAGGCCCTATAGTTCTAAAAGATTTATAGTATTTCTGTAAGTCCTATTACTGAAATAAATTTTAGTATAGAGCCTATCTCCAGTAGTTTCAACATGTCGTCAGGTACCTGGTATTGTCCCAAGTGCTTTTTCCGACTTTGCAATAGTGCTGGACATTCTCCCAAAATGTGTATTGGAGTTTCGGTTTCCTCCTCACAGAATCTACACAACTCATTGCTACACCTTCCAAGTTTTGCCAGGTGATAATTCAGCCTGCAGTGCCCTGTCAGAAAACCCGTTAAGATTCTCATACTCTCTTTTGTTAGATTCATGCAATCATTAAATCTTTTTAGTTTGTGCGATCCTAAAAGAGTTTTTGAGTGCTCCAACCCTGGTTGATTGTCCCAGTATGATGTTCGAAGTTGATCCTCCTCTTTCTTTAAGAGTATGGTTAGAGACTTTTTTCCCATTCCACAAAAGGGTTCGGGTCCTATAAATGGGGTGACTGCCCCTTTTTTTGCGAGTTCGTCTGCCTTCACATTTCCTTCTATTCCTACATGGCCTGGAACCCAAAGTATCCAGACCTTGTTCTGCGAACCAAGCGTATTAAGTTTCTCAAGACAATCTCTTACCAGTTTAGAGTTTACCTGGTTAGATTCGAGTGCCTTGATAGCCGCTTGACTATCAGTTAGAATCGCAATGTTTTGATTCCGGTAATTCCGTGCGAGATTAAAATAGGCACACCTATCTATGGCGTATATTTCCGCTTGAAATATACTGGTGCATTTGCCCATGGGTTCAAAGTATTTTGTCCTAGGCCCATATACCCCCGCTCCTGCTCCTTCGTTAGTAAGAGACCCGTCTGTATACCAGGTTATCATTTGTTGGTTTATATTGTAGGTTTCAAGTAAACCCACCCAATCCTTTTTATTACTTAGTTTTGTTGTAAACTTTTTAGTGAAACTAAACTCTGTTATCATATTATCTCTCGGTATTAAAATTTCAGGAAATTGCCTCGCAAGAATATCAAACTTTTTACGATTTATGCAGTGTCCTGACCCGATACTTCCTCCAGACATTCTATACATGGCCCTCTTCGCTTGCATCTGTATATAGATATGGAGAGGTGTTAATTCTAAAAGGACTTCTAGGGACGCTGTTGGACAGGTTCTCATAGCCCCAGTTATGCAAACACATGCTAGTCTTTGAAGTTTGTTCAACCCATTGACAGCTGTTTGCCTCTTTGTTCTATCTGACCAAATAACCGCTCCATATGCGATCAGTGGTCGTACAATTACCGTATACATCCATCGTAGTATTTTTGGTGTACATCCCCAACTTTTCCCGGCAATGGATCTACATGTCATAAGTGCTCTTGTAGCCTTCTTTGTTATGTTACTAACATGCGTTTTCCAGAGTAGTTTCTGGTCGAAAGTAATTCCCAGAAATTTCACCTCTGTATGTAGTTTTATCTCCGTACCATCCAGACGAATGGTCTTTAAATTCTTAAGTTTGTGTTTCCTTGTAAATGGCACGATTGTAGTTTTTGCTGGGTTAATATTCAGCCCTACTTTTAAACACCATCTCTTCGTGACTCTCAGTCCCACTTGAATTAAATCACATAGAGTGTTTTCAAATTTGCCTCTACATATTATTACTACATCATCAGCATAACCCTGGATCATAAGTCCAGTATTTGTTAATTCCTCCAGAAGTTCGTCTATGACGATACTCCACATTAGTGGAGACGTTACCCCACCTTGTGGACAACCTTTTGTCGTATTTACGACCAGAGAGCCTGAAATCATTGGTATCTCTACTGCTCTAGTCTTCAGCATGGTTCCCATCCAACGTGCCAGGGTATTATTAACCCCCCTTCGGATGAGAGCTTCTTTTATTGCTTCATGTGTGGTGTTGTCGAAGGCCCCTTCGATATCTAAGAACGCACATAAAGCTATTTCCTTTGCTTCAAGGGTGTCATGTAGTACACCTGTTAATTGATTGAGGGCAGTTTCGGTCGATCTACCTGCCCTGTATGCATGTTGGCAAGGATGAAGCGGTACACTTACTAGGACCGTCATCCTTACATAATTATCTATCATTTTTTCGAGAGTCTTAAGTACAAATGAAGTCAAGCATATTGGTCTGAAGGATTTGGGGTGAAGAGGATCCTTCTTCCCTGCCTTCGGAATAAAGACAACTCTTGCTCGTCTCCACGCCTTTGGTATATAACCCAGGGCTATACTTCCTCTAGCAATTTTCATAAGTGGATGTAGAAGAACTTCTATACCTTGTTGCAGCAGACCGGGAAATATGCCATCCACACTCGGTGATTTAAATGGTTTAAAAGTACCCACTGCCCACCTTAGTCGTGGTTCTGAGCATATTTCCTTTGCTACCATCCAATTTTCTTTATTTGTTCTACACAACGATTCTAGGTTATGTAGTGTCGTTGGCTCAAAAGATCCTGGAAAGTGAGTATTGAGAAGTAGTTGGGCCTTTTCTTCCTCACTCTCAGTATAACTTCCATCTTCTCTTTTCAAGCTGACGGAAGATATGGTTTTATCTTTTGCCATGACTTTGTATAGCCTTGAGGTATCAGTAGTCTTATCAATATTTTCACAAAATCTTCTAAAGCTTATTCGCTTCGCTTCTCTAATTTCATTGTTATATGTCGTTAGTAAGCTTCTATATCTTGTCCAATCCCTAGTCTGTTTTGATTTGTTAAACAGCCTGCGAACCTCACTTCGCAGTTTAGCTAGGTCTTTGTTCCACCATGGTACGTCTTTGGATGAGTTTACTGTACTTATCGGACAGCTCTCCTCAAATGCATCAACTACGACCCTGTTGAAATTTTCCACCAATGATTCTAATTCTAATTCATTTCTGATATGGTTGCCAACCTTTAAGATAGTTGTATTATTACTCAGATTATCTAGATACAGGTCCCAATTTGTTTTCTTGGGGTTTCTAATTCTTCTATTGATAGTGGGAGAACCTACAATGTCAAATCTTATTATTCTATGATCAGACATTGATGGCTCACTCGACACCCTCCAGTTATTGACTAACTCACTCATAAGAGTATTTCCTAGAGTTATGTCTAGTACCTCTTCTCGTGTTCTAGTAACAAAAGTTGGTGTATTACCCAGATTGAAAATTTCTAATCTATTACTTAGAATAAATTCAAGAATGTACTCACCCCTTTTGTTAGTGTCCGTGCTCCCCCACGCCTCGTTGTGTGCATTGGCATCGCATCCGAGTATAAGTGGTAGTTGCTTCTTGCTGCAGTATCCCACCAGTTTATCGACCAAATCCGGTGGGGCATGGACGTCGTCTCCTGGGAAGTATGCCGATGATACCACAACATCCCGAATGTTACCATTGATGGCCATCGGTATTTGAACCGCTACTAAGTCCCCAGACAGGAATTCTGAAAGACAAATATACTTCAAACATTTGTTTATTAATATACAGGCTCTTGGTTTTTCGCACCGAATATCCCAAATTACCTGCGTATCTTTTCCTGCCAGACCTCTGATCTGCCCCCTGACAACCCAGGGTTCCTGGACCAGCACTAATCCAATATTGGTCTTGGTGGCTACTCTTGCGATTACTGCCGAGGCAGCTTTCGCGTGGTGCAGGTTAATCTGCGCAACCTTAGTGCTGGTCATCTCTAACTTATTGTTGGGACTCTTCTTCCGTTGTCAGAGTATCTTCGTCATCAACCTCTGACAAGGTACATTCTTGGGAGTTGGCATCCTCCATGTTCAGCAGGGTCAGGTCAAGGTCAAGCCCATCATCCTCTTCGTGTGGTAGAAGATCGACTTCCTTGACCTGTTCCTTCTTTGCCGCTTCAATTTCCTCTTCGACTTCCTTCGGTACTTCACCAGAGGGAGGCTTGCTGGTACCCGGTCTGTTTTCCCGCGGTTTGTGTAGGTGTATTGGGATGGAACCGAACCTGTACCGGATGGTACAGTTGTTGTTTTTTATCGCATTCAGCGAACGGTCATCCACCCCAATTGTCAGCAGCTTGCCCCTGCTCTCGTCTTTGCTTCTGAAGATCCTCCATAGTTCCGTATGTAGGCCCTCATTCTGTGCAATGATGAGTTTTAGGAGCATCTTCGTGTCCACTCCTGCAGCCTTGGGGAGATAAATTGTCATTAAGTGTACACTGGGTATGTTTTCCCCCGTGCACGTTGACAACTCAACTCCCTTCCAGCTGGCCAGTTTAGGGACCGTGATTCTCAGCCATTCGGCCGTATCCTCGCCAGCACAGTCTACCAGTATAAGACCTGGTCTGAAATGGATGCCATCAAATTGGATTTTGGTCCTCCAACCTTTGTACATCTCCTGTACGATGGCTTCTTCGATTTGCCCAAGCTCCTCACGCGTGAGTATATGTTCGGGATACATTTTTGGGAGTACTGCCAGTCGAGTTGCCTTGGCGGCGCTAGCGTAGCTAACCGTAGCACCGGGCTTCCTGGCTTCCGTTTTTGTTTCCGGCGCCACACGTTTCTTTTCCTCGGCTTTGGTTTTTTTGGCCGAGTTGCCTGCCTGCGGGCTGATTTCGTCCGCGCCCCTTTTCCTTGTAGTCGTCGTCAAGTCTTTGGAGCGGTCTTGTGCCTCCTTTTTGGCCTCCTCTGGCGTTAAGCCGTCCTTAATGTAGCGCATGTACCATTTGGCACCTGCGCCACTCAAGCCTGTGGACTTCCGTACATCCCCCATTTTGATAGTCTGTCCGGATGTCAGTCCAGTACTTGTTGATGGTTGTGGATGTTCCCGACTGGAGCCCACTACACCACAACTTTCCCCCAATTTTGGTCCAACCGTCCTGGGCTTCGGTCCAATATAAGGCTTGGTACCTCTGCTTTCCTTCCGTTTGTCCGTATTGTTTCTATGTGTTTATACCTGGCGGTCAGTATCTCGGATAAGATTCTCCGCCTGATCTGTCAGTTGTGTTGCAGTATAAATTCCTGCTAGTTTTTTTATTTGATTTGTTTTCTCCATAAATAGATCCCACGAGTGTGGGGGGAAGTAGGTCCGCCGTGTCATAGCCCCCATTAACACGGTAAGGTCACAGTTACTCACTGAGGCGACCAAGTATCAGTGAGGCTCACGTTAAAGACTGGGCTATTTTGTAAAAACAGGGCTCCCAGCCAGGTTGATCCTCGGCACGGGTCGCATGACACCTTGATCCAGCCCTCACACCCCCGACCATGATAAAAATGCAGACACAAATGCTGTACTATTGAAGAGTAACAAACATCTGAATTTTCATCCTTATCTTAGCTAGATACCTCCTGACAACGGACACTGTGGTATCTATTACCAGCCGGCACCCTCGAGGAGGGTTCAGTGGGGGATTTTGCCGGCCTTCATTGATAAAAACTGTATGGATTTAAAAAAAATTTAAATACGGTCTGCACACCTTTAAATGTGCATAAAACCTCGTTGACCGAGGGGGCATCTGGTCCCTTTGCCGACGATAAAATGGACCACGACCAGTTGGAAGGGACACTCGGTCCTCTTTCCAACAGCCCGGAAGAGATGGACATTCCACTTAGCCAGGAGTCGGCTGGGATGTCCATTTCTTCGGATCAAGAGAGAAATCTTCTTGAACCGGGTCCAGAAAAGACTCCGACAAATAGGGTGAGGCTATCTGGCTAAGGGCACACCGCTGGAAACAGCACGGTACTTGGCAGTAAAACCATCAGCTGTGCCTTGCGAAGGGTAAATGACCCCGAAACGTTCCCGATCGGATAGTTCCGCGCCGGCATCGAGCTCCAAGCCTTAAAAGCGATTCGCATCAGAGGGCATCAAAACTGCTGGCAATCTGCCAACAGTTCCCTCTTTTACGCCCGCTTTTTCGTCTTGTGGTAAGATGAAGGAGGTGGAAACCATGCCTGTGGACAAGCCTAGTCCCAGCTGGGTAGCGACGGTGGTCTCTAATGGAGTGGTCTTGCAAGGCGCTCCCTCTTGGGTTCCCTGTTCAAAACATAATCTGGCAGAGACTGTCATTGCCAAGAAGATCGGGATTATACCTAGCAATTTTTCGAAGGCAATATGGTCTACGGATGAAATTGCAAAGGTACAGAGGTGTATCCTCGATAAGATGTATGAGACTAGAGAGCATACAACAAAGCCTCACTTGGCAGGATACAGTTTTAAGCCCGGATGGTTAATTATTAACTGTCTGGACGATGAGACTGTAACTTGGTCGAAGGAGCTAATATCAGCTCTGAAGCCATGGGAGGGAGCCGAATTGAAGGTGGTGGACGAGGCAGAAATGCCGAAGGCCAAAATCTTCGTCAACTACTTTCCTGGCTCAGCTTCTTGGCAAAATGAGCGAATTTTGGGACAAGTAGAGTCACAAAATTCGGGCATTCGTGTCAAGGAATGGCGGGTGCTTCATCGATTGCAGAAAGTCGATCTTATCGAGTAAGCGATTGCTGAGGATCCCATGTCGGCTGAAAAGGTGGAAGAGCTGGGCAACAATGTCTTTTATGGCTTTGGCAGTGCCCAGTTCAGACCTAGGCTGAAGGGAATCAAAGCAAAAGCTGCTGAGGGCAACGATGTGCCAACGACGTCTGCTGCGGCTCGTGTACACGCAAGTAGCCAGAAGCCGAAAACGGGACTCAAAACCGTAAAACCTGCACCGAGTGCAGAGAAAGGAAATACATATGCCAATTTCTCTGCTCTGTCTGGTCGGCTAAAGAAATGGGAAAATAACTAACTCTCAGGAACTAAATCTGGAGGTTAACAACTTAGAAAATATAATAATAGACGTCTTTGAAAACAGTTGCAAACTGGTTGTGAATAAACGTTCTAGAAACATCCCATGGTGGAGTGGGCAATTAAACGAGCTGCGCAAGAAAGCCCGTCAGTTATTCAATAGAGCCAAGTCTAATGGCGATTGGGCATTCTACAAGATTGCTCTAACGGCCTATAATAATGAACTGAGAAGATCTAAAAGAGAATCTTGGAGGAAGCACTGTGAGGAGATTGAATCACTCCCAGCAGCTACAAGACTGCAGAAATAACTCAATAAAAATCATTCGAATGGCCTTTCTACAGTTAAAAAGGCAGACGGAAATTTTACAGAAAGCCTAGAGGAAACGGCACAGCTACTGCTGGACACTCACTTTCCAGGCTGTGTCACCTGTGTATAGGACAGTGGAACCATCGAGGGCACTCGGTCCTTGATGCCCACACGTAGGGAACTCTCACTGGCTTGTAAGATCTTTTTCCGTCAACAAAACTAAATGGACTATCTCCATCTTCAGCCCATTTAAATCTCCGGGTGTCGATATCATACAACCGTACCTACTTAGGCATATATTGGCACCGACGTTAACCAACATTTTTAGGATAAGCTTAGAATTAGGCATGGTTCCTAAACGTTGGACGAAGGCTAGGGTAGCTTTCATACCGAAAGCAGGAAAAAAGGCGGATTACACGCCAAAAGCTTTTCTGTCCATTAGCCTAACGTCAATCATGCTTAAAGCTATGGAAAAATTATTGATCAATATATTAGAGAAGTCTATCTGAAAGATATACCTCTCCATATTGAACAATATGATTACCAATCAGACAAATCGACTGAGACTGCAATACATAGCCTAACGAGTAAAATCGAAAAGGCTTTGGAGGGTAATGAAATTGCTCTCTGTACATCTATTGACATTACAGGGGCCTATGACAATGTGTTGTAATTATTGTCAAATACGATGAACTCAAAAAAATTGCAAGCAATGCGGAATTAGCAATTTTTTGTAAACAAATAAATCGTAACCGACTTATGAATACAATCAGCTTAATATGCATAAGTAAATATGAAGAATTAGGTCAACCAATGCAGAAGCCGAGATCGATTCTTAGTCAAGCTTTTGGTTTTTATTGGCCTATGTTAGGAGCGGGTTACAAAGAGTAAAATGTAACCGCTGGGCCTTGCCAAAGGTAGGTTTCTTTAGATTTTGGTTTGGATAGGAATTTTAGTCTTTAGTAGTTCGTGTTAAGAGTATGATCGTGTGAGCGAGTAAGCTCAATTTGACTTTTTTCCTTTAATTAATAAAAGTAAAGTAATTAAAATTTAAAAGGTGTTTTAAGTTCGCGTGTTTTTAAACAGTTAGGAAAAACTCGCCAGTGCCCACACAAACTCAGCAAGGTCTTCAAGAAGAACAAAGTTAAGAGGACACCACATCCTCTTCCCCGACAGAAGATAAAGCAACGTTTCAACTTCACAACAATGGCGCAGCCGGTTTTCGAACCACGAAGAAGTTTCCAACCACTAGACACGGTCAGTGGCAGCAACAAATGAATAAAATGGATAAAAAATTACTGGTGAGTACGTTTGTGTGTTCGTAATTAACAAAAAACCGAGCGACTGGTGGCGTTTAACGCCTGTTCACCTACGTAGGTCAATCTACTAACAAAACAAAAATTTTATCAAGGAAAATTAGGAGTTAAAATAACTATAACTCCTTTTTTGCGGGAATTTTGGGATTCATGTAATAACAACTGTCAATCTTTAAAATATTAAATTGTTTTCCCCCACCAGTGGTAAGAAACAATTTATTTATATTAAAGAAATATTCCATTTGTGAGAAAATAATAATATCGTATTAATATTATTTTTTATTTTTTGTGAGAATTTTTATTTTTTGTTGTGAGTTTAGTAGTGTCAGTATTTTCGTTTTTTTTTTGCGAGCTTCTGATTTTCTTTATAATTAAAATTGTTTGTTGGTTAAGGCATATTGCAACATTTACAATTTGACTTTACTTTATTGTTTATGTTGGAAAATTGTTTTGTTATATAAAAAGGCTTTATATTAATTGAAATTATCTCTTATTGAATAAACAGACATTTTTGAAATAACTGTTAAATTTATGAGTGATCAAATTAATTAATGGAAGCTTTAAAATCTGAATATTTACAAACAAAAGCAGATTTACAAAAAGAAGAAGAAATTGTGAGGTTTGTTGACAAGTTGTGGTCACTTATCAGACATTTTAGTGAGTCTGAACAGATCTTTTTACATTTAAAGAAAAAATTGAGCGTAAGAAAATTAACAAAATTAAAAGAGGCGGATTTGGCTTTAACTGAATTATTTAAAATTTTGGATAGTAAAAATTGTGTACTACACCAAGAGAGAGAGGAACTATTGAAAGAGTAAGATAGTTTTAGGAAACAGAACGTGATTTTGAAAAAGAGGTTAGATAAAAATTTAGAGGAAACACACGAATTAGAACGAGAAAACGAACACTTTAGACAGGAGATAGGTTTACCAAAGGACGTTGAATTTAAAAAGGATCTGAACATAACCAGATTAGAAGAGGCAAATAATACAATCAGCGTTTTGAATACAAAATTAATTAATCAACATAACGAGTTTGAACGGAAATTACCAGATTTAGCTTTGGAAAATAAAAAACATGAAATTGTAAAACCAACGGACGATTCTAAAATATTCAAAATGAGTTTAGTGAGGATCGCAGAAGAGGTAAACAGGGTGGTGCCAATTTTTGATGCTTCGAGGGCACATGATTTGGCATCGGAATTACACAAATTTGCTATAAGTTGTCGTATAGTAGAAAAAGATCTAAAACCAGAAGATCACCCAGTAATGTTAGATTGTATAAAACTCAGATTGTTCGGTGAGACATATAATCTTGTGAGGTCATTAGAGATAAAATCTTTATATGAATTGATTAGTTTACTTAGTCGCGCGTATTCAAAAATAACCATATTGGAAAATGTTCAACAGGATATACGACAGGCAGTACAGTTGGAAGAAGAGGATATTTCTAGGTTTGCGAGAAGACTACGTTGTTTGTTTACTTCTGCAAAAACAATTATAGAGGATCGATATCCAGGTAGAGACTGTGATATTTTATTAGAAGAAATAAATATTTCAGTAAAATCATCATTCAGGTTAGGACTTAGAGAAACCACACTTCGACTTCATATAATGAGGTCAAGTGCAAAAACTTTAGAACTAGAAATTGAAGCAAAC
This sequence comes from Suillia variegata, assembly GCA_949127995.1. Taxonomy (NCBI): domain Eukaryota; kingdom Metazoa; phylum Arthropoda; class Insecta; order Diptera; family Heleomyzidae; genus Suillia; species Suillia variegata. The sequence goes on from OX421842.1 coordinate 21,038,350, forward strand.
TGCGCACAAGTAGAGTGGAAAAGATATCATTTCGGTACGTCTTTCAATAATTAAAAATCGGTTATTAATCAATTAAATTCTCAAGAGATGTCGCCAATTATAAACGCTTTTACACAGTTGGCACAACAACAGCAAGAAATAACACAGCAGTTGTATACGATGACGTCACAAAACCGACCGAGTGGCAGTTCAAATAAATATGCAACCATCTCTAGGGGAAACGAAGGATCTCAGTTGCAGCGGGATAATGAAGAAACGAGACCAGCAACAAAAACTAATATTTCGGAACCCCATCCATCAGTTCCAATTTGTTCATTTTACAATAAGGCAGGTCATACACGAGCTAAGTGTTTTAGTCGAGAAAATACTCCTTATTGTAGAGAATGTGGAGAATATGGACACGAACCGGGTCCGAATTGTAGTCAAAAGAGTAGACATCAGGCAAATCCGTATGGCGCAGGCAATGCACAGAACGTACAGCATTCAGGATACGATAACTATAGAAAAAATCAAAATTATCAGCAAAATAAGAAATATGATAATAATGAAAATTAGAATAATGGTTATAATAAAACTCGAAACCAAAATAGAGGCAATTATAACAATAACGGTCCGAAATTGTGTTTCTTCTGTGATAAAGAAGAATATATGAAAAGCGAATGCGCAGCCAGAAAAGACTTCTTGGAGAAACAGGGAAACTAAATGGGGTCCGGACGTTATTACACGACCGGGATCCCCAAAATACTTTAGAAAATGACAAACGAGATAATAAATATAAAAACGAGCAAAGTCCGGTCAAGGCAACTTTGAAAACTGATGTAACGAAAAATGTTAATAAACTGATGTGTTGTATATTGACTTATTCGCATGAAGCGGATTGTATAATAATTATTGTCGAATTCAATAATTCAAAAATTGCAAGCAATGCAGAATTAGCAATTTTTTGGTGAACAAATACAGTGAACTCAAAAAATTGCAAGCAATGCGGAACTAGCAATTTTTTGTAAACAAATAAATCGAAACCGACTTATGAATACAATCAGCTGAATATGCATAAGTAAATATGAAGAATTAGGTCAACCAATGCAGAAGCCGCGATCAATTCTCGGTTAAGTTTTTGGTTTTTATTGGCCTAGGTTAGGAGCGGGTTACGAAGAGTAAAACGTAACCGCTGGGCGTTGCCAAAAATAAGTAGTTTTCTTTAGATTTTGGTTTGGATATGAATCGCAGTCTTCAGTAGTTCGTGTTAAGTGTAGGATCTATGAGCAAGTGAGCTCTTTTATTTTAATAGTAATAAATAGTGATTTCTTTAAATAAAGTAAAATAAAGTAAATTCAAAAAGTGTTTTAAATCAGAATCGCGATAGGATCCTGATAATATTACAACATCTGAGTTATTACAACATCAACTTTAATACAACATTGGCGCAGCCGGTTTTCGAACCACAAAAAAGAAGTTTCCAACCACTAGACACGGTCAGTGGCAGCAGCAAGAAGGAAGGATTCCTGAAGTATACAACAAAAGGACAATAAAATGGATAAAAAATTACTGGTGAGTACGTTTTGTGTTTGTAATTAACAAAAAACCGAGCGACTGGTGGCGTTTAACGCCTGCTCACCTACGTAGGTCATTCTACTAACAAATCAAAAATTTAATCAAGGCAAATTAGGAGTTAAAATAACTACAACTCCTTTTTTGTGGGAAATTTGGGATTCAAGAAATAACAACTGTCAATCTTTAAAATATTAAATTGTTTTCCCCCACCAGTGGTAAGAGATTCTTGATAGAAAGGAATATTCCATTTGTGAAAAAATATTAATATCGTATTAATATTATTTTGTTTTTTATTTTTTGCGTGATTTTTTTTATTGTGAGTTTAGTAGTTTCAGTATTTTCGTATTTTTTTATGCGAGCTTCTGATTTTCTTTTTAATTACAAGCAAAAGCAGATTTACAAAAAGAACAAGAAGAAATTGTGAGATTTGTTGACAAGTTGTGGTCACTTATCAGACATTTTAGTGAGTCAGAAAAGATTTTTTTACATTTAAAGGAAAGATTGAGCGTAAGAAAATTAACAAAATTAGAAGAGGCGGATTTGGCTTTAACTGAATTATTTGAAATTTTGGATAATAAGTACAGTTGGAAGGAGAGGATATTTCAAGGTTTGCGAGAAGACTACGTTGTTTGTTTACTTCTGCAAAAACAATTATAGAGGATCGATATCCAGGTAGAGATTGTGATATTTTATTAGAAGAAATAAATACTTCAGTAAAATCATCATTCCGGTTAGGACTTAGAGACCCCACACTTCGACTTCATATAATGAGGTCAAGTGTAAAAACTTTAGGAGAACTAGAAATTGAAGCCAACTGCGCACAAGTAGAGTGGAAAAGATGTCATTTCGGTACGTCTTTCAATAATGAAAAATCGGTTATTAATCATATAAACTCTCAAGAGATGTCGCCAACTATAAACGCTTTTACACAGTTGGCACAACAACAGCAAGAAATAACACAGCAGTTGTATACGATGACGTCACAAAACCGACCGAGTGAATGTGCAAATAAATATGCAACCATCTTTAGGGGAAACGAAGGATCTCAGTTGCAGCGGAATAATGAAGAAACGAAGCCAGCAACAAAAACTAATCTTTCGGAACCCCATCCATCAGTTCCAATTTGTTCATTTTACAATAAGGCAGGTCATACACGAGCTAAGTGTTTTAGTCGAGAAAATACTCCTTATTGTAGAGAATGTGGAGAATATGGACACGACCCAGGTCCGAATTGTAGCCAAAAGAGTAGGCATCAGGAAAATCCGTATGGCGCAGGCAATGCACAGAACGTACAGCATTCAGGATACGATAACTATAGAAAAAATCAAAATTATCAACAAAATAAGAAATATGATAATAATGGAAATAAGAATAATGGTTATAATAATACTCGAAACCAAAATAGAGGCAATTATAACAATAACGGTCCGAAATTGTGTTTCTTCTGTGATAAAGAAGGACATATGAAAAGCGAATGTGCAGCCAGAAAAGCCTTCTTAGGGAAACAGGGAAACTAGATGGGGTCCGGACGTTATCACACGACCGGGATCCCCAAAATACTTTAGAAAATGACAAACGAGATAATAAATATAAAAACGAGCAAAGTCCGGTTAAGACAACTTTGAAAACTGATGTTACGAAAAATGTTAATAAATTGATGAAAAGTAAAAAGTTAATTGAGCAGACGAAAGATGAATTAAATCTGTCTCAGGAGAACCAGGGTACAGAGATAAGTAAACAAATGAAAGATGAAGTAAATCTGGTTCAAAAGTATAAGAGTATAGAGGTCAAAGAGCAGACGAAAGACGAAGTAAATCTGGCTCGGAATAACCCAGGTACATAGGTATATGAACAGATGAAAAATGGAGTAAACTTGTTACAAAATGATCAGAGTACGGAGGTTAATAAACAGACGAAAGACGAATTAAATATGGTTAAAAATAATAATGTGGAGCCCAGGACTCGGGTTCAATTGAAGAAAGTTTCATTTAAAATAAATGCCGGTAATGGCAAAAGTCGAAAAATAAAATACGAGAAAGAAAAATTAAATTCTTGCAGAATCGAGCAAAGAACAATTAAATCTGAGAAAAAGGAGAAAGTAAACCTTATTAAGTATATTAGACCAGCTGTGGGTAATTTGGTACAGTGGTCATGTAAAACTTTGTTAAATATTTTTGTAATGATGTTTGCAATCATTTATTTTTGTTCAGATATAATCCTAAATAAATGGGAAAAGTTGTTGATAAATCCTCCGTTGTATGAATTTATCAAAAATTATAATAATTGTTTGAATAATAATTTCAATACATTTTTAAAATTTTTGACTGCCAGGTTAACGTCAGCAGTGAAACAAAAATTGTATAGTATGCAAGTGAAAGTTTTCATTCATCAACAAAAGACGTTTATGTGGAGTTACCTTGCAAAGAAGCGAAAAAGGGAAAACTCACATTACTCGTCGATTCTGGCGCTGACACTAGTTTAGTGAAAGCAAATGCCATAAATGATTTTATTGACAAGGATGAAGGTGATATAAAAGATTTGAGCGGAGCTTTTGGAGGACAGGTTACCACATCCGGCTCCATTCAGATTTGTCAATCAGATTGTTCTGATTTGATTTTTGATTTCCATGTAGTAAACTTACGGCAAGGCATACCGGCAGATGGTATACTGGGAAGGGATAACTTATGGAATAAATCGGTTATAAATACGATAACAAAAGAATTAATATTTTTTAATAAATCAGGGAGTGAAATGAAAAAGTTCTCATTGAAGAGATGGAAGTCAATGAAAATATCATATTGTAATAATGAAGTAAATTTAAAATCGCATACGGTAACGGTAGTACCGATGAAAATAAAATCGCGTACGGTAACGATAGTACCGATGAAAGTAAGAACGAAAATTTCAACTTTGGTGATCCATAAACAAGAAATATCACCAAGTGTTTATTTAGCCGAAACTTTAGTTAACAATAAAAAAAGGTGTAGTTTACGCTCCAGTGCTAAATGCATCAGAGAACGACGTTGAATGGTGTAATGATTTTGAGCCAGTATTTACCGATTTCAATAAGTACAAAGAAGCGGAAGATAACAATATCATGAGCATGCATGAACTTAAAACAAGTGATCGGATAACTGAATTGTTAAGTAAATTAAATTTGGATTCAAGCCTAAATGTTGAAGAAAAAAATGCGATGGAAAATATTTGTATGGCGTATAATGATGTCTTTCATTTCGAAGGTGACATCTTGACGAGTACAAATGTGTTAAAACATTGCATCGATACTAAACAAGATCAGGCACCAATTAATCAAAAACAATACAGATTGCCACAAATGCACAGGGGAGAGATTAACAAACAAGTACAGAAATTGTTACATGATGGTATAATCTCACCGAGTATTTCGCCATGGAATTCACCACTTTTGTTGGTACCTAAGAAAAGTGGTAAAGATGGTCAGAAAAAATGGAAGTTAGTCATCGACTACAGAAAACTTAATGAAGCGACAATTAAGCAAGTTTTTCCCATTCCTAGAATAGAGGAAATTCTAGAGCAATTGGGACATAGCCGGTATTTTTCTACGCTAGATTTAGCGAGTGGCTACCATCAGGTGATGATGGATGAGGGCGACAAAGAGAAAACAGCCTTTAGCACAGGGCTTGGGCATTTCGAGTTTAATAGAATGCCATTTGGATTAACAGGGGCACCAGCCACTTTTCAAAGAATCATGAATCACATTCTTACAGGGTTACAGGGAATAGAATGTTTCGTATACCTCGATGACATAGTCATTTATGGGCGTAATTTGGAAGAGCACTCCATGAGGTTGTGTAAGGTCCTCGAAGCCTTACGGAAAAATAATTTGAAACTAAATACAGAAAAATGCAATTTTCTGCGTAGAGAGGTAGTTTATTTAGGACACAAATGTTCGGCAGAAGGAGCGCTTCCTGATCCTGCCAAGGTGGAAAGTGTGAAAAATATTCCACCACCAAGGTCTCGTAAACAAGTACAAGCTTTTTTGGGACTGGTTAATTACTACCGTAAATTTGTGCCCGTATTGGCAAAGATGGCCTTACCAATTAATAAATTGTTGAGAAAAGACGTACCGTTTAAATGGACAGAAGACTGTCAAAATTCGTTCGAAGAATTAAAAAAGGCGATAATTTCACCGCCTATATTAATATATCCTGATTTTAATGAAAAATTTTTATTAACGACAGACGCAAGTAACGAAGCGTTAGGGGCGGTTTTGTCCCAGGGAGTCGTGGGAGAAGATAGACCAATTGCATTCGCAAGTAGAGCTTTGAATGATGCTGAAAAGAGATATTCTACTATTGAAAAAGAATTTTTGGCAATAGTATGGGCTACAAAAAATTTTAAACCATATCTTTTAGGACGACATTTTGAGGTATATACCGATCATCAACCTTTGAGAGGAATAGCAAATTTAAAGGATCAAACGTCCAGATTAGCACGATTTAGACATAAACTGTCAGAGTATAATTTTGAGATAATTTATAAACCAGGCAAACGAAACCTTAATGCCGATGCATTAAGTAGAATAGTTAGAGAAAGTGATGATAATAATAAAATAGCCGCCGTAGAGACGAGGCTTCAAAAAAGAGATAGATTAGAAAAAGAGAATGAACAACCGGTAGAAATTGACAATACCGACGGAGAAAATAAAACGGTGCTTGACACAAGCACTGATGACAGTAGAGTTGAAAATAGTAAAATTTTAGCCGAAAATATAAAAATTTTAACCGATCAAAAACAAATTGAGACAATATTAAAAGACTATCACAATTTACCTTTAGGAGGTCATCAAGGTGCATTGAGAACTTATTTGAGAATACGAGAAAAATTCCGTTGGTAAGGAATGCAAAAACAAATAAACGAATATGTTCGGAGTTGTTCAAAATGTCAGTTAAACAAGAGTTCAAAACTGACCAAAATGCCTATGGTAGTAACCGATACACCGCAACGTCCTTTTGAGAAGTTGTACATGGACATGGTAGGGCCCCTACCGGAAACAACTTCAGGCAATAAAAATATTTTGACTTTTCAAGATGACTTCTCAAAATATATGGCATGTATTGCTATACCTGACGCGGAAGCAAGTACGGTTGCCAAAGCTTTTTACGACGAGATAGTTACTCGCCATGGCATTCCTGAAATGTTGATTACCGATAACGGCACCAATTTCATTTCGGAATTATTCTCTAACGTATGTAAAACGTTAGGAATAAAAAAGCTTCACATTACCCCGTATCATCCGCAAGCTAATGGCTCACTGGAAAGGAGTCATCGACCTTTAGCGGAATATTTAAGAAGTTTTGTTAATGAAGACGGATCCAATTGGGATCAGTGGTTGTCAGCGGCTATGCATGTGCATAATAACACACCGCATACGTCAACAAAACAATCACCTTTTCGTACACTATATGGATTTGATATAGAAATACCAACTAATTTGAAAAGGAAAAGGGATCCTGTATATAATACAGAAGACCCCGCGAAATTACTTAAATATCAAATTCAAAGGGCACATCAATTGGTGCGACAAAACCAAGAAAAGGCGAAAATTCCATCAAAAGTGCAATATGACAAAACGATAAACGAAGTAATTTTTAAAGAAGGAGATAGGGTTGTTATGAAAAACAACACCCGGAAAAACAAATTTTCTCCAATTTGGACAGGCCCATATGACGTAGTGTCGATAAAGGGACCTGTCACGACGGTGATAAAAATTAAGTCGAAACTTAAAAAAATTCACAACAATCTATTAAAACTATATCGTGAATAAACTGACGGTCAGAATATATAGTAAGGCGTGATTGATAAATTAGAAGTAATTATAGGATAATATAATTATATATGGATGGGTTAGCAAATCAAAATATTTAATTGATTTTTATTTTTGTTTTATTTTTTTTTTTTTAGGCTGGACAAGGACCAAAACCTTGTACAATAGAAGAATATTATAAGCGACAGGAAGAAATCAGAGAAAGGAATTTAGTCAGAATACCTTTCGTAGAGACTAAAGTTAAAGTTAGAGGAGGTCACCGCGTACGTTCCAGGAGGATGTTAGCTGATTTAAGACGAATGTTAGATGATTTAATAACTTCAACTGAGTCAGGAAGTCAGGAAAGACGGGAAGAACTGAAGAATAGAATTGAAATATTACATGTTAAAAATCAAAACTTATATAAGAAAAAGAAGGACGAAAAAAAAAATATAATATTTAAAAAAAAAAATATAATAAAGAATAAATAAAGATCTTTTATTATCATATTGAATTTATGCCAAATACTTATTACTATAGTTGAGGAAGGTGTGGCAACGCTCTTAATAATTAAAATTAGGTAAACATGAAAATATTATAGCATAATTTTGGGGAGTTTCGAGTTCTAAAAATAGAATTAATAAATGAGACAAGCAGTGTTTCTACCCATAGAGTAAGTTTAAATGTTCAAAACCGATGCAAAGTGTATGAGCCGCGTTGGTGTAGTGGAACATACTTTGGATCGTAAGTTTCAGGGCGAGAGGTTCAATTCCCGTCCAGGGCAGTATGATAAAATAATAGGAAATTAAGTGTAATTAAGTTCGAACCCCCAAAAGGGAGCGAAGAGTTTTGGGAGAATGTGAAATAGTTTTTTTTTTTGTTTTTTTTTTTGGGTATATATTTTTTTTTTTTTTGTGTGTGGCGAACACGTTAGCATATTTATGCTGACTTACTCGCCAAGTATTTTTATTTGAGAGGGAAAAGAAAAAAAAAGAAAAAACCTGAAAATAAAACCTGTAAATAGAAATCTGGAAAGCCATGGCATTGAAATGAAACATGAATATTATAATTTTTATATAGTGGATGTATATTTATTTCAAAAGAATTTTTTATATAAAATTAAAATAAATTGTTGGAACGGGTTCGATAATAAACCCGTTGCTCTCCATCCATTCCCGCAGCATGATGGATGATTTCGCCGCTAATTGTAAATCCGATAGGTTTCCAGACTGCACGAAGTCGTCCATGGCGTTGTGGATTAGGGAGGTAAGCTGGGGTTTCTCCCAGCATACCTTCTCCTTAGCGGCGATCCATTGCCGCAGTGGACGCAGGAGCTCCTTGGCAGCAGTTTGTCTTTGACTTTGATACCTGAAATGGATTTGAAAAATACAGATCTGAATTTAAATAGGGTAAAAAATAGAAAAAAAAAAAAAAAAGGGTAGGACGCCCAAACATATATAAAAAAAAAAAGGGGATTTTATTTATAGTTAGGTTTATAAAAGGCGTTGGCAAAACTAAATTCAGTTTTTGAGACATGAAGCATAAATTAAATTACAAACAAAAAAGGGTTAAATATTACAGACTGATCGACGACCAATTTATAGCATTGACCAGCTAAACTCTTCGGCGGGTAACATACGAATAGCAAAAGCTGTAGCATCTGAATAAAGGTATCCGAAATAATAATGCCATAAATGAGCCATTGCACTGACACCAGAAAAGACATGATATTCCGCGGAAAAGGTAAACTCTTCGAATTCTTGACATGGATCACGTGAAGCAGCATTGTTAGCGGTGCCGCAAAGAAAAAAAAAAAAACAAACCGTGACGATGCAGCAAACAATTCCCATAAACTCAACCGCCTTCGCTGGCTCCTCTTCGCTCTTTGTGAAGAAGATGACCGCGAGCAGAGTGACCGGGACCAACACAATCTGTTTTACATACGATTTTTTTTTCGTTATCACAACAAAACTGAGAAACAAACCGAACGTCTAACGCGTTGCGCCAGCGACGTGCTTTACATACGACTTTTTGTTTATCATAAAAACGTAATAGATTAACGTGTAGATCAGAAAGAACGTTGCACCAATGGAATTGACCAGTACGAGGAGGCATTCATCGGTCAAGATGCCGTAGCGCAGCCAAAAACTTGTAAACAAAAAATCCGCAAATGAATGGAAAGCGGCATTTTTGTTTGTGTTTAGATTTCGCAACGAATTCTAAGATTAATTGTATCTATGCTGTTGATACTATTAGCTGTAGTTGTTTAACTTAATTATCCAGTTGACATTCAACAACTTTTTAAAAAGAAACTTACTTCATGTTGTCTTGAGGGTTTTTTAGCAACTAAATTTCATAAACGCATAAGTTCAGCGTTTGGTTGCATTATTTTAATAAATAGTAAATTCTGCAAAATTGACATTTATTTTATGTGAAGAATTTAGGTGATTGCCCTTTAATAATAATATATATATATAATTGTGTTACAGTAACACAGTAGGAATTTAGTAAGCGTCTTGAGAGAAGAATTGAACTTATGATTACGATTTTATTACAGATGTTCGTATTGATGTATTTAAGCTCTACAACTGTATATACAACAAAATTGGAAATCACGACATTGAATGAATCGTCGATTTTTTTTGAAGAAATTGGAGAAATTAATTTTTATACAGAGGAATGGATAATCCTAACGGAATTTAAGCCGGTAAACAGTATGGAATTTATAGAATTTACAGAAATACTACAAACAAGGTCATTTGTATTATGTGAAAAAATATCACAAAAGGAACCAGTTTTAATGTATCACGGTTCATGCGAGGTGGCATTACAAGAGACGAAAGCATTGATCGAGAATCTTAAGAAGAATGAAAAACTAATTCAGAGTATTGTGGCAAAACTCCTCCACTGAACCCTCCTCGAGGGTGCCGGCTGGTAATGGACACCACAGATACCTGTATTTTAGCAGGGGGTGTCCAGCTAAGATAAGGATGGAAAGATAGGTGTTTGATACTCATCAATAGTACAGCACCTGTTTCTGCACTCTTATCATGGTTGGAGGTATTAGGGTCGGATCAAGGTGTCATGCGACCCGTGCCGAGGATCAGCCTGGCTGGGGGCCCTTTTTTAAATAGCCCAGTCTCTAACGTGAGCCTCACTGATACTTGGTCGACTCAGTGAGTAACTGTGACCTTACCGTGTTACTGGGGGCTATGACACGGCGGACCTACCTACCCCTACACTCGTGGGATCTTATATGGATGAATTAAACAAAATTAAAAAACTAGCGGGAACTCATACCGCAACACAACTGGCAGATCAGGCGGAGTATTATATCCGAGATACTGATCGTCAGGCTAAAATATCTAGCAGCAGGAAAACTGACAAACGGAAGGAGGGTAAGGACACCAAGCTTCAGATTGGTTCCAAGCCTAGACCAGGAATACCGATACTGAAGGAAAGTCGTGGTTCAGTAGGCCCTAGGGACGAACAACCATCGACTAGTACTGGACAGATATCCGGACAGACCAAAATGGGAGATGTGCGGAAATCAACGGGATTGAGTGGCGCAGGTGCCAAATGGTATATGCGATACCTCAAGGAAGGCTTAACGCCAGAGGAGGCCAAGAAGAAGGTACTAGACCGCCCCAAAAACTCACCGACGACAAGTTCTAGGAAGAGGAGCGCGGAGGAAATTAGCCCGCAGTTAGGCAATGCGGCTAAGAAAAATAAAGCCGACGAATCTAAGCGTATAGCGCCTGTATTTAAGGTAGGAACCAGGAAGCCTGGTGTTAGTTATGCTAGCGCCGCCAAGGCAATTAGACTGGCCATACTACCAAAGAAGTATCCGGAGCACATACTCACGCGTGAGGAGCTAGGACAGATTGAAGACGCCATTGTAGGAGAAATGTTTAAAGGTTGGAGATCAAAAATCCAATTCGACGGCATTCATTTTAGGCCAGGTCTCATACTGGTGGACTGCGTTGGCGAGGAAACGGCTGAATGGCTGAAACTAACGGTCCCAAAACTGGCCAGCTGGAAGGGAGTTGAGTTGTCGACGTGCACTGGGGAGAACATACCCAGTGTGCACATGATGACTATTTATCTCCCCAAGGCTGCAGGAGTGGACACGAGGATGCTCCTAAACCTCATTATTGCCCAAAATGAGGGTCTGCACACAGACCTGTGGAGAATCTTCAGGAGTAAGGATGAAGGCAAGGGCAAGCTAATGACGATCGGAGTGGATGACCGATCGCTCGACGCGATCAAAAAAAACGACTGCATCATTCGATACAGGTTCGGCTCCATTCCAGTCCATCTGCATAAACCGCGGGTAACTAAACCGGGTAATTCTGCAGCTTCCTCGGGCGATCCACCGAAGGAAAAGGAAGAACTTCCAAAAGAGGTAGCTGAAGTTATCGAAGCAGCTGAAAAAGAGCAGGTCGAGGAAGTCAATTTGCTTCCACACGAAGTAGATGGGCTTGACGACATCGACCTCACCCTGCTGAACATGGATGATGAATCCCAGGAAGGCGCCTTGTCAGAGGTCGATACTCTGACAACGGATGAAGACTCGCAGCAATAAGCTCGTATTGACCAGCACTAAGGTTGCGCAGATTAACCTGCATCACGCGAAAGCTGCCTCGGCAGTAATCGCAAGAGCAGCCACCAAGACCAATATTGGATTAGTGCTGGTCCAGGAACCCTGGGTTTTCAGGGGACAGATTAGAGGTCTGGCAGGAAAAGATACGCAGGTAATTTGGGATATTCGGTGCGAAAAACCAAGAGCCTGCATATTAATTAACAAATGTTTGAAGTATATTTGTCTTTCAGAATTCCTGTCTGGAGACTTAGTTGCGGTTCAAATACCGATGGCCATCAATGGCAGCATTCGGGATGTTGTGGTATCATCGGCATATTTCCCAGGAGACGACGTCCATGCTCCACCGGATTTGGTCGATAAACTGGTGGGATACTGCAGCAAGAAACAACTACCACTTATACTCGGATGCGATGCCAATGCACACAACGAGGCGTGGGGAAGCACGGACACCAACAAAAGGGGTGAGTACATTCTTGAATTTATTCTAAGTAATAGATTAGAAATTTTCAATCTGGGTAATACACCAACTTTTGTTACTAGAACACGAGAAGAGGTACTAGACATAACACTAGGAAATACTTTTATGAGTGAGTTAGTCAACAACTGGAGGGTGTCGAGTGAGCCATCAATGTCTGATCATAGAATAATAAGATTTGACATTGTAGGTTCTCCCACCATCAATAGAAGAATTAGAAACCCCAAGAAAACAAATTGGGACCTGTATCTAGATAATCTGAATAATAATACAACTATCTTAAAGGTTGGCAACCATATCAGAAATGAATTAGAATTAGAATCAATGGTGGAAAATTTCAACAGGGTCGTAGTTGAAGCATTTGAGGAGAGCTGTCCGATAAGTACAGTAAACTCATCCAAAGACGTACCTTGGTGGAACAAAGACCTAGCTAAACTGCGAACTGAGGTTCGCAGGCTGTTTAACAGATCAAAACAGACTAGGGATTGGACAAGATATAGAAGCTTACTAACGACATATAACAATGGAATTAGAGAAGCGAAGCGAATAAGCTTTAGAAGATTTTGTGAAAATATTGATCAGACTACTGATGCCTCAAAGCTATACAAAGTCATGGCAAAAGATAAAACCATATCTTCCGTCAGCTTGAAAAGAGAAGACGGAAGTTATACTGAGAGTGAGGAAGAAAAGGCCCAACTACTTCTCAATACTCACTTTCCAGGATCTTTTAAGCCAACGACACTACATAACCTACAATCGTTGTGTAGAATAAATAAAGAAAACTGGATGGTAGCGAAGGAAATATGCTCAGAACCACGACTAAGGTGGGCAGTGGGCACTTTTAAACCATTTAAATCACCGAGTGTAGATGGCATATTTCCCGGTCTGCTGCAAAAAGGTATAGAAGTTCTTCTACATCCACTTATGAAAATTGCTAGAGGAAGTATAGCCCTGGGTTATATACCTAAGGCGTGGAGACGAGCAAGGGTTGTCTTTATTCCGAAGGCAGGGAAGAAGGATCCTCTTCACCCTAAATCCTTCAGACCAATATGCTTGACTTCATTTGTACTTAAGACTCTCGAAAAGATGATAGATAATTATGTAAGGATGACAGTTCTAGTAAGTGTACCGCTTCATCCTTGCCAACATGCATACAGGGCAGGTAGATCGACCGAAACTGCCTTGAATCAATTAGCAGGTGTACTACATGACACCCTTGAAGCAAAGGAAATAGCTTTATGTGCGTTCTTAGATATCGAAGGGGCCTTCGATAACACCACGCATGAAGCAATAAAAGAAGCTCTCATCCGAAGGGGGGTTAATAATACCCTAGCACGTTGGATGGGAAACATGCTGAAGACTAGAGCAGTCGAGATACCAATGAGTTCAGGCTCTCTGGTCGTAAATACGACAAAAGGTTGTCCACAAGGTGGGGTAACGTCTCCACTAATGTGGAGTATCGTCATAGACGAACTTCTGCAGGAATTAACAAATACTGGACTTATGATCCAGGGTTATGCTGATGACGTAGTAATAATATGTAGAGGCAAATTTGAAAACACTCTATGTGATTTAATTCAATTGGGACTGAGAGTCACGAAGAGGTGGTGTTTAAAAGTAGGGCTGAATATTAACCCAGCAAAAACTACAATCGTACCATTTACAAGGAAACACAAACTTAAGAATTTAAAGACCATTCGTCTGGATGGTACGGAGGTAAAATTACATACAGAGGTGAAATTTCTGGGAATTACTTTCGACCAGAAGCTACTCTGGAAAACGCATGTTAGTAATATAACAAAGAAGGCTATAAGAGCACTTATGACATGTAGATCCATTGCCGGGAAAAGTTGGGGATGTACACCAAAAATACTACGATGGATGTATACAGTAATTGTACGACCACTGATCGCATATGGAGCGGTTATTTGGTCAGATAGAACAAAGCGGCAAACAGCTGTCAATGGGTTGAACAAACTTCAAAGACTAGCATGTGTTTGCATAACTGGGGCTATGAGAACCTGTCCAACAGCGTCCCTAGAAGTCCTTTTAGAATTAACACCTCTCCATATCTATATACAGATGCAAGCGAAGAGGGCCATGTATAGAATGTCTGGAGGAAGTATCGGGTCAGGACACTGCATAAATCGTAAAAAGTTTGATATTCTTGCGAGGCAATTTCCTGAAATTTCAATACCGAGAGACAATATGATAACACAGTTTAGTTTCACTAAAAAGTTTACAACAAAACTAAGTAATAAAAAGGATTGGGTGGGTTTACTTGAAACCTACAATATAAACCAACAAATGATAACCTGGTATACAGACGGGTCTCTTACTAACGAAGGAGCAGGAGCGGGAGTATATGGGCCAAGGATAAAATACTTCGAACCCATGGGCAAATACACCAGTATCTTTCAGGCGGAGATATACGCCATAGATAGGTGTGCCTATTTTAATCTCGCACGGAATTACCGGAATCAGAACATTGCGATTCTAACTGATAGTCAAGCGGCTATCAAGGCACTCGAATCCAATCAGGTAAACTCTAAACTGGTAAGAGATTGTCTTGAGAAACTAAATACGCTTGGTTCGCAGAACAAGGTCTGGATACTTTGGGTTCCAGGCCATGTAGGAATAGAAGGAAATATGAAGGCAGACGAACTCGCAAAAAAAGGGGCAGTTACCCCATTTATAGGACCCGAACCCTTTTGTGGAATGGGAAAAAAGTACTTAACCATACTCTTAAATAAAGAGGAGGATAAACTTCGAGTATCATACTGGGACAATCAACCAGGGTTGGAGCACTCAAAAACTCTTTTAGGATCGCACAAACTAAAAAGATTTAATGATTGCATGAATCTAACAAAGGAAAGTATGAGAATCATAACGGGTTTTCTTACAGGGCACTGCAGGCTGAATTATCACCTGGCAAAACTGGGAAGGTGTAACAATGAGTTATGTAGATTCTGTGAGGAGGAAACCGAAACTCCAATACACATTTTGGGAGAATGTCCAGCACTATTGCAAAGTCGGAAAAAGCACTTGGGACACTACCAGGTACCTGACGACATGCTGAAACTACTGGAGATAGGCTCTATACTAAAATTTATTTCAGTAATAGGACTTACAGAAATACTATAAATCATTTAGAACTATAGGGCCTGTAAGAACACTACTATCTTGAAGGGGGTACAATAGTTCTATAGGACGCAGTGCATTTCCCCCAACATAATAATAATAATAATAATAATTGTACAAATAAAAAGAAAAAAACGTGCAATAGAATCAGTTGGTGAAATGTTCCATTGGGCTTTTGGGACAATGGATCATAGAGATTCGGAAGACATACAAAAACATTTAAGTGAGCTTGATGAAAGGAATTCCGAAGCATATGAAATTATGAAGAAACAGGTAACAGTAGCTGCAAGTAATTATGACAAATTAAAAAAGCCATTACTATCTACTTTAAAAGAAGTCGAATCTCTTCAGGATGCTTTAAACAAAACAATTTCCATACAAAGAAATAAAAATAATGTTATTGAACAGCATTTATCTAAAACAGAATTAATGGTACAACTCGAAGAAACACAGGTTTTAATAAATAGTAATTTAATAGATATACAAGGGTATCAAATTTTCGAATTGGTTATTATCCAGGATTTATATCAGGGAATATTAAATCCCATATTGTTCGATGAAATACAGTTAGAAAATCTTTTGGGAAATTTAACAACGAATGGAAAGCTAAAATGGGCACGTTCAGATATTTTTGGAATAAGTCAAACAGCCCATTTAAAGGTATTCCCACAATCGGGCAAGCTTGGAGTGGTTATTAAAATACCAGTTCCAGGACAAGAGAAGTACATGTTAAATAAGGTATATCCTCTATTAACAAAATTAAGCGAAAAATGGGACGTTAAAAGACCGATAAACTTCGAATATTTAGCAATAAATCAATATCATAGAAAATTTATAGGTATGTCACAAACAGAGGTGACAGCCTGTTTATATTTCGACCAGAGTGCAGACAAAACGACGTTTTTGTGTAAACAACCTGGACAAATATTAACAGCTCAAAGTTCGGTTTGTGACGTCAGGATGTGGCTACATGAAAATATCCGAGAGGGTCAGTGTGAACCTATAGCTGTACCGGCTAGTAATGGATTATTTTTAAAATTGGAAAAACCAAATACTTGGTTATATAGGTTTCGTAAATTGAGATTGTTTGAAAGTATTTGCGGGAAACAAATTTCGCCCATTTCGTTGGAAGGAACTGGAATTGTTGAAGTGCTAGCCGATTGTGTAATAAGAGATAAAACTCTCGAATTACCCTACGAAATGACTATTCACAAACAATTGAACTGGACTTACCATACGCGAGACCACTCTAAATTAGCAGAGAGTTTAAGACAAAATTGGTTAATAATCCAAGATGAGGTTGTTAAAGAAAATGAAAATCCTCGGGTATTCGTAGGGGATCATTCAAATATCAAAGAAGAATTAGCGCTTGGACAAAGAGATTTGAGAGAATTGCAGGCAGAAATTAGTCATCGTTGGAGAATACAACGAATAGAATTGATACAGGGACAATTAATTACAACTAGTGTTTCAATATTGGGAGGGGTTTTGTTAAGTTTGTTTTTAGGTGTACTTATTTGGTACTTAAGAGGAAGAAAACTACAGAGACAAAATGATTCTAATAAATTTCGAGGTAATATTACTATAAACACAGGTGAGACTGTGGACACTGTTATTGAACCCAAGGTACAAACAGTAACCACAACAAACATAGCAGTATCAATAGCTCCAACAGCGCCACTTAGTATTGACTTACCTAAAAACCCACCGCAGCCAAAACCAGTACCGAAAGCGATAACATTTAAAATACCACCGCCTCCTTCGCCTATGAATATAAAATTAGACACTCAATTAATCAGAGGGAATGTACTTAGGATCAGGAAGTATTCGATTACACAAAATACCTGAATCTGGTTTAGTGAGCCAAATGGTAAAGACACTTGATGGAAGACCGACATTCCGGGTACCAAATCATGGAAATTAATTGGTATAAAATATTTGATTAAATGATTAAGTAATCGTTTTCAATTCTGAAAAGTTTAACAGCACTAACAAGTAAAAAGTGCAAGCGAAAGAAGTAAACATATTTATATGTATGTATGTATGTATGTATGTATGTATGTATGTATGTATGTATGTATGTATGTATGTAGTTATTTAATTTTCAATGTCAAGTTCATGACTCATGCAATATAAGCATTTTTTGTCGAGTAGAGTTTTTATTTAAAAATATAAAATGTAACAATTATAGTATACTTTTAGGGAGTAATTTATTATATTTTAACAATGATTCATAAATGGTAGAAGTTTAACAAGATACGGATAATACATGAGTAAACAGTACTAAAAGGTTAAAGTACTGGTAAAAAGGAGTAGATGGTAAATTATGTATGATTTTCTAAAAAAAAAAGGTGTGTCAAAGCGCACCCAAGGGTTTTATTTTATTTAATTGCAGGTAAATATCATTGACGTTAAGATCTGCAAGCTAGATGATACCAATCATGAGAAACTCGGGATGTCGACTCGCTCAAGGACTAGAGCGAGAAACTTAAACTTTGGTTTAAGCCAATAATTATAAGAAAAATACAGAGGAAAAAATATATATATATAAAAAAAAGGGTGAAAAAAAAAAAATTATAAGAAAAAATATATGAGATAAAAAAAAAGAAAAGAGAAAAAGAGAAACAAAAATATATTTTATAAAGAAAAAATAAGAAAAAAAAAAATATAATAAAAAATAAGTTAACAGAAAACAAAATTTAAAAAAAAAGGGAAGAAAAAATTAATATAAAAAAAATAATAAACAAAAGAACAATAGTTTAAAAAAAAAAAAAAGGGAAGAAAAAAATTTTGAATTTAAAAAAAAAAAAAAATGAAAAGATATAAAATATTGAAAATATTTGTAGATAAGTTTTTTTTTTTTTTTTTTTGATGATATATGATTTCAATTCTTAACATTAATTATAAAATGTTTGTAAATTCCGTCGATGAGAAATTTAAATAGAATGCAATTACAATGGCCACACATATGTACATAAAAAAAAAAAAAAAAAAGAAAAGGGGGATGGGTTAGGAACGTAAAGACGTTAGGTTAATAACGCTAGTTTTTTTTTTTTCTTGAAATTTTAGGCTTTGTGTGAGCATTGAAGTTGCATAAAAGTTTTGCATAAGCAGAATTTTAAAATTTTTGGGATTTGTAGAAGTGTTTATTGTGAGAATAGTGAGATAATTTTTAAATGCAAGTAGTTTTCAGAGTAAAAGTTTAACCATTTTTATTTTCATTCGATTTCGTGAGTTTCGTAAAATTAAATCAGATAATGGTTTAGGTAATTTTTTTGATTTATATTGATTTATATTTTGTTTGTATACTATAATTTATATTGTATATTATACTATATATGTATGTCCAGAAAATTTTATTTGACTTATTTAGTATTTTTGAGTAAAAAGTAGAAGCATTTAATATATTGGCATGATTCGTCCGGTTCCCAGCTTGTGAATCGACGTTGGACGACTACGGAGTAAAACTTCAAATGAGAACCAAACTACTACCCAAGCACGAGAAAACAACTGTACGATGTTGAATACAAAGTAAACAACACTGCGAAGATAATACGAAATAAACATCATCACATACTCATTCCACTGATGTCACTTAACTACTAATGATCGTTTGTCGAATGAACTATATTGCCATCCAATTCGAATTTTTACGCATGAAGATGAATCAGAGTGTTCTTACCAATACGCACGATAGCAGCAGAGTTTCCGCCCAGAAGTAACACACGTACCGTTAATATACGTATTTATGGGGCGTTTCATCGAGAATGTACGACTTCGGTATCTAAGTTACACTGATACCTACGTTTGTGTCGCCACAGTAAGAGTCCTCGGGCAGACACCAAAGCACTATGGTTGTTCACACTAGCCTTCATCAACCTGTGCACGAGAACGATACTACGCTCGACGGTTGTTAACGTTAATCATCAACAACCAGTGCAAAAACAAGATTTATTACTGATGTCTTCAAGAAGAATATTGAAATCTGATCACAGTTCATCACCAATTTGAGAGGTAATGGTTCAACATTGAGTCACAGCATTGACGGATGAAAACTATAGTTGCAGCGTGGCAATGAGTTAATCCACTAGCATTAACAATAAACGATGCTAGGCGGTTAGTGACATATTTATTAACGTTCGCGAAAGATGACATCGCTCAAGAATACTTGTTCCAAGATGATCACCGATAATATCACCATCACCAGAGAAGAGAAGAAAAACCCCGATGATTGCCAATTTTAAATAAATATTATTACTATAAATGTATGAAAAAGAAAGATTTTAAGAGTAAAGTAAATACAATATTTAATACATAATTTCTATTGTAACAAATTTAAATTTTTATATTTTAATATTCATATTATCGTCTTGCAATGTAAATATATTTTTGATTTGTAAAGAATTTAAATGCAACCTATCCAAACCACTAGTTGTAGAAAAAAAAAAAAAAAAAAATATAGAAAGAGACTAGTTGGAAATCATTTCATGATTTCTTTTAGGGGGGTGAGGAATGTTGTATATTGACTTATTCGCATGAAGCGGATTGTATAATAATTATTGTCGAATTCAATAATTCAAAAATTGCAAGCAATGCAGAATTAGCAATTTTTTGGTGAACAAATACAGTGAACTCAAAAAATTGCAAGCAATGCGGAACTAGCAATTTTTTGTAAACAAATAAATCGAAACCGACTTATGAATACAATCAGCTGAATATGCATAAGTAAATATGAAGAATTAGGTCAACCAATGCAGAAGCCGCGATCAATTCTCGGTTAAGTTTTAGGTTTTTATTGGCCTAGGTTAGGAGCGGGTTACGAAGAGTAAAACGTAACCGCTGGGCGTTGCCAAAAATAAGTAGTTTTCTTTAGATTTTGGTTTGGATATGAATCGCAGTCTTCAGTAGTTCGTGTTAAGTGTAGGATCTATGAGCAAGTGAGCTCTTTTATTTTAATAGTAATAAATAGTGATTTCTTTAAATAAAGTAAAATAAAGTAAATTCAAAAAGTGTTTTAAATCAGAATCGCGATAGGATCCTGATAATATTACAACATCTGAGTTATTACAACATCAACTTTAATACAACAGATGAAAAGTAAAAAATTAATTGAGCAGACGAAAGATGAATTATATCTGTCTCAGGAGAACCAGGGTACATAGATAAGTAAACAAATGAAAGATAAAGTAAATCTGGATCAAAAGTATCAGAGTATAGAGGTTAAAGAGCAGACGAAAGATGAAGTAAATCTGGATCGGAATAACCCAGGTACAGAGGTATATGAACAGATGAAAAATGGTGTAAATTTGTTACAAAATGATCAGAGTACGGAGGTAAATAAACAGACGAAAGACGAAGTAAATCTGGTTAAAAATAATAATGTGGAGCCCAGGACTCGGGCTCAATTGAAGATAGTTTCATCTATATATATAAAAATGAAATTTTCTATCTTTGTCCCCTATGTGCGTCTAAACCATTCATCCGATTGTAATGAAATTTTTGGGAGTTGCTGTGCTCGCGCCAACTTCGGTTTAGGGCAAAGAAAATTTTGCCACGCCCACCTATTACGCCCACAATTTGTAAAACTAAGTTAAAATATTCGATTATTTCGCTAATATTGCTCTGAAATTTGGTATCTAAATTTGTATTGGCACTGTCGATAACTTCCCCAAAAATGGGCGAGGTTGGATCAATTTAACGCACACTTTCAAAAAAGGGTGAATCATTTTTACGCCTACCACCATTTGCTCAGAAACTTGATGTGCTAAATAGAAAACATGTAACGGGATGCACCGGGAAGAATAACAGGATATACAAAATTGTCCACGCCCACTTATTACGCCCACAATTTGATTAATTACTTGAAAATATACGATTACATTGCTAATATTGCTCCTAAAAATTTGGGATTTTGTTTCTGAGTTTGTATGCCGACAATTTCACAGCCATAACTCAGAATCGTTACAACGGTGAATACCGAGAAGTTCCGCTAACTAACGGGAGTACCGGGAAGTACCAGGAAGTACCGGAAAGTACCGGGAAGTACCGAGAAGTACCGGGAAGTTCTGCAACCATTTTCTTTAAGTGGCATTGCAACGCATGCCGGGCATTTGCTAGTTTAAAATAAATGCCGGTAATGGCAAAAGTCGAAAAATAAAGTATGGGAAACAAAAATTAAATTCTTGCAGAATCCAGCAAAGAACAATTAAATCTGAGAAAAAGGAGAAAGTAAACCTTATTGAGTATATTAGACCAGCTGTAGGTAATTTGGTTCAGTGGTCATGTAAAACTTTATTAAATATTTTTTTAATGATATTCGCGATCATTTATTTTTGTTCAGATATTATCCTCAATAAATGGGAAAAGTTGTTGGTATACAATGGAGAATTTATCGAAAATTATAATAATTTTTTGAATAATATTTTCAATACGTTTTTAAAATTTTTGACTGGCAGGTTAACACCAGCAGTGAAACAAAAATTGTATAGTAATGCAAGTGAAAGTTTTCATTCGTCAACAAAAGACGTTTATGTAGAGTTACCTTGCAAAGAAGCGAAAAAGGGAAAACTCACATTACTCGTCGATTCTGGCGCTGACACTAGTTTAGTGAAAGCAAATGCTATAAATGATTTTACTGACAAGGATGAAGATGATAAAAAGGTTTGAGCGGAGCTTTTAAAGGACAGGTTACCATATCTGGCTCCATTCAGATTTGTCAATCAGATTGTTCTGATTTGATTTTTGATTTCCATGTAGTAAACTTACGGCAAGGCATACCGGCAGATGGTATACTGGGTAGGGATAACTTATGGAATAAATCGGTTATAAATACGATAACAAAAGAATTAATATTCTTTAATAAATCAGGGAGTGAAATGAAAAAGTTCTCATTGAAGAGATGGAAGTCAATGAAAATATCATATTGCAATAATGAAGTAAATTTAAAATCGCGTACGGTGACGGTAGTACCGATGAAAATAAAATCGCGTACGGTAACGATAGTACCGATGAAAGTAAGAACGAAAATTTCAACTTTGGTGATCCATAAACAAGAAATATAACCAAGTGTTTATTTAGCCGAAACTTTAGTTAACAATAAAAATGGTGTAGTTTACGCTCCAGTGCTAAATGCATCAGAGAACGACGTTGAATGGAGTAATGATTTAGAGCCTGTATTAACCGATTTCAATAAGTACAAAGAAGCGGAAGATAACAATATCATGAGCTTGCATAACTGAATTGTTAAGTAAATTAAATTTGGATTCAAGCCTAAATGTTGAAGAAAAAAATGCGATGGAAAATATTTGTATGGCATATAATGATGTCTTTCATTTCGAAGGTGAAATCTTAACGAGTACAAATGTGTTAAAACATTGCATCGATACTAAACAAGATCAGGCACCAATTAATCAAAAACAATACAGATTGCCACAAATGCACAGGGGAGTGATTAACAAACAGGTACAGAAATTGTTACATGATGGTATAATCTCACCGAGTATTTCGCCATGGAATTCACCACTTTTGCTGGTACCTAAGAAAAGTGGTAAAGATGGTCAGAAAAAATGGAGGTTAGTCATCGACTACGCTAGATTTAGCGAGTGGCTACCATCAGGTGATGATGGATGAAGGCGACAAAGAGAAAATAGCCTTTAGCACAGGGCTTGGGCATTTCGAGTTTAATAGAATGTCATTTGGTTTAACAGGGGCACCAGCCACTTTTCAAAGAATCATGAATCACATTCTTACAGGGTTACAGGGGATAGAATGTTTCGTATACCTCGATGACATAGTCATTTATGGGCGTAATTTGGAAGAGCACTCCATGAAGTTGTGTAAGGTCCTCGAAGCATTACGGAAAAATAATTTGAAACTAAACACAGAAAAATGCAATTTTCTGCGTAGAGAGTCAGTTTATTTAGGACACAAATGTTCGGCAGAAGGAGCGCTTCCAGATCCTGCCAAGTGTGAAAAATATTCCACCACCAAGGTCTCGCAAACAAGTACAAGTTTTTTTGGGACTGGTTAATTACTACCGTAAATTTGTGCCCGTATTGGCAAAGATGGCCTTACCAATTAATAAATTGAGAAAAAACGTACCGTTTAAATGGACAGAAGACTGTCAAAATTCGTTCGAAGAATTAAAAAAGGCGATAATTTCACCGCCTATATTAATATATCCTGATTTTATTGAAACATTTTTACTAACGACAGACGCAAGTAACGAAGCGTTAGGGGCGGTTTTGTCCCAGGGAGTTGTGGGAGAAGATAGACCAATTGCATTCGCAAGTAGAGCTTTGAATGATGCTGAAAAGAGATATTCTACTATTGAAAAAGAATTTTTGGCAATAGTATGGGCTCCAAAAAATTTTAGACCATATCTTTTGGGACGACATTTTGAGGTATATACCGATCATCAACCTTTAAGAGGAATAGCAAATTTAAAAGACCAAACGTCCATATTAGCACTATTTAGACATAAACTGTCAGAGTATAATTTTGTGATAATTTATAAACCAGGCAAACGAAACCTTAATGCCGATGCATTAAGTAGAATAGTTAGAGAAAGTGATGATAATAATAAAATAGCCGCCGTAGAGACGAGGCTTCAAAAAAGAGATAGATTAGAAAAAGAGAATGAACAACCGGTATAAATTGACAATACCGACGGAGAAAATAAAACGGTGCTTGATACAAGCACTGATGACAGTAGAGTTGAAAATAGTAAAATTTTAGCCGAAAATATAAAAATTTTAACCGATCAAAAACAAATTGAGACAATATTAAAAGACTATCACAATTTACCTTTAGTAGGTCATCAAGGTGCATTGAGAATTTATTTGAGAATAAGAGAAAAATTCCGTTGGAAAGGAATGCAAAAACAAATAAACGAATATGTTCAGAGTTGTTCAAAATGTCAGTTAAACAATAGTTCAAAACTGACAAAAATGCCTATGGTAGTAACCGATACACCGCAACGTCCTTTTGAGAAGTTGTACATGGACATGGTTGGGCCCCTACCGCAAACAACTTCAGGCAATAAAAATATTTTGACTTTTTAAGATGACTTCTCAAAATATATGCCATGTATTGCCATACCTGACGAAGAAGCAAGTATGGTTGCCAAAGCTTTTTACGACGAGATAGTTACTCGCCATGGCATTCCTAAAATGTTGATTACAGACAACGGTAACAATTTAATTTCGGAATTATTCTCTAACGTATGTAAAACGTTAGGAATAAAAAAGCTTCACATTACCCCGTATCATCCGCAGGCTAATGGCTCACTGGAAAGGAGTCATCGACCTCTAGCGGAATATTTAAGAAGTTTTGTTATTGAAGAACGGATCCAATTGAGATCAGTGGTTGTCAGCGGCTATGCATGTGCACAATAACACACCACATACGTCAACAAAACAATCACCTTTTCGTACACTATATGGATTTGATAAAGAAATACCAAGTAATTTGAAACGAAAAAGGGATCCTGTATATAATACAGAAGACCCCGCAAAATTGCTTAAATATCAAATTCAAAGGGCACATCAATTGGTGAGACAAAACCAAGAAAAGGCAAAAATTGCATCAAAAGTGCAATATGACAAAACGATAAACGAAGTAATTTTTAAAGAAGGAGATAGGGTTGTTATGAGAAACAACACCCGGAAAAACAAATTCTCTCCAATTTGGACAGGCCCATATGATGTAGTGTCGAAAAAGGGATCTGTCACGACGGTGATAAAAATTTTGTCGAAACTTAAAAAAATTCACAACAATCTATTAAAACTATATCATGAATCAACTGACGGTCAGAATATCTAGACAGACGCGAATAATAAATTAGAAGTAGTTATAGGATAATATTTTTCTATTGATGGGTTAATAATTCAAAATTATTTCAATAATAGAACTGGTAGCCAATATACATTATTTAATTGAGACGAAGTATTGTCGATAAAGGGACGTTGTTTAAAATTACTTCAAAATTTTAAATTATGAGATGTTTAAAAACAATATGAAAACAAATTGTTTATAAACATGTATGTAAAATTAGAACTATTTTTAAAATTACAGCAATTACACATAAAGTAGTAATGCTGTAAACATAATGTGTGGAGAAATAAAATAATAGTTAATATACAAATACAAAATAAATTTTTTATATTTGATTAAATGATAAAGTAATCGATTTCAATTCTGAAAAGTTCAGCAGCACTAATAAGTAAAAAGTGCTAGCGAAAGAAGTAAACATACCCATATGTATGTATATATGTAGTTATTTAATTTTCAATGTCAAGTTCATGATTTATGCTATATAAGCAGTTTTTGTCGAGCAGAGTTTTACTTTAAAAATATAAAAAGTAACAATTATAGTATATTTTTAGGGATTAATTTATTTTATTTTACCAATGATTCATAAATGGTAAAAGTTTAACAAGATACGGATAATACATGAGTAAACAGTACTAAAAGGTTAAAGTACTGGTAAAAAGGAGTAAATGGTAGATTATGTATGATTTTCTAAAAAGAGTGTGTCAAAGCGCACCCAATGGGTTTTAATTTATTTAATTGCAGGTAAATATCATTGACGTTGAGACCTGCAAGCTAGATGATACCAATCATGAGAAACATTGGATGTCGACTCGCTCAAGGACTAGAGCAAGAAACTTAAACTTTGGTTTAAGCCAATATTTATAACAAAAATACAGAGAAAAAATATATATATACTAGCTTAAATTACCCGGCCGTGCCCGGGTTCTTTTTTAATAGAATCAAGTCTTATTTGTTAATTAAGGTTAATAAACTTTCCAGCCTAGCCCACCATTTTTGGAATTATATTTGGTTAATTTGATAATTTTATACCAAATTTGTATGCAGAACTTCCCGATTCTCCACGGTGTGTTTTTGTAACTATTGTCACCATGTACCTATAAACTGAGTTTTGCAACTGTTAACGGGAGGTTCGCATTTGTATGTAACTAAAATTGTAATAGCACTTTCCGGTCATATTTAGTTACTAAGAACCAAATTTCTACATAGTAGTACATCACGTTCCTGAGCTTTGGCGGTGGGTGTTAAATTGACCCCAGTTTTGCTGAGATGGTAGATATAGTTCCCAAACACCTTCACACTAAAGTTAATCATCGTACAGTATTACGTTTCTGAGCTGCAACGGTGAGCGTTCAATTGACCCGACCACGCCCACTTTTTGTAAGATGGTAGATTTAGTCACCATACACCTTTATACAAACGTTTATCTTCGAAGAGCATCGCGATTCTGATATATAGCAGTGGGCGTTAAATTGATCCCACAACACCCACTTTTTTGAGATGATGATCAAATTTTATCATCAAAGATCACAACGTTCATGAGATATCGCGGTGGTCGTTAAATTAATCCCACCACGCCCACTTATTGTGAGGTGGTGGTTTTTGTCACCATACATACCAAGTTTTATCATTGTAAACTATCGCGTTCCGGAATTACGGCAGTGGGCGTTATATTGATAAAACCACGCCCACTTTTTGTGAGGTGGTAGATTTCGTCACCATACACCTACATACCAAGTTTTATCATTGTAGACCATCGCGTTCCGAAGTTACGGCATCGGGCGTTAAATTCATCTAACCACTCCCACTTTTCGTAGAGTTGTCGACAGTGACCATACCAACTCAAATTCCAAATTTGAGATTTTTGGAATTTTATTAGTGAAATAATCGTTTTTGTTGACTTAATTTGACTACTTGTGGGTGTAATATGTGGGCGTGGCAGATTTCATATAACCTATCATTCCTTCCAGACCCAACTCGATATATGTTCCAAGTTTGAAGTAAATCGGTTCAGCCGTTCAAGCGTGAAAACGGTACAAACGAAAATAAATAAATAAATACACCTTCCTTTATAATATAAGTAAGGAAGTAAGGATAGAAAAAAAAAGGGTGAAAAAAAAATTATAAGAAAAAATATATGAAATAAAAATAAAGAAAAGAGATAAAATAAACAAAAATATATTTTATAAAGAAAAAATTAAAAAAAAAGGTAGAAAAAAAAGATATTTTAAAATAATTTAAAAGAAAACAAAATTTAAAAAAAGGAACAAATAAAAATTAATAAAAAAAAAACAAAAGAACAATAGTTTAAAAAAAAAGAGAAGAAAAAATATGTAATTACAATGGCCACACATATGTACATAAAAAAAAGAAGAGGGGGAAGGGTTAGGAACGTAAAGACGTTAGGTTAATAACTCCATTTTTTTTTGAAATTTTAGGCTTTGTGTGAGCATTGAAGTTGCTTTGATTTGTAGAAGTGTTTATTGTGAGAATAGTGAGATAATTTTTAAATGCAAGTAGTTTTCAGAGTAAAAGTTTAGCCATTTTTATTTTCATTCGATTTCGTGAGTTTCGTAAAATTAAATCAGATAATGGTTTAGGGAATTTTTTAATTGAAATATGATTTATATTTTGTTTGTATACTATAATTTATATTGTATATTATACTATATATGTATGTCCAGAAAACTTTATTTTGACTTATTTAGTATTTTTGAGTAAAAAGTAGAAGCATTTAGTATATTGGCATGATTCGTCCGGTTCCCAGCTTGTGAATCGACGTTGGACGGCTACGGAGGAAAAATTCAAATGAGAACCAAGACGACTACCCAAGCACGAGAAAACAACTGTACGACGTTGAATACAAGTTAAACAACACTGCGAAGATAATACGAAATAAACATCATCACATATTCATTCCGCTGATGTCACTTAACTACTAATGATCGTTTGTCGAATGAACTATATTGATGAATCAGAGTGTTCTCACCAATACGCACGATAGCAGCAGAGTTTCCGCCCAGAAGTAACACACGAACCGTTAATATACGTATTTATGGGGCGTTTCACTTCGGTATCTAAGTAACACTGATACCTACGTTTGTGTCGTCACAGTAAGAGTCCTCGGGCAGACACCAAAGCACTATGGTTGTTCACACTAGCCTTCATCAACCTGTGCAAGAGAACGATACTACGCTTGACGGTTGTTAACGTTAATCATCAACAACCAGTGCAAGAGCAAAGATTTCTTACTGATGTCTCAAGAAGAAGATTTCCATCTGATCACAGTTCATCACCAATTTGAGAGGTAATGGTTCAGCATTGAGTCGCAGCATTGACGGAAGAAAAACTATAGTTGCAGCATGGCAATGAGTTAATCCACTAGCATTAACAACAAACAGTGCTAGGCGGGTTAGTGCCATATTTATTAACGTTTGCGAAAGATGACATTGCTCAAAAATACTTGTTCCGAGATGATCACCCATAATACCACCATCACCAGAGAAGAGAAGAAAACCCCGATGATTGCCAATTTTAAATACATATTATTATTATAAATGTAAGAAAGAGAAATATTTTAAGAGTAAAGTAAATATTTTATTTTTATTGTAACAAATTTAAATTTTCATATTTTAATATTCATATTATCGTTTTGCAATGTAAATGAAATTTTTAATTTGTAAAGTATTTAAATGCAACCTATCCAAACCACTAGTTGTAGAAAAAAAAAATCTAAAAAGAGACTAGTTGGATATCATTTCATGATTTCTTTTAGGGGGGTGAGGAATGTTGTATATTGGCTTATTCGCATGAAGCGGATTGTAATTATTGTCAAATACGATGAACTCAAAAAAATTGCAAGCAATGCGGAATTAGCAATTTTTTGTAAACAAATAAATCGTAACCGACTTATGAATACAATCAGCTGAATATGCATAAGTAAATATGAAGAATTAGGTCAACCAATGCAGAAGCCGCGATCGATTCTCGGTTAAGCTTTTGGTTTTTATTGGCCTAGGTTAGGAGCGGGTTACGAAGAGTAAAACGTAACCACTGGGCGTTGCCAAAGATAAGTAGGTTTCTTTAGATTTTGGTTTGG
This sequence comes from Suillia variegata, assembly GCA_949127995.1. Taxonomy (NCBI): domain Eukaryota; kingdom Metazoa; phylum Arthropoda; class Insecta; order Diptera; family Heleomyzidae; genus Suillia; species Suillia variegata. Next base: position 21,067,838 of record OX421842.1, read on the forward strand.
ATAGAAATTGCAGTCTTTAGTAGTTCGTGTTAAGAGTAAGATCGTGTGAGCGAGTAAGCTCAATTTGACTATTTTCCTTTAATTAATAAAAGTAAAGTAATTTAAATTTAAAAGGTGTTTTAAGTTCGCGTGTTTTTAAACAGTTAGGAAAAACTCGCCAGTGCCCACACAAACTCAGCAAGGTCTTCCAGAAGAACCACATCTCTCTTCTCTCACAGAAGGTAAAGCAACGTTTCAACTTTACAACAAATGCTACTTTCAGATCTATTGAGGAAGGGATGGCCAGGAAAGGAATACACAGACTGGTTATATCTTGGGTTCTCAATATGCTACAAAATAGGGCAATAATTTGTGAATTAAGGGCAGAGAGGTTGACTGTCAAGTCAACTAAAGGCTGCCCCCAAGGAGGCGTCTTATCGCCACTCCTCTGGCTAATGGTCATTGACGAGCTTATACACACTCTGGATTACCAAGGGTTTGAAGTTCAGGGCTTTGCTGATGATTTGGTAATCAAGGTTAGAGACAAGTTTGACTCCACCATGGCTTGTTTGATAGTGGGGGATAACAGGCTTAAAGAACGGCTCTCCGTGACTCTATCGAGCATGCGAGTCGGCTTCCACCTCCACGTGGTGCCTCCTGGTAACCGAGTCCGGTCATGTTTCGGGTCGGGCCAATGGAAGCGGTGACCTCCATATTCCTATATTTCCTCAACCCATATTTCATTTCACCTCCCTTGACCTCTTTCCCCCCCCCCCCCTTAACCAAGGTGTGACGCGTTACCGTGCCCATTGCTGTTTGCAATCAGGGGTAACAGATTGTATTTGTACGGTGCCTATCCGATACTAGGCCGCCTCGGATAATAGCCTTGGCCTTACCGTAGTAAATGGGCTCTGCTGCGGTGAACTTTTCTTTCCCTATTTTCCATTTTGATCGCCGAGCTTGGTCTTTGACGAGGTGAAGCGATCGTACGAAACAGATGAAATGAACAATTCAAAATCAGCCTTGGATTTATCCAAAAAAATCCCCCAGTCTTCAGACATGCTGTCTGAAGACGCCCTTTTGGCCTCCAGTCAGGAGACCTTAATTACGACTGATAATTCCAGTATTAAGAAAAGAAACACACACTGTTCACGGTTAAAAAGACACTGGCTTCGTTTTACCGAAGCCCTTTATTTATAAACTCCAAAAACTACCCTTATTTCTAGTAACATACTTAATATTTAGTTATCAGACGATAGATAAGCGGCCTAAACAATCATACCTAATCAAATATGCTGATCATATAGCGACCAGACACATCTTTTAGGACTAGATTTGTAACCCAAATAAACTGGCTGGTCACTAAATGACCAAACAGATCATAACGGACTAGATACTGCTTATCTATCGCTATGTTCACATTTATTAAACTACAAACAACACCAAACATTTCTTGGTGCTGTTTAGAAGTTTATACATACTGCCCTTGTTGAAAGATTGTAATCTTTCGAAACAAATTATACTTAAAAACCCATAATTAGGTGTAAATTTGTTCCATTAATATATTGTTAAAACTGTATTTATGACAATATTTTATTCGTACGGGTCTTCACTTTGTTTTTATTATTAATAAAGAGTTCTTAATTTAGAATCTTTATTACATATATTTTTTATATCAAATTCATTAAATTTCTTTTTAATTATTTTTCTTCATCGAATATAACTTTACTTTTAATAAAATTAAACAATATTTAAAACAGATATTTCTTATTTAAATTAAACAATTCTTTAAATTCAAATTTTGGTTACACATATTTTCTCAATTATCATAAATCATAATAATTATAACTTAATTACAACAACTATGCAATTATATGCAAAAATTATTTTTTTTTTTAAATTAGCAACTTATCCGAGTTCAACATCGAAATATATTTTTACTTTTATTTATTAAATTGAGCAATTTACCAATCTGCCCGCGTTGAAAGTTCTTAATCTTTCAAAATAATTTCTTTATCTTAAACAAAATTGTTCTTACTTTTTTTTTAATTTTTTCAAACAATAACTATCTTTTAACTTTTTAATTTTATATTGTTTTCTTTTTTCTTATAAAAACCAAATTGACATTATTATACGTGGAAAAACAATGAAATGTTGGCGATGATCGGCTTAATTTCCTTAAAAACGATTTTCGCAGCCACGATGATCAGCAACATTGAGCTCCTCGAAGTCAGATTCTCGCGATGATAGGCAATTGAAAACTCCAACAATCGTAGTCTGCTCTTGAATATGCGGTACCTTACCGCCGCGTAAATATTTGGTTTAACTTGTACCAAACATTGATTGCCATGCAGTAATATTTGACAATTAAAATTACACAATGTCATCATATTGAGTACGCAGTCATAAAATAGTTTCCTCCGGTTGAGAAACAGTTGAATTATACAGGTAGCACCTGTTCGTATATTGTAAATCGGTTTAGTTTCCGGCCAAATAAAAATCTTCGCCATGCGTTTGTGCTTATAGAATTTGTTACATGTGAGGCCATAATATACTGTCTTCCTCACGTCCAACAATATATTTTCGTAGTTAGGCCTCCTGCTAATAAAATAACCATCACGAAATATTGGATACGTGTATACTGCATACGCATGCAGCCGGTCTTTATTGATCAGTAGTATACGAATCTTGATATCGCAGCCACGAGGTAAACTTTTCTGCTTCAGGAACAATTGAATTTCGCAATTGACTGCTGTCCTAATGGTATGTACAGGATGAGTTTGAAGCCAGAATAAGATCGTGGTCATTCTTCGACAATGGTTAAATGGGAGAACATCAATCTGACATCAAAAGGGAGAAATTGGGGACAGCATTAGCACAACATATAATCGAAAGTGGACACTCAGCTGATTTTGATAACGTACGAATATTGGACAGAGAAAAGAAACATAATACTAGGTACACATTGGAGAGCTTAAGGATCCAACAAAAACTAACAACAACAATGAACACGAAAGAAGACAAAGACAAAATAAATTTATGCTACGCTGCCGCCATCAAATAATCGTACCTGTGATATTTTAATTAGTTTTTTAAATTTGATTTTATTTGTAATTTTAGTTTTATTTATGTTTAAATTTGTGTTTGTGCCGTTCGGAGAGATGCAATATTTATGTATAAATGTAATTTAAAGCAATAATGTAAGTCGAAAGTAAAAAAATTAGTTGAAATTGTCAGTGTTTTAATGTTATTTGTATATTCTTCATTATAATAGATTCAATAAACCCCTGAAGAAGTTGAAATAACCTCAACGAAACGTCGGGATAAAAGATGGAATAAAGTTGTTTTTATTTGCATTTTGAAATAATAAAAAATCATTTTCAATATTTTTTGCATTTGTAAGCTCTTTATTTTTCACTTTATTTTTTGGCAAATTTTTATTTAATTTTAATATTTTGCCATCACTGTTATTTTCTTCGCAGTGATTCCGACACTTTTGATAGCTCTGCGTTTCACAACTATCAACAGGTGTTAAAAAATATTCGTCATTCAAAAGACGAAAAGGATTATTTTCTACAGGGACCTCAAATCCCTTAACATCACCAATTTTATTTGGATTATAAAATGAAAAACTCTTTCCTTCTGGAAATTCAAATTTATTAATTTCCCTATCTGAAGAAAAAGGTTTTTTCATAATATCTTTTTTAAATGCCATAAAAACCTTAAACGATTCTTCTGGGAATTCAAATCCCTTAATATTATTAATCGGATACACATTAGCTTCCAGAACTTCTTTTTTAACTGGAATATAAAACTCAAAAGCTTCTTTACTTTCTGGGAATTCAAATCCCTCAAATTTATTACCTGAAGAAAATTTAGTGCCCTGAATTTTTATTTTATTCGAAATAGTAAATTCTTCTACTTCTTTCATTGTTTTATTAAATGTTTTCTGCATACAATAAAAATTTTCTTCAAGTTCGTCAACATCCCTAGTCGTTTTCATGTAGGCAAAATATACCTCCTCTGCTTTATCGGAATACTTTTGTAATTCTTCAATTGTTAGACTCCCTTTATTGAAGTCATCAAATTTTTCTTGAAAAGTTTTTAAAACATTCTGAAACTTCTGTTTTAAAAACAGATCATTTTGAGTATATTTTGCCATTTTTATTGATTTTTAAATTTCCCTAATCTTATTCCAAAACACAAAACTCCTTTTTGTTATGTATTTTAAAATACCTTTCAAGGATAAACTATAATTTTTAATTTACTTTTTTATTTTACATATATTTAGAAAAGAAAACTACAAATTTTAACTTTTCTACAACACAATAAAACTCCTGAGTGCCTCTTTTTTTTTTAATATTTTATTTTGAAAAAGAAAATTTTCACTTTTCCAAAATAAAGAAAAACTTTTTTTTATATTAAAATAATTAAAAAAAAAACGCGTTCCTTTCCTGGGGTCACCAATGAAAAATCCAGTATTCAAAAGACGAAAAGGAAACACACAATGTTCACTGATTTACTGTTAAAAAGACACTGGCTTCGTTTTACCGAAGCCCTTTATTTATAAACTAAAAAAATTATCCTTATTTCTAGTCTAATATAACATAATTAATATTTAGTTATCAGACGATAGATAAGCGGCCTAAACAATCATACCTAAACAAATATGCTGATCATAAAGCGACCAGACACATCTTTTAGGACTAGTTTTGTAACCCAAATAAACTGGCTGGTCACTAAATGACCAGACGGATCATAACGGACTAGATACTGCTTATCTATCGCTTTGTTCACATTTATTAAACTACAAACAACACCAAGCATTTCTTGGTGCTGTTTAGAAGTTTATACAACGACGGCAATCCTGGTACCAGCCATAGTACCTCGGAAAAACCGTCAGTAAAAACTTCAGGGAGTAATGGTGCCAGCCATAGCATTCGGGTACCCTTGCGAAATCAAGATACCAGAAGGCTATATTCTTAGCAAGATTGCAAAGAATGAGGCCGCTGGTATCTCTGATAAGCGAGATCAGAAGGACAGATTGAAATGTACCGCGATGGTCGAAGAGTTCGAGAGGAACCAGGCCATCAAAGCGTTGGAGGTGCCGAAAGTGACGTCGAAGAGGAACCTTTCCTTTAAGGAATCTACGCAAGACTCCAAGAGGGCCAAGGTATCTAACGCGGCGTCAAACTCGGCTTCCTTCAAAAGGACATCCAAACCATTCAGCGAAGTTGAAGGAATCTGGCACTGATTGATGGTAAGACCAGCAACGGCAGACGCATCAATGAAATTTGGGGTGAGTTGGAGGCCAAACTTGCTGAAGACGTAATGAATTACGTCCTTTGCAACAAGAATGGTCCTCTTCTTGACTTCGACTCCTCGGAGATTGTTAGAGGCTGTAGGGTAATTAGATGTGGGGACGCGAGTAAGCTTCTCGATGAGCTTAGCATCGTCAAGAATGCCACAACAACCTGATGCTGAATGCCGTGCAGATTAATCTGCAGCACTCGAAATGTGCTACAGAGAATCTGATTGTCTTCCTCAGGGAGGGAGGCATAGACATCGGCATTATCCAAGAGCCCTGGGTGAACAGTAGTAGTATCAAGGGTTTCACGGATAGCAACAATCTACTATACTACAAAAAAGATGCAGGTAAACCTAGATCTTATATTATTATTAAAAACCACATTAAAGCATTTCTTTGCACCAGTTCCAGTTCCACTGATCTGACAGTTGTCAGGATCAAAATGGACGGCGGTAAAAGACTAGTGGTCGCATCTGCGTACATGGCACATGACCTGCCTGCTCCACCAGACGAAGTGAGTAGGCTTGGCCAAAACCTGTGCAGGGATGAAACCTTAATTTTAGGTTGCGACGCCAATGCCAGACATACGCTTTGGGGTAGCAGCGAAATAAATAACAGAGGTGAGTCACTTTTTTGATTTTATTACACAAACTAAATTAGACATTTGTAACCGGGGAAATTCTCCCACCTCTACCTTTCCGAGTACGGATGATTACATAGGATGGGAGGAAGTTCTCGATATCACACTCACTAATCTCAATGCCGAGATCAAAGTAGAAGGCTGGTCAAGTCAGCGATCCTTTTCTGATCATGCCTGGATACTTTTCAGTCTTGATATCACAGTTGATGCCCCACCTATTTATAGGAATCTAAGAAGGATTAACTGGGAAAAATTCCGCAATTCCGTGAACTCCTCTTTAGGCAGGTATTCACCCATTTCTTCATCCCCTTCTGAACTAGATGATAGAACAGGAAAATTTGAGAAAGCTTACAGTTTGGCTTTCATGAACTCATGCCCTGTCACTCGCAGTAAGAGTAAATTCCCGTCATGGTGGAACAATGACTTGACAGGCCTTAGGAAGCTTGTCAGAAAGGAGTTCAATGAGGCGAATATACAAAATTCCTGGCACTCCTACAGAGAGTGTCTTAAAACCTACAAAAAGGCGATCAGATAGGCGAAAGCTAGCTCTTGGTCAAATTTTTGTGAATCTATCGAGACTGTTGAAGACTCTGCCAGACTTAGTAAAATCCTGTCCAAAGAGCACTCGTGCCCATCCTTTATCAAAAAGATGGACGGGTCTTGGGCTGAATCTCCTAATGAATCATTGACTGCTCTTATTGATACCCACTTTCTAAGCGGTGATGATGACATGAATCTAACTACTCCAGAAGATGCACATGACTCTCTCATCACTAAGGAACGTATTATATGTCAAGAATTTCTCTCCTTTTAAATCTCCAGGCCCGGATGGTATACTTCTGGTCATGCTATGGAACCTCAGTGCCACAGTGGTCCCATGGCTGGAGCAAATTTTCAAACAAAGTATCACTCTCAGCTATATTCCCTCAAGTTGGAGGAACGTTAGAGTGGTCTTTATTCCTAAGGTTGGTAGGCGTGGACATGAGTCCGCGTAGGACTTTAGACCCATCAGCCTGTCCTCTTTCGTACTTAAAACATTAGAAAGAATCATTGACTATCATATTAGACTTTCACTCTCAGATGGAGGGTTTTCGAATTCCCAGCATGCTTACCTCAAAGGTAGATCCACGGATGCGGCACTACATGAGGTAATCCGGGTAATCGAGAGGTCTATTAACTCCAAGCAGTATAATTTAGGAGCCTTTCTGGACATTGAAGGCGCTTTTAACAATGTTAGCTCTGATGCCATTAAAAATTCTCTGATAGAGCATTAAGTAGATGCGGGAATTGTATACTGGACTATGTCCATGTTGCAGTCTTGGGTGATACAGGCGAATTTGGGCAATTGTAATATCACTAAATCAGTCAATCAGGGAGCGGTTCTCTCACTACTCCTGTGATTGATTGTTATGGATGATATGCTAAAATCTTAAAGCAGTTGCGTATGCCGATGACGTTGTGATTCTAGTATCAGGTCTGTTTCCGTCCGTCCTTAGTGAAATCATGGGCAGGTCGCTGAGAACACTAAGCTCATGGGCCGATAGGTGCGGCTTATCAGTGAACCCAGTGAAAACAGAATTACTACTATTCACCACTAAAACCAAGATACCTCAATTCAACTGACCAGTTCTAAACGGACAAGCACTTACTCTCTCCACTGAAGCCAAGTATCTCGGTGTTCTTCTTGATACAAAGCTAAATTGGAAAAATAATATTATACTGCGAGTTAAAAAAGCCTGCATTGATTTTTATACGTGCAATAAAATGTTTGGCAAACGTTGGGGTCTCCAGCCAAAGATGGTACTCTGGATGTACAGGGCTGTAGTTCGACCGATTCTCACCTACGGAGCTCACGTTTGGTGGCCAGCGTTTAGTAAAAATAATAATATAGTAAAATTGGGATGAGTTCAACGATCCGCATGCATTGGCATAACTGGGGCTCTGAGATCCAGTCCCTCAGATGCGCTAAATGTACTTGTGCACCTTCTTCCCATTGATCTTCACATCAAATTTGTAGCCGCATGCACTGCAGCAAAACTCAAAGAAGTAGGGTCATGGCAAGCTAGGACATATGGCTATAGCAGAATTTTAGGTACGCTACCTATAGAGGTAGTGCCTGTAACGACTGACTACATTTCACCGAAAATAGTTCTTAACAAGAACTTTGTACACAGATTTCCATCCAGAGAAGAATGGTCATCTAATAGTGTAATCGACAAATTCGGCGTTGCCATTTTTACGGATGGCTCCAAGATGAGTTGTGGAGTTGGCGCAGGTGTTTTCTGTAAACACCTTGGTATCTCTAGATCTCTTAGACTTCCTGATGAGGCCAGTGTGTTTCAAGCTGAATTGATAGCTATCTTAGAAGCTTGTAGCATTATTAGTAGCAAACTAACTCGTAAAAAGAACATAGCCATATTCTCTGACAGTCAGGCAGCTATTAAAGCATTGTCTTCTAATGTTGTTTCGTCAGAACGGCCCTTAATTTAATTATAAAATTTTTTTTATGTCTTTTATATACAAAATTATGTATAGCTGCCACTGTAAATTGTTATGTGCACCACTGAAGGCAGCAATAACAAACAATTTACAGTAGCAGCTTACATATAAGTTAGTTTTAAGTTCAATAAACCACTGTAATTTTGAATATTGAACTGCGCGCATTATATTTTTTCTCGTCCGAGTTTGGCAAGTGTTTTTTAGTTAAAATAAAGTAACATTGAACATTTAAAAACACAATTAACAATTTAAACCACAACACAAGAGACAATTGTCCACACAAATAATAAAGTCTACAAACAATTAGACACAATACAATTAAAACAGTGCACAAACATTTAAAACCTTAAGTGCTAAAAAACAATTTAAAAAATTTAATTAAAAACTAATATTTGCGAAAACTATCGCAAATTTTCATGGCGCCCGAGCAGGGACAATAATAAAGTGTTGTGAATAATTTCTTGTTGCCAAACTCGTCGCGCGTTCGCTGCAGTCGAATAATTTAATATTTAAATTATTCATTTTTTTTTCGCTGCACTGCCGCCATTGTTCGCGAAAAAATTATTTTCGTTTTCGTTTCGCGCCATTGCTGCACCGTTTTTCACCGCTGCAGGCCTAGCGCTCCAGGAGGAGAATATATTGACCCGTACATCGTTGGACAGGACGACATGCCAAGGGAAGTGCCCGCTGAAAAGGAATCTCCTAGATCAGAGGTATTTAAATGCGAATAGTTGAAAGTTATTTTTATAAATTTTAAAAGCAAATTGCTTAATTTATTTATTTTCGGTGCTCCAATAAGTTAATTTGGATAATATAAGCACAAAAAACTTTCAACTCTTGGCATTTCATCATACGCATAATTATATTCATTTATTTAAAAAATTAAAAAGTGCATTTGTTTGGCTTTACTCAAGCAAAGTGTGTAAGTGTAATATCCAAATAAAAAAACCACCACCAAAAAGTGTTTTGCCATTGCTCTCTTTCGCCGCTCTCTTGTTGCCCAAAGAAGTTTCGCCATAATTTATTTGGCCGAAATTTTGAATAGAACCCACCCGCACTTTCAATTATTAATTAAAGTCAATTTAATTAATATTAAAATCAAAGCTTTAAACACATTCGCATTAATATCATCGTTTTGGTGTCAAATAATCGAATTGTTGTTGTTGTTGTCGTTTGCTTTGATTTCTTTTCGTCAAGTGCATTGGGTGTCTGTATGTATATATACCGGTTTCCTATTGCACAGTGGGCATAGGTACATACAGTGGCGCACAAATTTTGTCTGTGCACAGTGGACAATTAATATAATTTCAGTGGTAAAATTAAATTAAATAAAAATTTCAAAATACGTGCACAGTGGGCATGCAAGATAAATTAAGCAATCAAAATATTTTTTTTTTGCTTCTAATAAACATTGCTCATTTAGAATTTAACTTAATAAATAAAGAAGTGTATTAACATTCGATACATTTATTTAAATAATTTTTTTTTGTTTATAAATAAAAAGTTAAGTTAGATTAAAGATGACTAGCGTTACCAAGAGAAGGCAATCGTCGCCTAACAAAGAAATTAGAGAGCTTGACCAATTGAAGCATACTAGGTTTTTAATGCAATCTAACATTGTTCGGATAAAATCGGCAATGCAAGTACAACAAGTTGCGGTCAACCCAGTAGAATTGCAATGTCGTTTAGATATGCTAAATTCATATATCGAAAAGGCTATGAATGCTCAATCCGAGATAGAGAGCTTAGATCATAGCGATCATTTTCGAGGGGAATTGGAGGAAATTTGCATTAGTGCAAAATCTTTAATAATAACTGCATTGGATAAACAAAGGAAGTCTAGTTGTCATGATGTCACCTTAGGCAGCTCATTCGTACAGCAACATCATTCTAGGCTTCCTCGCATGCCGCTTCCAAGGTTCAGTGGAAAATACTCTGAATATAAAAATTTCATGAGTTTGTTCGAAAATCTTGTCCACAACGACCCCACGCTTCCAGATATCGAAAAATTCAACCATTTGATTTCGTGTTTATCTGGTGAAGCACTTGGAACGGTTAAAGCGTTTCAAATATCTGAAGCGAATTATCCAAAAGCGCTGACTAGCTTGAAAAAAGTGTATGATAATAGCTGTCTTATATTTTTCGATAATATTTCTACACTTTTCGAATTGCCTGAAATAAATAAGCCTTCTGCGTCGGCTTTGCGCTCCATGATCGATACAGTTTCTGCCGTGTACGATTCTCTTTTGTCATTAGGCGATGAAAAGAATATAACAAACGCCATAATAATTCACTTGGTCATGTCAAAAGTTGACTCAGTAACGAGGTCGAAGTGGGAAGAACAGCTGGATTATGCCAAGCTTCCGCTTTGGAGTGAATGCGAATCAGCTCTTAATAAGCGGTTTCAGCACATTTCTGCTGATGAAGCATCAACTTCAAAGGCAAAGGTTAATTTTGTAAATCCTTTTAAATCCCAGCCAAATGTGCCCCACAGAAATAAATCTGCCCTTTCGTGTTCCGCTAAGCCACAATCGCAGCCTCAAAAGAATGTGAGATGTGAATTTTGCAATTCTGTTGAGCATGCGATATCAAGTTGTCCGTCTTTCAGTGCAATACCTGTTAGTGAAAGGTTTTCATATGCGAAGGGTATTCCGTTGTGCATTAATTGCCTTCGTCGAGGACATACAGTGTCAAAATGTAAATCTTTCCGGTGTCGAGTATGTAACCGGTCACATCACGTGTTACTCCATCAGTACACTGTATCCTCTCATAACGTCCCACCACAACATGATCAAGCTTCGACCTCCCATGCCATCACGCCTCTATTTCGACTGATCAAGTCATTCTTGCCACAGCTGTCGTTAAAATAAAAAGCAGTTCAGGCGAGTACTTTTTAGCACGCACCTTACTTGATTCTGGGTCTCAAGTAAATTTTATCACTGAGGAACTTGCTCAGAGGTTGCGACTTCGTAAAGAAGACAAATGTTTAAACTTGCTTGGCATTGGTAAAGTTAATACCACTGTTAAAACTAAATTAAATGCGTTTGTTAAATCACGGCTGAATGATCATGAATTTTCAGCAGATTTCTGGGTTATACGATCTATATCAGCTTACCAACCAGATCACACAGTAAATACTAGTGGTTGGAATATTCCATCGAATATTGAATTGGCTGATCCATGCTTTAATAAGCCGCAAAAAATAGATATGCTATTGGGTGCTGAACAATTCTTTCAGTTGTTGTCTATCGGTCAAATAAGACAAAGCCCCAAATTTCCAACACTCCAAAAAACACTTCTCGGTTGGATTGTGTCTGGGAAATGCACTCAGAATAAAAATCCTCATACCCAAACTTGCAACATTATTTGCCAATCCGAAGAAATTGCTTCAATCAACGCAACCGTCCAAAAATTCTGGACTTTGGACGAAATTCCACTCGACAAAAAGTACTTTACACAAGAACAGCAATTGTGTGAAGATCATTTTGTCGCTAATACGCAACTCTTACCTTCAGGTCGTTTTGAGGTTAAGCTGCCATTTAAATCCGATCCCAAATCTCTTGGTTCGTCTTATGAAATTGCCAAAAGACGATTTCTCTCACTCGAAAGGAGATTGTTGAAAAATCCAAAGGTTAGGGAAATGTATATGGATTTTATGAACGAGTACCTCTCGTTGGGACATATGACAATGAACGATATTGAAATCCCGAATTCCTCCCACTATTTCATTCCGCATCAAGTCGTCTTAAGACCGGAAAGCACCACTACAAAATTACGTGTGGTGTTTGACGCGTCAAGTCGTACTTCGACTCAGATGTCGTTGAATGACACATTAATGGTTGGGCCAACCATTCAGGAGGAGCTATTTTCCACGTTGCTTCGGTTTCGAATGCACAAATATGCCATTACGGCGGACATTACTAAAATGTACCGTCAAATTCTTGTAAGCCAACAAGATCGGAATTACCAGCTCATACTGTGGAGGCAGCATATTTCTCAACAAATTCAAACTTATCGATTAAACACCGTCACTTACGGTACCTCACCAGCGCCATTTATGGCTATTCGGTGTTTGAAGATGTTGAGCGATATGTACAGAACTTCTCACCCACTCGGGTCTGAAGTAATACGGAGAGATTTCTATGTCGATGATCTTCTTACTGGCGCCGATACTATTGAAACTCTAGTTAATACAAAAGTTGAAATAATACATATATTGCAATCAGCTGGGTTTCAATTAGCGAAGTGGTTTTCAAACCACCCAGAGTTCGCCAACAGTGAGAGCGCTGAAAAATCACTACAGTTTGATAGTTCAGACTCCACAAAAACTCTGGGCATTCGCTGGCAGCCTCAAGAGGATGTTTTTCGCTTTCAATTGGAAGAAAACTTCCATGATCTTCGAGCAACTAAACGAAACATATTATCAGTTTCTGCTCGTCTGTTTGACCCGCTTGGATTATTAAGCCCAATAATTATCAACGCAAAAATCTTATTACAAGAGCTTTGGATTGATAAATTAGATTGGGACGAATCGATTCCATTGCGCCTTGATACCAGTTGGCAAAATTTTAAAACCAATCTGACACAGCTTCACAAAATTAAAATTCCACGTTTTGTGCAAACGCATTCTGAGGCAACGTGTCAGATTCATGGTTTCGCTGACGCTTCGCAAAGAGCATATGGCTGCTGTATATACATACGAAGCGTAACAGCGAATGGTATCAAGTCGACGCTATTAACAGCTAAGTCAAAGGTGGCACCTTTGAAGCTTGTGAGGCTTCCGAAATTGGAGCTTTGCGCAGCGCATCTTCTCGCCAAACTTTGGTCGAGAATTTCGGCAATGTTGAATCAGCAATTCGAGAAAGTTTATTTCTGGTCAGACTCTGAAATTGTGTTAAATCAACTCAAGTTGCATCCATCAGTACTTGAAACATTTGTAGCAAACAGAGTGTCTGAAATCCAAGAGTGGTCACAGAATGCTTCATGGCGACACGTTCCAACGAAATTAAATCCTGCCGATATTGTTTCAAGAGGTTGTAGTGTTGACGAATTAACCGACTCAATTTGGTTTAATGGTCCACAATTCCTTTTAAAAAATATTGCAGATTGGCCAGTAAATCCACATTTTAAATTGTCGCCTGAAGATGAAAATGAAGGAAAGAAAAAATAATGTATGGCTCTCGTAGCAGTTAAATTAACTCCGAACTGTATTTTAGAACTTGTTGATAAAATTTCGTCACATTATAAATTACTCCGAATTATGGCGTATATGTGGCGCTTTGTAAGAAAATCTAGAAATAAAAACGAAATTTTTTCAACAGTTCCAACGACTAATGAGTTGCAGTTTGCGTTATTCAAAATTGTTGAAATTATTCAACAGTTTGAATTTGGTGAAGAAATTAAAAAATTAAAGAAAAATATAACACTTTTGCCACATATCCAAAAACTCAATCCATTTTTACATGAGTTTAAAGACGAAAATATCTCGATAACTTTACTTCGAGTTGGTGGTCGTCTTGCTAATGCACCTATTGCGTATGATGCTAAGTTTCCGATATTGTTATCGAAAAATTCGCATTTTATTAAAACGTACCTACGGAATCTGCACATAAATAACTTTCATGCTGGACCAAAAGCGTTGCATGGGCTTCTGAAGCAGCAATTTCATTTGGTAAATGCTACAGAAGCCTGCAGAAAAACCGTACGGAACTGTGTACATTGCTTCAAGTACAAGCCCAAATTAATGTCCCAAATCATGGGCAATTTGCCTGCAGACAGACTTAGGGCTTTACGCCCATTCCTAATATGTGGCGTAGATTTTTGTGGTCCCGTATATACCTCTTTAAAAATTCGCGGTCGACCCCCAGTAAAATCGTATATAGCAGTCTTTGTTTGTTTTACGTCGAAGGCGGTACACATTGAATTGGTTACTGATCTCTCTTCCGATTGTTTTCTTTTCGCCCTAAAAAGGTTCATTGGACGCCGAGGGACGCCAAAGAAGCTCTACTGCGACAACGCGACGAACTTCGTCGGCGCAATGAGGAAGCTGCAAGAGTTTCGCAGCCACTTTATGAAGGAGAAGGAAGCGTTACAGCGGTACGCGGCCGAGACGGGCTTCCAGTTCGCTTTTATACCGCCAAGGGCGCCGCACTTCGGCGGACTTTGGGAAGCGGCGGTAAAATCAGCAAAGTCGCTCCTACAGCGGACGGTGGGCAACGCGCTGCTGACGGTAGAGGAGCTAAGCACCGTGCTCGTGGGCGTCGAGGCGGTGCTAAATTCAAGGCCAATAGCTCCACTCAGCAGCGATCCAAACAACGGCGAGGCGCTAACGCCAGCGCACCTGCTGATAGGCGGCCCCTTGATAGCGTTACCGCCGGAACCAGTGCCGGACAAGCAAATGGCCTGCTTAAAGAGATGGCAACTTGTCTCCTATCTCAGGCAAGAGTTCTGGCGGCTGTGGTCGAGAGACTACCTTTTGAGCCTGCAGAGCCGCAACAAGTGGCTACAGGAGCAGCCAAATCTCGCCGTGGGTCAGCTCGTCGTCGTTCACGAGGACAACGCACCGCCACAGCAGTGGAACCTCGGCCGAATCGTGGCAGTCATCAGCGGGCAGGACGGGAAGGTTCGAGTCGCCGACGTCGCAACTAGAGGGACAGTGCTTCGCCGCCCAATTGTGAAGCTGGCAGTTCTTCCTAGTGACGATACTTGAAGCCTTGCAGCCCTTCAACGCGGCCGGTGTTTCGTCAGAACGGCCCTTAATTTAATTATAAAATTTTTTTTATGTCTTTTATATACAAAATTATGTATAGCTGCCACTGTAAATTGTTATGTGCACCACTGAAGGCAGCAATAACAAACAATTTACAGTAGCAGCTTACATATAAGTTAGTTTTAAGTTCAATAAACCACTGTAATTTTGAATATTGAACTGCGCGCATTATATTTTTTCTCGTCCGAGTTTGGCAAGTGTTTTTTAGTTAAAATAAAGTAACATTGAACATTTAAAAACACAATTAACAATTTAAACCACAACACAAGAGACAATTGTCCACACAAATAATAAAGTCTACAAACAATTAGACACAATACAATTAAAACAGTGCACAAACATTTAAAACCTTAAGTGCTAAAAAACAATTTAAAAAATTTAATTAAAAACTAATATTTGCGAAAACTATCGCAAATTTTCAAATGTTATAACATCAAAATTAATTCTTCAAGGCAGGAATGAACTAGATATTCTCGGTCACAGACATAGAATAAACCTTATCTGGGTTCCAGGACATAGGAGCATAGTAGGTAATGAAGTGGCCGATGACCTGGCCAGGAAGGGCTCTGCATAGGGGCTGGATCTGGCTGTTCCGGTTCCGGTACCTATAGGCAAGGTCAAATCTGAAATCTACAATTTCTTTCTCAATAAAGTCAAGTCTATATGGAAAAACACCGCAGGATGCGTTGTATCCAAAAAGACTTGGCCGAACTACAACCTTTCAAGATCCCTTGAACTCATTAACTTGAGGCGTCGTGACATCGTGCGGATCACATACATCTTCACTGGACACTGGCCTATTGGTGAACATGCCCGCAGATTGGGAATTCCCTATAATGTCCACTGTCGTAGCTGCAAAAACACCAGTGAACCAGAGACACTGATTCACTTCATCTACGACTGCCCGGCTTTAGCAAGAGTCAGGCTTCGCACACTCCACTCCGCCTTTCCAAACTCATTAGAAGTCTTATCTGACTACCCACTAATGAACATTTTAAAATTCCTCAACAATTCAGGATGGCTCCAGCATTGATCCCTCCCCGCCCCTTCAGGAGATCGTGGTAACAAAACGGCATTAATTATTATACTTGTACTGGTGGAGTTCCAATAGTTTTCTCGCCACTTATACTACTACCAAATAAATAAATGGAATGCATTTTGTGAATACAACCAATTGCGAAATCAATGTTACTGTGGTTTCTATACTACTATACCGGGGCTTCTTCATCGGGCTGAAAGGAAACCAAATGTTGCGCTGCAAACCCTTTTGCTGGCAAATATTTGTCCGGAAAATAAGGAAGAACAGAAATAAGAGGCAGTATAAGTCTTGAATTCAGATTACAATATACAAGGTGGCGCAAAAGAAGTCATCCGATGTTGTTTGGCTCATATTTTTTTTCTAAATAAAAAACTTCGATTCTGTTTTTTGATTATGTTTATTTAGACCTTTAGAATTAATTGTGTTAAGTCGAGAAGATGATATCGGATAAATGGGCACCGTCACAATTGATTGCCATACGGGCTCGTTTTATGGCATTTTCCATCACTTCGGCGAGAGTTTCGGGCGATAAATTCTCGCATTCGTGTCGGATATTTTCCTTGAGGGCTTCCAAGGTCTCAGGCTTGTTGATGTAAACACGAGACTTCAAAAAACCCCATAAAAAGAAGTCCGGGACCGTTAAATCGGGCGATCTGGCGGGCCAGTGCAAATCGCCAAAACGCGAAATTAAGCGACCCGGAAACGCGGCCTTCAGAATGTCGGTTGTGGCTCGTGCAGTGTGTGCTGTTGCTCCGTCCTGTTGGAACCACATGTCCACCAGTCCTAATTCGTCCAGTTCGGGCAGAAAAAACTCGGTCAACATTGCCCTATAGCGCGCACCGTCCACTGTTGTCGTTTGACCCGCGGCGTTCGGCCCGATGACTCCTCCAGCGTGAACAGCGCACCACGCAGTCACTTTGAGCGGGTGTAATGGTTTCTCGTGCATCACTCGCGGATTTTCGGTTCCCCAGAAGCGATAATTTTGCTTGTTCACGTACCCGCTGTATTAAAATGAGCCTCATCGCTCGTTATGATTTTTGCCAACACCACAGACGAATTGTTACGCAAAAAAATAGACACAATTATTCCGCGTTCTTGGGGAGTGTATCGCTCCATGGCTTATTCACTTGTATTCTGTATCTGTCTAGTCCACAAATGTCAAAACAGATTTGACATTGGCGGCCATTTGCAAAAATGAGAGCATCCTCCAATAGGGTGATTAATTTTGCGCCACCCTGTATTTGAGACGTATTCTTACCCTTTCCATTGTTCTTAAACAAGAAAAGAGTTTTTCAAAATAATAACAAAGATAAGGAAAATCCGTTTTAGAAAATTTGGCGCTGCTACTTATAAGTGGGACTTAATTCTCTGTATTTTTAAGAATTTAAAATTAGACTAACTTGTAGGGATTTCCCCCACACAAGTCAATTTCAATGTGATTGACAACACTAAAAATGCAACATTGCATTACAAACATTTTTAGCAATCGATATACTTATATTTTTCATTGTAATAAATTTCAAGAAACGAAATCTCATTGTAATCAAACTAAATTGTTTTTCAATAAAAACAACTGGAGTTATTCCTATAACTGGTGATCCCGCCGAACACATTATGTCGCGGAATTCGGACGAAGAAAACGAATTTCAAGACGTAGCAAGCGAACACATAACCTACAAATTAGGCGCGTGGCAGTGAAGCCGCCTCCATTTTGGAAACCTGATCCGAAATTATGGTTTATGCAGGTGGAGGCGTAGTTTAAACGGGCCGGCATCACGTTGGATGACACTAAATACTACACGATTGTTGACGAAATTGATTCAGCGGTCCTCAAGTGCGCAAGCGATCTGATTCTTAATCCACCAACCGAAAATAAGTACGAGGCACTCAAGGAGCGATTAGTTTCAGAATTTAGCGAATCGGCAAATGCGCGTATGACACGTTTGCTTGACGATTTTCCAATTGACGGAAAAAAACCGACAGCGATATTGCGTGAAATGAGGGACTTGGCTGGCCGTGGAGTAGACGACGAAATGTTGAAGTTGCTTTGGCTGCGTCGACTACCTGCTAATGTACAACAAACATTAGCAACAGTTGAAGGTGATGTTGATGCATGGTCAAAAAAGCGGACAGTATAATGGAGGTGCCAGAGACACCAAAGCTGAACGCTATTGACACTGATGCAGGTGAAAACAGAAATATTTATGACGCAATCGCGGACCTTACGAAGAGATTTGATCGTTTGGAGCGCGAAAGCCGCAGACATGAACGGCCTACACAGGAATTTAGTCGCCCGATTTCACCACGTCCCCGCCCGCCACGGTCGTTTTCCTCAGAAATTTTCTGGTATCATCGAACTTTCAAAAATAGAGCCACAAAATGTCGAGCGCCATGCGATTTTGGTAAACGCCGGCAGGAAAACTAGTAAGCCCTCCTTTCGCCGCGACAAACGAAAGCACAGGGCGCACTTCTTGTCGTTTATATATAAAATATAAATCCTCTTCTATAACATTTTTGATTAACACTGGGGCAAAGCTCGTTCACGCATCCATGATAAAATTGCTAGCTGCCAACAACACCGAGATTTCCACCTACTGAAAAAAACAAGTCACACTTTACCTCGGGCTGCGTAGAAAATTTGTTTGGCTGTTTACTGTTGCGGATGTATCACACCCCATCATCGGCGCTGACTTCCCACGCAATTTTGGAATTTTAGTCGACATGAAAGGCAAAGCCCTTATAGATAATAAAACACATTTACGCAGCGTATGCCAAATAGTAAAAGGGCTACCAACAAACGTCACGGTTTTAAAAACAACAAATTCATTTCACGGACTTTTATCGAAATACTCAGATCTTACAGACGACTCAAAAACTCTTGCAAAGAATCCATCACAGGTTTATCATTTTATCGAAACCAATGGCCTCCAATCTCTCAAAAAGTTCGCAGGCTCTCTCCCGAGCAACTTTTAGTGGCTAAAAAAGAATTTGATTACCTCCTCGATCGTGGAATTTGTGCTCGCTCTAAAAGTTAGTGGGCAACTCCACTGCATCTGGAAATCAAATGGAACATGGCGTCCCTGTGGCGACTACAGGCGCCGAAATGCTAAAACAATTCCCGACAACTACCCTATCCGACACATTCAAGATTTTGGAAGTGAGTTGGCAGGTAAAACTATTTTTTCTGTTGACTGTAAAAAAGCAAATCACCAAATTTCTGTTAACCCGAAAGACGTACCAAAAACAGCGATTATCACAACGTTTGGACTTTTTGAGTTTAAATATATGACATTCTGTTTAAGAAATGCATCTCTAACGTTTCAACGGTTTATGGATGAGACAGTAAAAGGGATGGATTTTGTGTTTTCATACTTGTGATAAGCATTAAAAAGTGTCAATTTGGACAATCTGAAGTTGAATTTTTGGGCCATTTGGTCTCGAAGGATGGTATTAAACCGCTTCAACACAAAGTTGAAGCCATTTTATAGCGAAAAGAATCAACACAGGTCCAAGACCTTCGTAGCTTCTTGGGGACTGTAAATTTTTACAGGCGATTCCTACCCCATGCTGCAGAAATCGAACTGCCACTTCAGAAACTGATGGGACCTTGCAAAAAGCGCGACATAACCAAATTAAAATGCACGACTGAAACAGAAATTGCATTTGAAGCCCTAAAAAACAGCTGGCTGATGCGGCTCTGTTGTCTTTTCCAATCAAAGGTGCAAAGATCGCGCTAATGACTGACGCCTCGGATAAATCAATGGGGGCCGCACTCGAACAATTGGTCGATGGCGAATGGCAGTCTTTAGGGTTCTATTCAAAGAAATTTAACGACACCGAACAACGTTATAGCACATACGATCGCGAGCTCTACGCTATTTTTGATGCAATCCGACATTTTCGATACTTTTTGGAGGGATCAGGATTTACAATATTTACTGATCACATTTTAAAAACATGCTTTCAGTATATTTTTCTGGTCTGTGATAATAATTTGTTTAATAATATTTGTTATGTAAATTCGTAATAACCAATGTTTTATGTTTGAAATCAATGTAATAATGCTTATTTGTATTTTTAACTTAACTTTTCAATTTTTTTTTTTTTTTAAACCTATAATTTTTTTAATTATCTTTTTTTAATAAACTAAATATTTGTGTTAATTATTATATTTATTTTATTTTTTGCACATTTTGTTAACTGACAATTTAAAGTCTAGTGTAGTTCATAAGATTTTGTTATCTTGTACACTAGTAATTCATTAATATTAAATAAATAAATAAAATAAAATAAAAATAAAGCCGTTACTCAACGCACTGGAGCAAAAGTGGGAAAAACTTTCGCCCCGTCAAACAAGACAACTAAATTATATCAGTAAATTTTCGTCAAACATACAACACACTAGTGGAGCAAAAAATGTCGTCGCGGACATGCTTTCCCGCATAGAGACGATACAAACTACTTCGCCTATA
The DNA here is from genome assembly GCA_949127995.1 of Suillia variegata. NCBI lineage: Eukaryota > Metazoa > Arthropoda > Insecta > Diptera > Heleomyzidae > Suillia > Suillia variegata. The sequence goes on from OX421842.1 coordinate 21,088,544, forward strand.
GATTACGTTGTATTAAGTGAGGAACAGTCAAGGTGTGAGGAATTGCAATGGCTAATACGAGAAGGTACATCTTCATTACAGTTTCAAAAATGTAGACTCCCAAATTCTTTCACTGATATTATCTGCGACAAATCAACAGGAAAACTTCACCCCTACGTGCCGGAGTCAATACGAACGATGATTTTCGACGCATTACATGGGTTGTCACATCCTGGTGTCAAAGCAACCACCAAGCTCATTTCGAAAAATTACGTTTGGGTAAAAATGAATAGTGACATCAGAAATCTGGTAAAAAATTGTCACGAATGTCAACGCTGTAAAATCACAAGACACACCAGAAGCGAACTTCAAAGGTGCCGGATAATCGTTTTGAACATATAAACATTGATCTGGTGGGACCCTTACCGACATCGAATGGGTGCTTATATTGTCTGACGTGCGTTGACAGGTACTCGCGCTGGATCGAGGCCATTCCTGTTCCAGATATTACCGCCGCAACTGTGGCGAAGGCGTTATATTGCGGCTGGATATGCAAATTTGGAGTTCCACGATATATAACTACAGACCAGGGAAGACAGTTCGAAAGCAGTTTGTTTGTCGAAATGGCAAAGTTACTGGGTATAAGGCACATTCGAACAACGGCTTATCATCCCCAGGCAAACGGACTTATAGAACGATTTCATCTTTATTACTCAAGCCGCTCTCAAGTGTCATAATGCAAACACAAACTGGACAGACATCTTACCTACCGTTTTACTAGGCTTAAGAACAGCTGTAAAGGAAGAACTGGGGGCATCGGTAGCAGAAAAGGTATATAGGCAAGCAATTCGACTACCAGCAGATTTTGTAATTGAAGATCCTCGCACGTACCAAAGTGAGCACGATTCTCTTTAACGACTCCATCAATATTTCGAACATGTTCGACCAACCGATACATCTCAACACGGTCAGAAAATCGTTTACATTCCAAAGGATCTTCGCTTCTGTGAGTACATATTTCTACGCTACGATAAAGTAAGAGCTCCACTTAAGTTTTAGAACGTCACCCCAAAACTTATACAATTTTGATGAAATCAAAGCCTGTCAACGTATCCATCGACAAGTTAAAATCAGTGTATATACCGAATGAGCAAGTAGCTCAACTGCAAAGAAAAAGTCTTAATCGTCATGTGTGTTTTTCTAAGGATCTACTTTTTATATTGGCCGGACAGGATCCTGGAGAGGGGGTGGTGTAGGTATTTTCCTCACACAAGTCAATTTCAATGTGATTGACAACACTAAAAATGCAACATTGCATTACAAACATTTTTAGCAATTGATATACTTATATTTTTCATTGTAATAAATTTCAAGAAACGAAATCTCATTGTAATCAAACTAAATTGTTTTTCAATAAAAACAACTGGAGTTATTCCTATAAACTAAATTTGTCATAACGCTTCATCACCTATCAGCCTGATTTACGGCGGTTGGCTTTAAATTGATCCAATCACGCTCACTTTTTGTGAAGTTGTCGAGAGTGATCATACTAATTCAGATAAATTGGGATACATGCTTAAATAAATTATATTTTATTTAGATTTATGTTGGCAACTACTTACGGTAATTAAATAAATTGTTTAAAAATACAAACAATTATATTAGTATTTGTATTTTATTTCTTACCACATAAAAAAAAAAACAATCATTTAACAATAAAAGTCGTTTATTTTTTTTTTATTTCTAATAACATAAAAATAAACAATAGTTTAAATTTCTGGTGGAATATAAAAATCGTCTACAGCTTTCGGATTCTTCTTTTTTCCAAACCATCTTTTAGGGTAAGTTTTTCTATTGTGATATATTTCAAGTTCAGTTCTATCTTCCGAGGAAAAATACCAAAGCTGTTGTTTCTTTTTGTTTAGCTGAGTCAAGATGTTTTCGATTTTATTCTTACTTAAACTCTTTGCTTTATCTTTCGATTCTACTGTTATGTTTTCTCTGCGATCAACTACCCATTTGTTAAGCGCTGTTAGTTGCTTTTCAATTAGTATATTCTCTTGACTTTGAACTGTATGTTTTATTAATGAAGTCAGTTTGTCGTCGAACGACCAACTTTCTGAATGCATTTCATTTTTATTTGTTAATATATTCACAAATTCAGTATGTAAATCCTTTTGATCTTTTATTAAATTTAGACATAAACTAGCGACGTCTTTGTGAATTAATTGTGGTTCTGCCATTACTTCTGTAACCGTTTCATTATATTGATTACACAATAAAAGTCCAATAACTTTAATGTTGAAACTTATATCTTTTGAACTGTTGTCTATTTTTATCAAAGTTTTTCCAATTAAAGGCTTTAAGTCATTGATATTCATTAAGTAGTCATTAGAATTACGTAAATAGTTTACTCGTACTTTTTTCTGAAAAAAAAAGATATAATTTTTTAATAATTAATAAACATTTTATTTATTTTAAAGAAACTAATTCTTTGCAATATACTGTGACAGCCGTAGCCGAACGCGCTAAGATATGCAATTAAACTATGTTTTCTTTACTTCACGCTCTGTATTAAAACCCTAACTTATCCGACAATTTCAAAATTGTTTTTTGTGCCCCTTTTTCATTAAAATTTGGAAAATCTGTCAGGTATTTTATTTTTGTGAGTCCTCTTTGAGCCAGCGGAGACCATTTATATCATTTATATCACGTTCATCCTATATTCAAATTGAGCAACTCTGAAGTAGTTTGAATCGTTGTTAAATATTTATTGGGTCAGACTATTCCGTCAAATCTATCGCTTATAGTTATAACATATGGTGACGTACACCACAGATATAATGGACCGTTGCCTTTAATTGTAGGGACTGTAAGACATGGTTGTAAAATAGCTCACAAATGACTCGCTCAGCTAATGAGTAGACTAAGCTAGCTTATATAAAAAAATAAATAAATTAGCTAGCTGAATTGTGAAATAGCTTAACCATGGCGTATAAAAAAAACCTAAAAGATGATTATTGGTTCTGGTCAAGACCGCCAAATAATGCAAAAATATTATTTCTTGAAGTCATGACAAAAAAAAATTTAGGCGTACCATTCTTCGGTGGAATTGGAGAGCTGTCAGGAAACGACGTTAACATTTTGCCAACTTATTTTAACGATACTCTGGACAATTATGATATACACGGTGTGAGGAAGCTGAACACTTTTAATTATTACAGGATATGACGTCTGGGTTGGCGGGAGAGATTCGTGTTGTTTTAGGCGATAAGCCTGTCATGTTTAGTCCAGAGGTCTAACTTTCCATCATACTAAAATTAACTAAGGATGTGGAATTAAAAAGGCGCATAACCAACCATGACAAAAAAAATCAAACTATTATGATGGTAACATGATGATATATAATCGAAACATTTTAGTATCACTTATTATGTAAAAAAAAATTATTAGATGTCAAAAAAATACGAGTAGATTTTCAAAAAGTTGAACTTGCTAAAAAGTTGAATTAGCTAAAAAGTAGTATGTTCCTTATATAGCGTAAATAGTTTCTGATCTATGGTAGTTTAAATAAAATTGAACCGACCTACATATGTACACTCATGGTCAAAGTAATAGGTCCAAGATTTTTTTAAACTTTAATTGTTAACAAAGCAAAATATTTATATATATATTTAAAAGAAAGAAAACGTATATGTAATTAATTAGTTTACATTGTGTTAATATAAAAATAAGGCAAAAATAGCAGAAAACTAGTAAGAGAATTATCTCCGGCTATGCCGAAGCTCATATACTATTCGCCATTTCAGTGACACCAAAAATGTGTTTTTTTAGCACATAAGTGCTACAACTCACTATTATAAGTGGGCGTTGCTTTTATCCGATTACGCCTCTTTTTGGTTAGTAGTTTTGTATTCCTACCAAAGTGTTAAATATAGAATTTGAACTGGATATCTGCACTGGAACTATTTTAATCAATTTTTTTTTCGTATTTAAAGGGGTGGTTTGTATGGGAGGGGGTAGAAGTTTTGATCCGATCTTGCCCATCTTCGAACTTAGCCTCGGCATGGTGAATAGGAGCTCGATAGCTCTTAAACTACGGCTGTTATCGCTGGGACAGACAGACGGTCGGACGGACGGACAGACGGATGGACATTGTTAAATCGACTCAGAATCCGAGGCTGATCATTTATATATATACTTTGTCATACCTACCTCGCCCCCTTCTGGGCGTTACAAACGGAAGAAGAAACTCAATATACCATTCGGCACGCGGCGAATGGTGTAAAAACCATAGAAAATATAATTCACTGAGTTGAAGCGAGTTGGCAACATTGTTAATCATAAAGTCGCAAAATTTTTTTTTTCTAAATATTTTAAATTTGTTAATTTTAAGCCTTAAAAATTGTTTAAAGCTGTTTGTGATAGTGCATTATCGTGTTCCAGTGCTGTGTTTAATCTGTTATTGAAAATTTGCGAATTTAAAGCGATTTTTCATTAAATTGAGTTGTGCTTATTTGTACAACAACAAAACAATTGGCATCCTTTTTACATTCGCTAGCTAGCTTCTGTTATTGTAACGGTACGGCTTTTTTTTTACTATTTTTGTATTTAACATATAACAAAGTTATTTTTAAACTGTTTTTGTTTCAGTCGATTTATATTGACAGAGCTGTAAATTAAAGTAAAGTTCAAATAAAATTTAAAATTTTTTCACTTTATATATTTAATTTTGAATAAATAATTTATATTTTTTTGTTTAATTTATAATTTTTTAACGTTTTTTAAAAATGAATTGTGTATTTGTAAAATTCCTAATACCACTG